>JBBBDQ010001583.1:110000-622500 GCA_037127315.1 Ascarosepion bandense
ATGCTTATGATGTTCACACAAAACTTTGAACTTAGCATGAATCCACTCTGAACAAGGAAAAAATTGGTTTTAATATATAACACAGTCATTTGAGAAAAAATTCAGGTGTAGTAAGCAAAACAGCAAATTGACCAGCAGAAAAAAAAATTATTTCAATCTGGTATTGCAAATATAAACAGTAAAATGAATATTAAGAAAATTGGTTGATTTCATGACTATGACATGAGGGGTCATGGATAAGCAACTCTTCACAAGATATCAAAGTCAGAAAAGCCTGTCTTCACCACATTTGGAAATCCAATCTCAACAGATCCATCATGTTCCTAACTACAATCGGGCCTGTACCATTCTATGGTCCCAGCATATGCACCTCACCAAAACTGAGGAATCCTTTCTCTATAGAACTTACACATGAATGCTAAGAATGCCTCAACATATCCTTGAGAAACCATGTCACTAATGCAGTATGGCTCTCTCCCTAAGATCAGAGAAACTTGCTGAATATTGCATATGACGCCTGAATGAGGCATAAAATAAGGGAAAACAGACCTAGTCATTGACTGGCTGACTGTACAATAACCCTGAACTACACACTGTTGATGAACTCAGAACTATGCTGCAAGATCAAGAATATTCGAGAGAAGCTGTACTTGGCTCTGACATATACCCTGCCTAACTATCTTTTACAAACACACAGTATTTACTGCTTAATACCAATTTTATTGGGAAAACTGACTTGCATAATAATATCTAACATCATTATGAAACTTTTATACACTAAAAAACAATTGCGGTCAATTTAGAAAGCTACAGTAGTCTTTAATTTTTTTTAACTAAAGTTTTAATTCGCAAGAATATAACTTGCTTTAAACAAAGCCATATGGATCTATTTAACTTTTGGTACAATGTCATACACATTGTCAATCTTTGCAATTAAACAGCTTAGGCATATTCAAACTAGAGTTAGAATATATTCTTTGCTTTTGAAGAAAAGGCATCTGAAATTTAATCAGCTAGACTATATATCCAAAACATTAAAAATATTTTAATTTAAAATTTTCAGTGTCCCCTCTCCATCATGCACATGTATAGTCACATCAATGTAAATATTACTTTAGTCTGATAAAGTCCTAAGGGACAAAACATGTCACACAAAATTTTTTCCCACTTTGTTATAGATTTTCACTAGAATTATTCTTGATATACAAAAATTTATATAACATCTCTTATAAAGGCTAGCATGCTTAAAGCAATTAAGACTATTACTAAATTTATCTTCAGTTCCCGTTTAATCAGACTGATGTTAAAAAGTTTGAAACATGCTAATTTCTTTTCATATTGGGTATTTTGTAGACAATTTTCTACTTAAGCATTACCATACGTCATACTGTATCTTCATGTAAAGAATTTGCTTTTTGTAGCTTTGTGACATATGTGAATTCACATTACTCCCAGGATAGTGGTGGTAGTCATGGTGGTGGTGGTGGTGGTAGGGTTGACAGTACTTATGGTTAAAGCAGTTTGGGAATAAACATTAATCTTTTTTGGATAATTCTGACACTACAGTTAACAGAAGTGCTAATAAAAAATACCAGACAAATATAGTAATAAGAAAGGGCATAAGTTGGTATGGGCTTGTTTTTTTTCCCCCTCCTCATGTTCAGCCAATACAAGGCCCAAGGGATACTCAAGGTAGAGGATTACTGTGTGAAGTATTAGCATAAGAAAGGGCAAGATAACAGGAATGATAGACAATTCTAGACTTAAAAAACATCAAGATTTAATTAGTGAATAACATTTCAGAGTTCAGGCAGAGATGTTAGGAATATAGAATTGAAGTAGACTTTAGAAGGAACTGGAAATCCAATCCTAAACAAGAAGTAAACCTCTGCTTTTGTTCAAAAAACTGGAGAGAACCATGAACTGGTCAATAAGCAAAACTATCTTTGTTTATCTCTTATGCTAAAGTAGGGGAAAAAGAAAATCTTTCAAAGTGTAAGTTAAAAATAAAGCTCATTTCTTGTAAACATTTAAGCAAGTAGCTTTCAAGATACAAAATTGAGTACATTATAGAAAATTTAATTTTTTTCTTTTTTCAAAATTATTTCATTAAAATATTTTTCCAAAGTAGCATAATATAAAACATTTCTATTTTTTTTTTTACAAGAATAAAAATCTTATTACACTTGGGGCATCATACTGCTAAGTTATAGCAGGATGTCATAGAAACGACCAAGTTCCAATTACACCAAGATGCCTGTTCTTAATGACGTTGGCATCTGCCAATCATGCCTGGCCTGATGACATCTCAGTGCTTAGTTTCATTTGCCATGTAAACAATATGGTTCCTTTCTGAAATCTGATGATCAGACCAGTGCTTTACAAGGCCACCACTGCTTCCATCCCCTACTTCAACCTCCTTCAAGCAGCAGCAGCTACAGCCAATATATATATATATATATATATATATATATATATATATATCTCTTTCCAGATCTCATATTTAACATTGGTAGCAGGAATAACCACAGGGAAATGAAACTGACAGCAGGCATGTTCACTGAACCCCATTTAACCCTCCCTTTTCATACTCTTAAGAATTTATACTCCAGCAGATATACTTTTGGAATATTGAAAATTTTACAACAAAAGTCACTCCTCTTGATTTAAAGTCAAAGTTTCTTTTCTTTTCTCTTGGTTAAGTATAACTGAAAACAAAACTTCAGGTTCTTCACAACCTACCAACCAATATCCTACTACTGAACAGTAGTTCTGAAGGTTTTACACACTCAACTTAATAGCCAAAACATTCTCTTAATAAAAAATATTTCAGAACATAGACAATGAAGGCTCTCCACAATTTCCAGTTCATCATAGCTCTTAAGTTTTGTCATATCTCCTAAACCCTGCTTCACCATCCATTTACTCAAGCTCATCAAGTATGTTATACATTGTTTTCCTGTCTCTCTTGCCCTCAATCCATGCTATTTTATACAATGGTTAATTTTTTGTATTAAAAAAAAAAAAATGTTCTACATGTAATTGTGTAATCATTTTAGTCAATTTAAAAAGAAAAAATAATCAGATTATCAAGAGATGAGCATAGAGTATAGTAGAAGAAATATTCAATACTGCGCTATTTAAACAAGAGTCCAAACATTAATTGTAGAAGACATCTATGTACTTCCTTTATATTTGATATTAAGGGTTTATAAAGGATACAAGATTAATCAATAAAAGCTGAGGTTCTTAAAATTAGGCTGTTGTTTTAGGGACAATGGGTGACCTAACCAAATCTTGTACAAGTCAGAAATACAGTAATTACTCAGAAATTGAGTCACTGCTCACACTAATCACATTTAAATATCTATTAAGACTTAGTTTTTATTATAATATAGAGGAGATATATATTCTTTGGTAGTTAAAAGAATGAACTGAGCCAACTTGCTATTGACTATATCACCATGAGCCTGACAGGAGATAGGTGTGTGAGACTATTTGCTGTACATGCAGATACTTCAAGGAGATTTTATATATATATATATATATATATATATATATATTCAGTTAAGTGCCATATGTAATACACACTTAGGGTGATCATGTCTCGAAAGAGACATGACTGACTGGGCAGAAGATTATCCCGCAGTAGGTTGCCATTGCTTTCTGCAGTAGACTGGTTGCCAGCCAAGGCTATACAACCCAATCTGTCCTATTATTTAACCCATAACTGAAGGGAAGAAACGGATTAATACCTTTCCCAAAAGTATTTGTGCGTAAGTGAATGCAAGGAATTCAACTGGAATTCGAACTCGCCAACCCGTTCTTACATTCCGAGTCGATATCCACTGCACCACAACGCACACATATATATATATATAAAATATTCATTAGGAAAAGCATCTCCCTTTAGCTATGGGTTAAATAATAGAAAGTAGACTGATCCCTCTAGCCTTGTGTGGTAGCTAGTCTAGAATGAAGACAACTTCAAATTTCAAACCATGAAGAAGGCAACCAAAAACAATCTACTATATGTCCAAATAAATGGCAATCAACAAGTGGTAATTACCATATATACTCATGTATAAACCAACTTCAGGTATAGCGCAATCTTGATTTTTTTGCATGAATTTTACTCCCCACCAGAAAAAGTTTACCTGTGCATAGTGTGACCACTTATTTTTTATGTAAAAGCACCAAATACAAAAACTCACACTATACTCAAGTATATACAGTAAAAAGGAATCTGGAGAGTCCCTTCCCCTATATACATGCATTTAAGTTTGTTTTTAAAACAAATAATGATAGTCAAATGAAATTCATATAAAACTGTTATAGTGGAACATCCTGCCATCCCCGAGAATAGAATGCTCTACTTTATAAAAGACGATAATGAGAGGAGGGAAAGTCTTAGGTGAAGACATTCACTATCCGAGTCGATTCCGCTCCAACCCGAGGCTTGCCTAGGTGTGTATTATTGTTAATTGTACCTTAGTACAATAAATCTGTATTTCTTATTCCTGGTGTGGAGTTCCATTCTTCAACTGATCATTTTATACTGTATGCCTTTTCGGGATATATCAAAAACAAAAACTGATGAAGCCTCAGTTCATCCATATCTAAATCATTATCTTTAGTCTCCCTCTAAAATTACTTTGCAATATAAGAATACAATTTCAATAAAGTTAATTACAGAAAGTAATCCATTTTGCCAACACAAGGCATGTATTTATTCCACAAGCAATTACAATCTGAAACAATGTTTATCAAACAAAGCAATTGAACATTTTTTTTAATTAATAACAATGCTTTGTATGGTTTATACAAAAGACCATGAATGTGCTTCCAGGTTTCATGGTCAGATATTCAGAAACAAAGTGTACCAGAAATGGCAACAAGCCAAGTCTCCTTTAGGGAGAAATAGCAGCTGTATCAGAGACACTCATCTGCTTTCCAACTGGATTGGACAAGTAAGCCAACTTCCTGATAATTCATCAGGAAGCAACTCAATTTCCGAAGATATTATCAATTTTCCTGAGCTATAGAAAATTAAACAGAAATGTCATTTTGACCTTAAAAAGGGGAAAATAGCTGCATGCTTATATATATATATATATATATATATATATATATATATATATATATATATATATAAAAAACTAAACTGCATTTGTTTGTATGGTGATAAAACTTACAAAATTACTACTGGGGTAAAAAAAAAAAATAAATAAAAAAAAATAAAGTATTTTAATTTTAGCATTTCCAGTGTTTATATGAATGCTATTTGTAAACATTTACAAGACTAACTATACACTATTTAAAGGGTTCAACTCCAGAGTTAAGATGAACATCAATCAGTTAAGTGACAAATTTTATATTTGTAATTAATCACACACGTGTGTGTGTGTGTGTGTGCATATAGACCACAGAATGAAGTACACACCAATTATTGCTGCCTAGGTTTTGACCACACTCAGGTATAGGAAACTTCTTAGGCATTGAATGTACTCAAAACCTAGGTAGCAAGTAAGTGGTGTGTATTTTATTCTGTAACATTGTTGGCTCTGAATAATCAATTCTTTTGTTTGTTTGTACTGTTAAGCAATTTTTTGAGCTACCGTCTGCTGGTCCAACCAGTACCTCTTTTACTGGTGTGTGTGGTGCACGCGTGCACATGTATCTTGAGATGATCTACCAACAATAAACACATGCCTAAAACATTACGTCTATCTTATGATTCTATTCATCTAATATATGTTTAAAAGATCAACCATAAATCAGAATTTTGTAATGCCCCACTACACTGACCTAACTGCACAAAAGATGAAATCATCAGAACCCACACTAGACATACACAATTACAAACATCATACAAGAATCATCAAATACTTACCTACATATAGAATTATCTAAGGTTTTAATGCCCATGACATGTCTGACCAATAAGAACTGACCCAAAACAAAATCAAAAAGTACTTGTCTGTTTTCTCTCAATCACTGACTAAGAAAAAGTAAAACATGTTAGATTGATATAAGTTTCCTATTTGTATTTTTATTATTATTATTTTGTTGGATTCTGATCTGCATTTGATCTTTTTCATTTTGATAACCAGTTTTATTATTCTGTTTGGTTTTTATAGGATTAAAACCTTAACATCAACAGCATCTTAACTGCTTCAATCAACTGGTGGGGGCCTAAAAGCAACAGAAACATACCTCCTCCAGGAGGATCTATTTGCAGTGGGTCTCAGGAGTTCTGGCATTGTCATGTTAGCCAACTCTTTGATATTGTCTGACCAGTTCTTGAATTGCTGTCTGTACTTGTGTCTGCCTTCAACAGTCCCTTGCAAGATGGTCTTGCAGAAGTCCTTATGTCACGTGACATAGCCAAACCATGCCATCTTCCTGCCAGCCTACAAGACTTCTATATCACACACAAGAATGAGAGTAAATGCAGTCTTTCATTCCCTTGAACGTTAGTTGTATTTACTTGCTTGAAGTAAATGGATTAAAATCAAAGAGACATATAGAAATTGTAACCAACCAAAACTGAATAGACACCTGATCAACTATCAAGCAAATGTACAGATTTACATCTTTAAATTTCTCAGACATGGTAACCCTGTAGAAAGGTATATGCAAAGTGCATTCACTGTCAATTGGTGTGTCTGCGCACAAGCATTTACAGACATTACTTTATCTGTATGTGACAGAAGAAACCTTTACAAATTGTACCCCACCTCCTTAGACAAAAGGCCAAACAGAGTTTCATTTCTCTAGATGCCAACCTATTTCAGAAGATATTAATTAAAAAACAGATTTGAACTTGAGAGGCCTTCAATCATTGGAAGAAAAACTAAAAAGGAAGAGGAAGTTGGAGAAAACTGATTGGAAATTGCACACTTCAATATTTACCCCCACCCACAACATGAGCACACCCTTGTTTTAGCTATTCTGCTAATGAGCTAAATGGTTGGGATGGACCAATAAACAGATTTTTTTCTTAACCCCCCCTCCCCACTTATTTAATTCCCTTACTCATTTTAAAAATACGTCGAACATACACTCATTTAACGATAAAAATCAAATTCTAAGCAAAAAAAAAAAAAGAGAAATGAAAATTTTAAAATAAAAGTATGCTGTTAAAAAGAAAATCTGAAGAAAGCTAGAAAAGAAAAAAATAAGTATAAATTTAGTAGTAAAAAGCAGAGGATGGTGTGTGGGTACATTAAATGGAGAGTTGGTTAGGATTTCTCTTCCATTTAAGATACACAACACACTTTTCTTCAACAGTTTTTGTGAGAGAGAGAGAGAGAGACAGACGAGAGAGAGAGACAGCGTGCGCGAGCGAGAGAGAGAGAGACGGAGACAGAGAGAGACGAGACAGAGAGAGGCAGAGACAGAGAGAGACAGAGACAGAGAGAGGCAGAGAGAGAGAGAGAGACAGCGTGCGCGGCGAGAGAGAGAGACAGCGTGCGCGACGAGAGAGAGAGACGGCGCGCGCGCGCAACAAGGACGAGAGAGAGAGAGACAGCGCGCGCGCACGCGGGGGGGGGAGAGCGAGAGAGAGAGAGAGAGACAGCGCGCACGCGCACAACAAGGACGAGAGAGAGACAGCGCGCGCGCGCGCAACAGGCAGAGAGAGAGACAGCGCGCGCGCGCGCAACAAGGACGAGGGCGGCGGCGGGGGGGGGGGGGGGGGGGGGGGGGGGGCAGGCGCGCGCACGCAAGCAGGGCCGAGAGAGAGAGACAGCGCGCGCGCAGAGCGAGAGAGAGAGAGAGAACGCGCGCGCATAACAGGGCGAGAGAGAGAGAGACGGCGCGCGCGCGCGCAACAAGGACGAGGGAGAGAGAGACCGAGCGCGCGCGCGCACGCGCAGAGCGAGAGAGAGAGACAGCGCGCGCGCGCGCGCGCGGGGGAGAGAGAGAGAGACGGCGCGCGTGCGCGCCGCGAGACCGAGAGAGAGAGAGAGACGGCGCGCGCGCGTGCGCGCAACAGGGCGAGAGAGAGAGACAGCGCGCGCACGGGGGGAGCGAGAGAGAGAGAGAGAGACAGCGCGCGCGCGCGCACGCGCACGGGGCAGAGAGAGAGAGAGACCGGCGCGCGCGCGCACGCGCAAGGACGAGAGAGAGAGACAGCGCGCGCGCGCGCGCGCAACAAGGAGCGAGAGAGAGAGACAGCGCGCGCGCGCACATAACAAGGACGAGAGAGAGAGAGCGCGCGCGCACGCGCACGCGCGGAGCGAGAGAGAGACAGCGCGCGCGCGCGCGCGCAACAAGGACAGAGAGAGAGACAGCGCGCGCGCGCGCACGCGCAGAGCGAGAGAGAGAGAGACAGCGCGCGCGCGCGCGCGCGCAAGGACGAGGGAGAGAGACGGCGCGCGCGCGCGCGCGCGCAACAAGGACGAGGGAGAGAGAGACAGCGCGCGCGTGCGCGCGCAACAAGGACGAGAGAGAGAGACAGCGCGCGCGCGCGCGCGCGCGCCGGGACCGAGAGAGAGGGCCGCGCGCGCGCGCGCGGGCGGGGGGGGGCGGCGCGCGCGCGCGCGGGACGGGGGGGGGCAGCGCGCGCGCGCGCGGCAAGGACGGGGGGCGGCGCGCGCGCGCGCGCAGCAAGGACGGGAGAGAGGGCGGCGCGCGCGCGCGCGCGGCGGGACCGAGAGAGAGAGACAGCGCGCGCGCGCGCGCGCGCGAGAGAGAGACGCGCGCGCGCGCGCGCGCAAGGACGAGAGAGAGAGACGGCGCGCGCGCGCGCGCGGCGGGGACCGAGAGAGACGCGCGCGCGCGCGCGCAACAAGGACGAGAGAGAGACAGCGCGCGCGCGCGCACGGGACGGGGAGAGAGAGACGCGCGCGCGCGCGCGCGCAAGGACCGGGGAGGGCGGCGCGCGCGCGCCGCGAGACGGGGAGAGAGACGGCGCGCGCGCGCGCGCGCGGGACGGCGGGGAGAGACGCGCGCGCGCGCGGGAAGGACGAGAGAGAGACGGCGCGCGCGCGGCGCCGGCAAGGACGAGGGAGAGACAGCGCGCGCGCGCGCGCGCACGCGCGAGAGAGGGCGGCGCGCGCGCAACAAGGACGGGGTGTGTGTGTGTGTGTGTGTGTGTGTGTGTGTGTGTGTGTGTGTGTGTGGGGGGGGGGGGCGAGAGAGAGACCCCGGCGCGCGCGCGCGCAACAGGGCCGAGAGAGAGACGCGCGCGCGCGCGCCCGGCAAGGACGAGGGAGAGAGAGACAGCGCGCGCGCGCAGCAGGGCGAGAGAGAGAGACGAGCGCCGCGCGCGCGCACGCAGAGAGAGACGCGCGTGTGTGTGTGTGTGCGCGGCGGGGACGGGGGGGGGGGGTGTGTGTGTGTGTGTGTGGGGGGGGGGGGGGGGGTGTGTGTGTGTGTGTGTAGCAAGAGCGAGAGAGAGAGAGAGACGGCGCGCGCGCGCGCCCGGCAGGGCGAGAGAGAGACAGCGCGCGCGCAACAAGGACGAGAGAGAGAGAGAGACGGCGCGCGCACACAACAGGGCCGGGGGGGGGGGGGGCGGCGCGCAACAAGGAGAGAGAGGGCGGCGCGCGCGCGCAACAAGGACGAGGGGGGGGGCGGCGCGCGCGCGCAACAAGGACGAGAGAGAGAGAGACACACGCGCGCGCGCGCACGCGCGCAAGGACGAGAGAGAGACAGCGCGCGCGCGCACGCGCAAGAGACGAGAGAGAGACGGCGTGCGCGCGCGCGCCGCCCGGCGGGGACGAGGGGAGAGAGAGACAGCGTGCGCGCGCGCAACAAGGCAGAGAGAGAGAAGACAGCGCGCGCGCGCATAACCCAAGGACGAGAGAGAGAGACAGCGCGCGCGCGCGCACAACAAGGACGAGAGAGAGACAAAGAGCACGCGCATAAGGAAGAGAGAGAAAGAGTATGCATAATGGGAGAGGAAAAACAACCTGACTTAATTCAAACAGGCCTACCTATGCAAATATATGCATTAAATATCAACAAATATATGCAACATGCATCAGAGGCAAAACAGAAAGTGCACGGCATGATGGTATGGGGGGGGGGGACACATTAAAAAGTGGATCATGGCAGGCAAAGAGTCAAAGACATTGACCAAACAATTCATGTGACCAGAATTCTTTCATTCACTCCAGTAATTATTCTGCATTTTACTCTTGAACTTTGACAAAGCAATTTTCACAAAGATAAAAGTAAACGCAATTAGAAAAATCATTTCTGATTTCTTGAAATTATGCAATAGATTTTTTTTTTGAAGGTTTTAAATTTTACCAGAAACCAGTTGTCAAATCATTCTTTTTCTATGTGTTCCATTTTATGAAAATTACGTAAGTAAATTAATTTACAGCTTTAATTTCCTCGTCACATATGTTGGCTATGCATATACACGATTTGTTTATTAAATATTTTGTCATATTTCTATGATGTTGTCTTAAGTAGAGGTGGAGATATATAACAAAAAAAATGAAACAAAAAAATTAAATAAATTAATAAAAAGAATTAAAAATATTTATAAAAAATAAAAATGAAGTTTTTTGTAAGACAAGTAAAACAAATTTTGAATTTCTAAGATGAAGTGTTTGTTTCATATATTAATGGACAGTTACCATCAGATTTGTTGTTTTAGCAGTATTTCAGAGAGAAGCCAGAGAATACTGACTACTGTATATACTTGAGTGTAAATTATTTTGCAAAATTATATATATATATATATATATATATATATATATATAGTGGTACTAAACACATGTAATTTTTTTTAAGAGGTAAAAAAAAAATCATGCATTTTCAGTGAGCAGTTACACTATACACAGGTAAATTTTTAATGTAGATAATATTGTTCATCACAAAAGGTTAACCAACATTTACTGGCCAACAGCAGTAGAAAGCCACTTTAGCAACACATACCAGTCAACATTTAAACATCAGTTTGTAGCAAAATAAAGCAAAGACATGTGCATAGAGTACTTTTTCCTCAAATGATTTGAAGTATCATAACCCATAGTATATCTCTCTACTCATGAGACATATACTTATGTACTTGCAATCCTCTCATACACACACACACACACACACACACACACACACAAAAAAAAAAAACAAAAAAACAAAAGGTCATTGGAAAGGTAATGCCTTAACTATGTAACCATATGTGTAACAAAAGTTAATGCAAATTTGAGCTAGGAAAAAAGAAATTCAACAAAAATTCAGTGATTGCATTATACATGAAGTAAGCTTATATACAGAATGCAATAAAATATAAGTACAATCATGTCTTATAATGGACAGTGTGTGGTTTTCTGTTATCACATGTTATAACTATATAATAAAAAAAAAATTTAAGAAATTGACTAGTGAATCCTGCCCCAATTTGAAATAGTAAACAAGCAAGTGATACCAGCCACGCCTATGTACTAATGTTTGAACAGTATTATTAGTCAAATTAAACAGTGCACAGATATTACACTGATCCTAAGACTAGATATCAATTGATCCATGCATAAATAAAACAGTCCTTTTTGACAGATACCATACTATTTCTATGTGCAATGTTCCTTCAGGATATAAGCAACCATGGCTCTTCACAACTCCCTATCCCTTGTAGCTCTTAAGGCCCCTTCTCCTGTTACCCCTCCCAAACCCTGTTCTGCCATCCATCTGCTCAAGTTCATCAAGTATGTCACATGTTGCTTTCCCCTGTCTCTCCTTCTTTCTATCAGTCCCATGAGCATCAGATTCTCTAAGCTCTCCTTCCTCACTATACATCCCAGAAACTTCAGCTGTTTTTTCCTGATGCTAAGTATCAGTTTCCTTTTTGTTTGCATCCTCTCCAAAACTTTGTTGTTGTTCACATGCTTGGTCCATGTTATCCTCAGCATCCTTCTGTAGAAGATACTATACTAATAGCTTAAATAATATAGAGAGTAAGTTTTGGGTATAATATGTTTAAAAATAAGGAATACAAATAAAAACAAGAGTTAGAATACTTTCTCATAACTAGAAAATGTTTTATTTACAAATATTAGGAAAAGAAAAGCAACTTTAAATGCAAATTTCTTCCCACAAATTTGCATAAGGACAATTTTGTTACTCAGTAAAGGAAAAAAAGTACTTATATTGAGCCATATGTTGTGAATTTTAATTCTATTTTTCAACAGCAGAAAAATCACACCTATACACGACTTCTGGTTTTCCAAGAACAGTATTCAAATGGAGATGCCACTGAAGCATTCAGACATTTAGCAAAAAGTATGTCTTATAATATGCAAGTGTGCAACTTTACTGTTTGCATAAATTATCTAAAAAGATAAAATGCAGAAATATTTTTTCAAGAGAAAAACTTTTCGGAACCTAAAAATGCAGAGTTAATAAAAAAAAATCAAATAATAAAAAAAGATATTAAAAATGTTAACATTAAGTACAAATTTTCTAAAAAAATGCGCAATATCACTGGACTAAATTGTAAATACTTCCCGTTGGCATTCAGAAATTTACAGTTTCTTAGTTTATGTTATAATAAACATTTTGACTGAAGTATATTAGTTATTTAATGGGGACTTAATATCAGACAACTAGTAAAATAAACTTTAAGCTTTTATAGGAAAACTGGAGAAATTTCAAAGAATCTAATGACTGTCATAGGAGTTGATAGGTTAGTCTATTGTTTGGTACACACTCCTCTCCAGACTTTTGAACAGAAGTAAAGTTTTTGCCTGGTTTACTATTCAGGATTAGGTTCCTGATTCCTTTAAAAAAATTTTTTCTTTCTTTGCTTTGGGTGAATTTACTTAAGAACAAAAAGTAAGTCATGACATACTAGTATGCATAAAATCTTGAAGATAAATTATTTTTGATTTAATATTTTTTTGGTTGGTTCACTTTCAGTAAAAGCCCATGTCAATAGAAATTAAGTAAATCCTGCTATGATTCAAACATCCAACCTGGAGATGAGCCACATTCTATCATATGGACACAAGATTGAAGAAATTAGTATTTTTTAAGTCCCCCCCCCCCCCCGCCTTAACTCAAGTAGTTTCTTTTCCCACTGAAAGCAAAAAAAAAAAAATCAAATTTAGTATTTAAAAAAAAAAAAAATTAGAATTTAAATTTTAGAATTATCACTTCTGATTTCTATTCAAAAAAATAAAAAATAAAAAAAATGTCATTTGAAATTGTAATCAGGCAAGTCACACCTGTCACACCAGTGTACTAATGTTTGAACAGCATTATTAGTCAAATCAAACAGTGCACAGATATTACACTGATCCCAAGACCAGATAGTAATATTAATCCAAGTGTTGATCCATGCATAAATAAACCATAATAGGTTTAATGCTCTAATTTTTCCACTCAAAAATGAGACAATTTCATAGGAAAAAAAAATAAATACCAAATGTAATTTTTCTTTTTATATATGCATAATGGGATGCTTTCATGAAACTATCGTGTCCCTCCTGCTGTCCATATTTAGCCACGGACAATTGCATATAGCCATGAGTAGTACAAGGAATTAATTAGATTAACTTAAATAGTACAGATGGGAGATCATGAAAGGGAGAATAATCTCAAAGAAAGTAAGTCAAGCAAATGAGTGGCTCAGCTGAGCAAGTATTGCCAAACTGTAGATTAAGCCCAAAAACAGTTTACACATACATTGTTGCCATTTTGCTACCTTGATTTTCTTTTTATGCCTACTCAACAATATCAATACCTAAAACAGACAAAACAATAGTAGATTGGTCTACATTCAAACTTTCCAGTAACTGAATTCTAAGAAGACAAATGAGAGTATATATTTCTTACTAAAACTGGTTTCAGTCAATCTATAGACATATCAAACTCATTTCTTCTAATCAAGTGTCAATCATTATCTATCCTCCTTTCTGTCTAAATTTCTGGGATGAGAAATTTACATGCAGACTAACATTTTGGTTGGCCTTCATTAGGTGATTGTCAATCCAGCAAATTTTCAGAAAATTTCAAACTGAACTCTTTACTTAAGTATAGATTGTTCCCATCTTTATTGCCATATTCACAACATTTCAGCTGCTGTATGCTTCGACCTTTTCCAGGTGACTGAAATTTCAAACTGAACCTTTTATTCTGTTCACCGGGGCTAGATTGTTCTCGTTTTACAAGTCATGCCTCTTCCAGATGTCTCAGTGTCAGTTATCTCCCTTTAACTCAACTAAGTTTTTACCTCTACCTGTTGTGAAATATTGAACTCACAACTCAATGAGTGCTGTAGCTATTTGTCACACTTGCAGTATTCACTGAGACCTCATATTTTACTGCAGCTGAAGCTTTGCTATCATTTATTTATTTATTTATTTATTAACAGCTCATATATTCTGTGCTCTGCATCCTTATCTTCATTTTCTTACATTCATATCACACACACACACACACACACACACACACACACACACACACACACAAATCTACTTTTAGTAGATTAGTATTCTGCATACTGAGAGAGCGAGAAAGAGAAAAAAAATATGGATCAAACACAATAGACTCACTTGACTGAAGGTTAAATTCTTACTTGGTTACAGTTAGTTTTCTATACATGTACCAACATATCATTACATCGTAAAATTAGCAAGAAAAATATTTGCTTTTGTTATATCTAAAAATGCCATAAAAATTATTTGAATTTATTGCAGAAAAGACTTCAAAAGTTACTTAAAAATTTAGTTACTCAGCATTATTCTGAAGTAACTAAACTACAGTAAAATGTTTGTTCTCAGTGAGTGCAATCAAGTGTGACAAATAGCAAAGGTACTCATCAGCAAGTAGGTTAGAGGTTTAAGGCTCCAAGTTTTCCACCCAGAATTGTCCCAGGGTACAATGATCTAGTGGATAACATAACATTCTAATAATTCTAATGTTATAAAGATGGAGAAGTCGTATATAAATAATCTTAGAGTATTTCGATTCACAGATAACTGTTTACCTGAGATAATAACAATTGGGTTGTTTCCCTAATTATAAATATCACTAAAAAAAATTTTGACAATTCACCCCAAGCAAGGTGATAATGCCACTAAGACATAAGGAGCTACTGGGAGTACGAAAGAATGTAAAGACATTAGAAGGAACCAGAAACCCACTCTTAAACAGAAAATAAAGAATAGACCTATCTGGAGAGGAGTGTGAACTGGGCAATAGGCAAACCTATGTACTGTTAGAAGTAACATGTAAGCCATTAAATACGAGATAGAAAAATGTAAATGCACCTAGGAATTAATTTTGCTGTATGAATTCCCACTTAAGCTTATTTAGGTAACAAGAATGGTTAATTTCTCAAATCAATGAATCATCATCTTATCCTTGGTGTGTAGGGCAGTAACTTTTTCTTACTGTTTCTGTCACAAACTGTTTTTTTTATAGGGCAGAGTTGTTAGCCCTGCACCAAACCAGGAGGATCGGTGGACCATTCTTGGTCCTTACATTTACAGCACTTGGTATTCCCAATCAGTCACCCATTTAAGTACTGACCAGGCTCGATGTTGCTTAACTTCGGTGATAGGACAAGAACTGGTGTTGACGATATAGCAGTAGACCAAATCAATGAGTACAGATATAAATATCAGCATTATAGCCAAATTAAAAACTTGATAAACAAAGGCCAGGTCAAGTATATAGATAAACAATCATTTTTAGTATAACAATGCTGTTGGCATTGTTGAATTTAACTTTGTCCCATTGATTAAAAAATAGGTTTGATAATAGAAACAACAACAACAACAACAACCTAGAACATATTTATTATCTGTGAATTAAAATATCCTCTAAGATTATCTACTTGAATTAATACAAGTATTCAGTTGCTGATAACACTGGGACAAATATGTCGGAGCGGAGCACACGTAAGACATGTGACAGTGCCAAAGATGATTCTGAACTTACCACAAATGTTATTTATTTAGTTTGCTCACTTCATGAAATGGGGAGGAGGTGCTTACTGAAATCTAAAATTATACAGATGTTCATACTCAAAAGTAAATAAGGCTGGTGGAAAAGATAGGCTTGGTCAAATTATATTAAAAAAGTTAAACATGCACCCATACAAAAATTGACAGAAGATT
Source organism: Ascarosepion bandense (assembly GCA_037127315.1). Lineage (NCBI taxonomy): Eukaryota > Metazoa > Mollusca > Cephalopoda > Sepiida > Sepiidae > Ascarosepion > Ascarosepion bandense. The sequence goes on from JBBBDQ010001583.1 coordinate 126,083, forward strand.
AAAAAGTTTTCAGTAATTCTTGAACCTAAATGTCCTGCTCCATGTTTTACTACTGGGCTATATCAGAACTGAAAAATCAAAATAGGTGATCTTAACCAACACTTCAATCCTATTTGCCAGAGAACCAGAAGAAAAAAAAATTAATTAATGAAATCCTTTCTAAATATAACTTCAAATACAAAAGACCAAATATAGATTTTAAGAGTTCCTGTGGGAATATTTACAATTCTGATATGCCTGACAAGTTAATGGTTCCTTAACTGATAAAAGGAGTAATTTTTTTTTTCTTTCATTACATTTACCAATTTATTTAAAATAAAAGACTATAACTACACTATTAACCTTTTTAAGAATAAAACTGTCCACCATCAATAACAATGCAGGTGCTTTCTGTAGTCGTCACAAGTTTCTGCCATTTCTTTGTATGCTACCTGACCCAAACGATCAACCTAGTTTTGGTTTCTTTCATTTTACTTCTCAGAGGCTGTCATCCTTTCACATTCATTCAATATTGAACTGACATCTTTTATGATGAATAGCCTCTATTGAAAATGTTTTAAATCAATTTCATTACAATTATTTTAAATAAAAGTTGTTGTTCTTTGTTGCTCTATACAAAATTAGTTCAATTTTAATAGAAATCGAAGTTCTTGTATTTCATTCTATGGTTAAAACAAAGTACTGGAACACTGAAATTCAGTTCCTCAGAATTGATTAATCATCACTGATGTTAACCTCAGCATCCTGACCCTGCAGCAATCACTCCATCAACCAGTCATGGGGAGGGGGAGATGTATAATAGTATCCAAAACAAATGATGATGAGAGATGAAAATTTATTGACAATGCGTTTCACCAAGATCATCTGATCTCTAGACTGCTCAAGCTAGGATGAAAGAAAACTGTAAGGGAAAACACATTGGGATCTAGAAGAAAAGTGGGGACCATAATTAATATATATATATATATATATATATATATATATATAGACCAAATCTAGATGAATCTCATATGATAAAGAACAAATAGGAAACCTTTATAAATTTAACATGTTTGAATTTTAGTTTTAACTTTATCACAAAATGAAATATGACAGAAAATAAAATTTTGGTATTTTTTTTATTTTTGTGTTTATTCACCTTGTCAAGTAGCATTCACATATATAATTCTTGTGTACCAAAAATCTACTTTGCCTATATGGGATATAGTTGATAATGTGTATGCATCTTGGGGGCATTTTTATTTATGTCTGATAGTGTCAGTATGATGATTAGAGGTGGTGTTGTGCAAGAGTGAAAGAATTTAGGTTGCAGTGGTCGGGGTTATATGGAGACTGATCTTAGATTCTTTAAGTATGGATTTTATAAAAGTTGACAACATAAGTGTCTGGCATGTGATTTATTGATGAGAAAATATTTATCAGGATTCCTAAGTATTTTCTGTGTAATAAATTATGTTCTTTTTTAATTAGGGTGGCATATAAAGGACTATAGAAGAGATTTTGGTCTTATCAAAATTAATCATATCAGTTTGAATTTCTGACACTTGGGATAACAAAGATGAGGATATTAGTCCAACATTCCAACTGCATTTGTTGATCCAGATAAACTGCAGGGAATTTCAAAGTGAACCCTTTATTTAATTTATACATTCAATGCAGCTTCTTTTGTTACTGTTACTGAAGCCTTGCTGTCAGTTCTCTTTATTTATTAATGGCTCCTGTATGGTATTTATTTCTATATGATGCTGATTTTCATAGCCTAGCATATGTACAAATTCCCTCAGATTACTATTTTTTTTTGTTTAGTATTCTACAGGGATTAGTGACTACCTTTTCTGTTAATACAGTATTAACAATACCAGATTTCATTCTGACCCCTAATAATAGCTATTCTATGTTTCTCCAGCCTTATATTCAGTGGGCAGATTATTTCTACCTTTGTATTCTATTCTTTGGAGTTGCATTAAAGAATACACAGTTCTTGGTCACATTCTTATCCATGTTAAGCTTATCTTAGCAGGGCTTTCTCAGTATGGTCTGTTTCAGGATATTATCAGATCTTATGAATCTTTTCAACAAGCTCTTGACATAAGATAAGTTTTCTGGTCCTCTTTTTTGAATTCAGAAGCTGTTATGTTTGCAAAGTAGTTGCCATTATGAAGAACACATTTGATGCTGATCATTTCCTGCTGATGTGTGTCTGGGTCACTACTTATAATTTTTGCACAGTGATGTAGACATCAGACAATACCTTTCTTTACACTGTATGGATTGTGCAAATTGAGATTTTAAAGGTGCAACATAAATTATATATATTATGCATTTCAGCATGATGTAAAGGTTAGCAGGCTTGTTTTGTTAGATCAATTACAATTGAATAGTGAAGATATGTATTTTGGCGCAGTGGATATCGGCTCAGAATCAAAGAGCCGATTTCAAATTCCAGTCAAATTTCTTGCATTGATGAGTTAAATGCCAGGACAATGGGTTCTTTAGCTTTGGTTGGCAACTAATGGCAAACTACTGCAGGAAAATCTTTTGCCAGGTCTGCCATGTTTCTTTTGAGACATGATCACCTAAGCATGTTAAGAAGTGGTGTGAATTTGATGCTAAATTTCATTAGTCATCTATAAATGACATCATGGCAGCAAGCATGAGAAACCTACTTTAATCATTTCAAATAGTTAATAAAAAAATTTTTATTACTAATATAGACGTGGATATTGAGGTCAACAGCACGTGGCAACAATCGGCAGCTGCTTGGTGTTGATTGCTAGGTCAAGTTTTATATCTATATATTTCCTATCTCTGATATTGAGCACTTTTACCCATAAATATAGCATGCCTTAAAACACACACACACACATATATATATATATATATATATACACACACACACAAAATTATACTTGGTCAGAATTTGTGACATTGATTGAATAGAGAACTTTTTAACACATGTCATGAAAGGACGAGATATAACTATCAAAATTTTAAAGTTAATCTTGTCAAATTCATTACACCACCAATCCATGAGGATCATGTAATAAAGTATTTAGCTAAAAATAATTCTATAGGAAGACTTTTCAAATTTTATATACCCTCCATGTTACTAGAGTTTATCTTTAAAAATATTCAATCATTAGATTTCCCTACAGTTATAACTGTACAGTAATTGGGGGGGGGGTTCCAATTGTCATGCAGTATTAAGAGAAATTTAGTAAACCCATTTCATCTAAAATTAAGACACCCATTGGCAATAAATAAAAGCTATACCCTAAATTCATAAATGGTTCCTTATTTTTGGATCAGTAATTTGCATAAGCCTAATGCCAAACCTTATCAGAAATGAAGCTGATTCAGAGAGAAAGGACACACTGCATTTGGCTCTTGCCTAATTTTTTAATTTCCAAAACATTTTTGGTACATTTATGGAAAAACAGTTGCATTTATTTTTCATCCAGAACCAATCACAAGGTTTCCTTCCAAATTCCAAGAAATGTACTTGGAGCCAACCTGGAGGTAAGAAAGGGGAGTAGGAGTTAATTCAGGAAGTCAATGAACATCTGTTGCTGCTAGGACACACAAACAACAACAATACAGAAAAAATTTGACAACCACCAGACAAGAATTGAAAGGAATATCAAAGTCACTCCCACATCAAGGAAAAGTCTTCAGCTGGTGTGATTGTTCTGTTCATCACTGTTACCACAAACTTTGCTTTTTCATCTATCCTTGACCAACTGGTTTTTGGTTTTTATGTTATCAGACAATAACCAAGATAACACTGAGTATGAACAGCAATAATATCTTTTGACACAAGCATTTCACAATGGTTTCAAGATATTTTTAATGCATTTCATGACTAAGTATACAGATAACAACTCTAGTGAAGGCAAAGTCTTTGCTGCGATCTTAGCCTTAGCAGAAAAAAAAAAAGGGAAGCTATAGAATCCCATCTCATATAGGAGTTAAAGCCATATGCCTTTTTGGAGGCACCACAAAATAAAATACAATTCTGCAGGAATTGAACTGACAACTACAAATTTAGAAATTTCAAAGAAGTTAAATGTGCAAGTTCCTTAGATAAATTGTTTTAGGTCCTTTGGTATAATTTCATCCCTGGATAATTTTAATTTCTGCAAGTTACTTAGAAATATTCTCCCTTTAATTGTCTGTGGCAAGCACAAGGGGTTAGCCACACTAGAATTTTGTGTCAGTATTTTTCTTTTGATGTTGGCAGAGGAATCTCAAACTACAGTTGAAATTTCAAAATTATCTTTGACGGTATTATACTTTCATCCAAAAATGTTTTCACTATGTTCTGCAATTGTCTTCTACACACCTTTAATTCCTTGCAATTTGAATTATACAAATGCAACTCAAGTTTCCATTTGCCATTCTTTTCATGGAGTCTTTATAAGTAAAACAGTTCTTCTTGAGAATCAAGTGTCTTAATGAAAGAAAAGTTTAAAAAAAAAAAAAAAAAAAAAAAAAATTGTACCAATTCTTTGAAAACTATTGAGGGAAGTATTCTAGATTTTATATGTAGTTTTCTGAGGACCTTATGCAGCATTATAATTTTCACTGTAAAAGGGCATATTTCAATTGCACTGATTATTTTAGATAACGCTATTTGGCACACATGCACTTAATTTGTGTAATACATTCATTTATTGTGTTAACAATAAATTTATGGTTTGTTCTTAAATTTGGCTCATGTTGTTGGTTTTTGCTGTGTGCTCATAAATTACATGTTACCTCAAACATTTGTTTGAGCTATTTTGTTTTGTTTTTCATAGAGTTTTTGTTCTTTTTTACCAAATAAAAAATTACTTTATTTTACAGAAATTGTTGAATTTGTTACACTTTAACACATTTCAATTATTTGGAAATCAGAGCTTTGGCTGTTTATTTGGGTAATTTAAATAGCTGCATCCATTTTTCAAAAGTCTCAAACTATTCTGGCCAATGACTGTCGAATACTTGTTTAATTAAGTGAAAAAAAAAAAAAAAAAAAAAAAAAAGGCACTGAAGGTAATACAGGGTGGTTCTGTCAGCTTTCCTGGTGAATTGGGCCCCAAACTCAAATGTCCCCTTTTTTTTTAGTGGAAAGAACTGCAGACAGGATAAATCTGCGTTAAAAAAATTTCATGGCCCAATTCAGGAACTATATAATTAACAGATATGAATTGAATAAAATTGCAACTCTTCAAAGCATATTTAATGAACCATACTACACAAATAATTCAGCATCTTACAATTAATGATGAGAATTGTGATATAGCTATTGATTTGTTAAATGAAGAATTTTTAGACAGTCAATTCATTATTAATGAAATATTCAAGCAGATCAATGAGCAAACCCCTGCATATGATGCCAATTTAGTATATTAAAACATTACATCACCAAGGTAAAGGCAGATGTATGGGAAGTAAAGAATGCCTTTAACCTTGATTTTTTTTTTTAGAGGAAGGTCATCTGGCAACACACTTTCAAGTTTTGTCATATTTACTAAATTGCCAGGCATTTCAAAAAATGAAATTCATGTAAAAAACAAAAAAAAAAAAAAAAAAACAAAAACAAACAAAAAAAACCCCAAAAACAAATTAACCTTCACCACAGGAAACTTTTGATAAATCTAGTAAGGTGAGAAAAACATTAGTTAAAAAAAAAAAATAAAAATAAAACAAACTTAGTGGCAGTAGTAGAGGGAAAACAAAAGGGGTTTGATACTTTTCAAAAATCTAACTACTCCACTAGAAAATTTTAATACTGTTAATACTAAAAATATTATCGGTCTAATTTTTGCGAAAATGAACACTATGCTAGTTATGGTAAAAATTACTCTTCTTTAAGTGCAAAGTTACAGGTGTAAATAATTCAATTTATGTAATTTGTGTACTAGCCCTAATCAAAGCTCTTCAATGTGCAGTTAGTAAAAAATAGTTTACAATATTCTTGTAAAATTTATTCTAAATCCCATATGCAAACTGTGTTCCAAACATGGAAAACCTCAATTAAATACTAAGGTATGCATTGAGCCTGGGAGTGGAAAAGAGAATATTCTACTTGCTATTTTAAAATTATTTGTTGCCAAAGACGACAGTGTTTTCCTTTGTCTGCTTGATACTGGAAGTCAGATCATAATTTTCAGATTTAGTCCTTAAAAAATTAAATCATGAAACAAATACTTCCACTAGAGAACATGTAAAGACATTTCTTAATTCCAGTAGAAAGATTTTGTGACATACAAAACTTAATTTAAAATTTACTAATTATTATAAAACATTAGTTTTAATCAATAATGAATTTGATATAAATTTTAATTCTGACAGTCTCGAAAAGGTGATGAATAATTTGAAGGGTCTCAACGACAGACTAGATGGTGACTTTTCTAATACAGACAATAATGATATTACTGATTGAGGATTATTAGGGGTCAATATTATTCAGTAGATGAGGCCAATGCAGTTAGTAAAATGCATGAAGGGATTGGCATGTGAAATCCCCAATGGCAAAGAAGCCCAACTTCATTCACTTTCTCATCGAATGTGGCTTCCCTCTGTCTTTTCTACAAATTTTTTCATGACTTTTTCTAATACAGATAATAAGCTGGTGACTTTTCTAATACGGATAATAATGATATTACTGATTGAGGATTATTAGGGGTCAATATTATTCAGTAGATGAGGCCAATGCAGTTAGTAAAATGCATGAAGGGATTGGCATGTGAAATCCCCAATGGCAAAGAAGCCCAACTTCATTCACTTTCTCATCGAATGTGGCTTCCCTCTGTCTTTTCTACAAATTTTTTCATGACTTTTTCTAATACGGATAATAAGCTGGTGACTTTTTTAATACGGATAATAATGATATTACTGATTGAGGATTATTAGGGGTCAATATTATTCAGTAGATGAGGCCAATGCAGTTAGTAAAATGCATGAAGAGATTGGCATGGGAAATCCCCAATGGCATAATTCCTTTTGTAAATATGTTTAAATTCTTACTTCCAGTGCAAAAATCACGACATGGAAGAAAGGAAGAATTACTGATAATTATTATACCATCATATCGCGATATTCTTCTTGTCCAATCAGTCACGTGAATTTTGTTTTGAACCCAAAAATAGATTATTCCAACCTCATTTGTAACAGATCTGAAGACAGTATGGTCAAAAGAAATCTGGATAAAATGTTTAGTCTAGAGTTTTTAGGGTTAGAAGATGGGAATGCCTCATGTGCTTTTAATAAAGAACAAAGAGAACAATTTGAAAACTAGTTTTAAAAATGATACTATATAGAGCTTCTGTGGAATAAGGACAAATTAAAATTACTTTCTTCTAATCATGATGTTGCTTTGAAAATAGATAGCGTAGTAAAATGTTTAGAAAACAAAAACTTACTGCATGATAAAGAGAAAATTGTAAAACATCTGTTTCCCTTAAAGATCAAGAGAAATCTATTTGGGTACCTCATAGCCCTGGAATTAAAAGTGATGAACATATCAACCCTAAAATTAGACTAGTATTTAAATATTCACTTAAAACTTGTAGTGTACCATCGCTAAACAAATTCACTTACCCTGGTATCAGTTTAATGAACAACATATTAGATTTGACAATGTCATTTTGAAGTAGGAAATATACTTCCTTGGTTGATATTAGAAAGGCTTTCCTTATAATCATGTTAAAATATGAGAAAGATTGACATAAGTTTTTTTTTTCTGAAAGGGGAATATTTAGTTTTCTATAGATATACAACTTTCATCTTTGCATTCATAGCAAGTCCCTTTATATTACATTTTGTTATCCAATACCATGTTAACAAATACCTAATGATTTATGCACTGTTAGGGAGAGAATTTTTATGTTGATAATTTTATTAAGACAGGTGATTCTCAAGAAGAACTGTTTTACTTATATAAAGACTCCATGAAAAGAATGGCAGATGGAAACTTGAGTTGCATTTGTATAATTCAAATTGCAGGGAATTAAAGATGTGTAGAAGACAGTTGCAGAACATAGTAAAAACATTTTTGGATGAAAGTATAATACCGTCAAAGATAATTTTGAAATTTCAACTGTAGTTTAAAATTCCTCTGCCAACATCAAAAGAAAAATACTGACACAAAATTCTAGTGTGGCTAACCCCTTGTGCTTGCCACAGACAATTAAAGGGAGAATATTTCTAAGTAACTTGCAGAAATTAAAATTATCCAGGGATGAAATTATACCAATAGAATACCAAAGGACCTAAAACAATTTATCTAAGGAACTTGCACATTTAACTTCTTTGAAATTTCTAAATTTGTAGTTGTCAGTTCAATTCCTGCAGAATTGTATTTTATTTTATGGTGCCTCCAAAAAGGCATATGGCTTTAACTCCTATATGAGATGGGATTCTATAGCTTCCCCCTTTTTTTTTCTGCTAAGGCTAAGATCGCAGCAAAGACTTTGCCTTCACTAGAGTTGTTATCTGCATACTTAGTCATGAAATGCATTAAAAATATCTTGAAACCATTGTGAAATGCTTGTGTCAAAAGATATTATTGCTGTTCATACTCAGTGTTATCTTGGTTATTGTCTGATAACATAAAAACCAAAAACCAGTTGGTCAAGGATAGATTAAAATACATTGAAGTAGTCCTAGAAGAGTTAGATTCTAAACATGAATTATCAGTAAAATTCAAATATGTGCCTTCCTCAGAAAACCATGCAGATTCAATTACTCAAGGATTGTTTCTGGAATAGCTTAGATAAAACTTTAAATTTTAGAAATCTAATCCTTTCTGGCTAAATAAGGACCCAAGAGTTTGGCCTGAAAGTGTCTACATTGCTTGAGTGGTGATTTTCTAAGAATGGGTTAGATGTGGCACACAGCCAGAAATATGAGGCACCCAGTGATGATCAAACTCATCAGTCAGTTGTCTCTGACTTAGCAAGATCAGCTACATTGCTTGAGTGATTGCAAAAATGAGGTTATTCAAAAACAAGTATATCACAATTTTATCTATGCTAGTCCTTTAGAACCAATCATATCTTTAGAAAAACATTCAAAAACATTTATCTAGATTATTAATATTAACATCAGTGTTCAAATTCACTAATAAGCTAAAATTCTGACATATTTTAAGCAAGATAAAATATGTGCTCAAATTGATACAGAATCAATTATTTGGTAAAGAAATTCAGTATCTAAAAAAATCCTCAAACTGAGCAGATCCCTCAATTAGTAAAAGATTTAAAACCATTTTGAGATGAAATCAGTCCAATTTGTTCTAGTTGAAGAATAGCTAAAACTAAAATTTATCAGTTTAACATTATTTACCCAGTATTGTCTCCAAAGAATGATTTAACTAGACTATTTATAATGAACATGCATGAAAGATGCAAGCATTTAAGAATTTCTAGTATTCTTAAACTAAGGCTTTAAGAGTTTTGGGGGTCCTAAGGCCAGAGACTATTAAAAATTGCATTTCCAGCTGTTATCTTTGCAGAAAATACAATGTATATTTATTTCAATATCTGAAATTAGTTAATCTTCCTAAACATAGTGAAATTGATTATTTTAGGAATAGATTTTACAGGACATTTAATAATTAATAATGAAAAGGGTGAAAAATTACATATATTTTAATCTTCATCTGGATGGTGATTTTCTAAGCACAGCTTAGATGTGGCATAAGGTCTTTAGCATGGGATTGAACTCACTACCAAATTGTAATGATTCTAGCAAAACGAGCATGCTAACCATTACACCACCTTGAGGTGTCCAAATCTTCAACTGGATGAATGCAGGAGCAATTGATATTGAACTTGTTAAGGAAATGAGTGCACAAGAGTTTCTGCTAGCCCTTATAAGATTCTCTTAATGTTTATGGGATTCCCAGTTACATTTATAGTGATAATGCTAAGTCCTTTATTACAAAGATGAAAATTGATTACATTATTGGACTAAAGCACCTCACAACACATTTACATTAAACTTGAATGGATAGCACATAGGAACTCATGATCAGGACTGTCAATGTTTTTACAGAACCATAGGAAGATCTCAAGTGGAGTATTTCGAACTGCTTACTATTCTTTTGGATATGCAAAAGGCAAATTTCTGGTTACTAACTTATTGCTGTCCTGAGTCAGGTTTACCTATAATTTATTTTATATCTTCTTTCTAAAGAAAACTTACTGTTAACCATGGATGATGAAAATATTGTTGTGTCTTAACCTCCTCAAAGCAAAGATGTAATTACATCTCTAGAGATAAAGGATTATTTAGTAAATAATTTTTTTAAAATTGTGGTATAATGAATATCTTCTAAGCTTAAGAAACCACTGTAAAGATCTGCATCAAAATACATATGAAAATTTTAAGGTGAACAATGTTATAATCAAAGAATCCAGTTAAACCTTATTGACAATTAGGAAGAGCAATTGAGCTTATACAGAGTGATGACAAAAAGGTTCACTCAGTTAAAAGAAGGGATGGTTTGAGAGAATGAGTATTACAGAGAAAGGAGATATGCATAAAAAATAAATAAATAAATAAAATAAGAGGACAAACAAAATGCCCATCAACAGGCTGCATAAAATCCAAGGACAGAAAAAAGAAAAAAATAGTTCAGCAATGGAATGACTATATCAAATTTCATCTGCAATAAAAGAATAACCAGCAATACACAGGAATTCCAATGTGTTTGAAAATATTAAAAACTGAAGTGGAAACTGCAGTAGCCCAATTGAACAGAAACAAAGCAACAGGGCCAGACAGAATTATAATAGAGATGCTGGTATAGACAAAATTACAGAAATAATAAATAAAATCTATGCAAGTGGTGATATACAAGAAACCTAAGCAGATCAATTTTCATAGCAATGCCTAAGAAACCAGATGCTAATGAACATGAACACCACCAAACAATCAGCTTAATAAGCCACATAACAAAACTCATCTGAATCAAGCCAGAGGTCGGACAAGAACAGTGTGGGTTTGTCAAAGATACCAGAACAAGGAAGGCAATATTTATGGTCAGAATGTTACCAGGAAAAGCAATACAAATGCACAGAGATGTGTACCTGTGTTTTATAGACTATGTGAAAGCGTTCAACAAAAGTACGCCATAAAGATCTGTTAGAGTTGTTTAGCAAGCCTGACATATCTAGTAAATATATTAGAACAATCAAGAATCCATACTGACAGCAAAGTACCCTCATCAAACAGAAATTGAGTTCAGTAGATATATACAAAAATAGAAAGGGTTTAGGACAAGGATTTATACAATCTATACAGTGAGGCAATTCTGAGAGAATTAGAAATCCTGCTGGGATCCATCATTAGCAGCCACATATCTTATATTAAGATATACAGATGACACAGTGCTGATAAACATGGAAAGAAAACTACACAACATCCTAATGACTGTAGGGAAGGAAAGCAATAAGAACTAAGCATAAACAACAAAACAAGCCAAAGATACTAAAGTCAAGCAGGTAAAGAAAGTTAAATATCTGAGAAGTGTTCTAACAGAGAATGGAAAGTGCAACAGTTCTGAAGACATTGGGATGGCTAAAGATGCATTTAAAAAACTAAGAGTATTAAGAGACTTGAAAATTTTGTTGGAAACAATGAAAAGAGTACTGGACTGTTACATGAAATCTGTCCACCTGTATGGCAGCAAATGATGGACAATCTCCTTGAAGATGAAGAAAAAACTCAAAGCAACAGAAATGTAGTTCTACAGAAAGATGCTAAGGATACAAGGTTTCGGAGAGAATAGAAGCAAAAAGGAAACTTGTACATAACATCAGAAAGAAGCAGTTGAAATTTTTGGAGCAAGTAATAAGGAAGGAGGGTTTGGAAAATCTGATACTCACAGGATGGGCAGAGGAACAGAGGAAAACAACAAAATATTTAAATGGGCTGAGCAAATGGATGGTAGAACAGAGTTTGGGAGAAATAAAGAAAACTTATTAAGCTCTACAAAGGATAGGTAGATATAGAGCACCATGATCACATACATCCTTAAGGAACATAACACATAGAAGAAAACTTATACACTAAGAAAATTGTAGTGGACATTGAAGTTAAAACAAGGTTTCATAGTTAAACAGACTCTTTAGGCCAAGCATAAAACAGTATTGCCACTCACTGGGTGTTGACTTCAATGTCAACTTTTATATTCACACACACAATCCCTGATATTGAGCACTTTGCCTCATAAATATAGCCTACTTTAAAGCTATATATTAGTATTAAGAATTTTTGTTTCATACTGAATGTTATATAGTTAGGGCATTTAGGGAGATTGAAAGTATTTTCAATGTATTTCTCTTCTTCATGTAAATCCAAGGAGTATTCTAGATCTTATTTTGTTGTTATGGTGAGAACAGAAATTTGAGATCATTATTACTGATGTTTGGTGAACAAGTTTTAAGTTATATTCCTCATGGAACTGATTTTTCTAATCTTGTAGAGAAAAATCAAAACATACAATTGAATTTATATGAAATGAAAGCAAACAATACTTTACCTTCCCTAAATAGCACGATACTCTGCATTAACAGTAGCTTAAAACACTATTTATCAAAAATCAAATTCTCAAATTTCTATTCATCATAAAACAAGATCCAGAATAATTTTTGTATTCTATTTAAGAACACTCAGAATTTGCAGTTCTCATTATTTACATGAAGGGGGAAAAGATATGTAAAATACTTTCACATAAACAAGTGAAAGGACAGATCACTTTTGATTGATTAATAGACACACTGTAATCATATTGTTTAATTTCCCCCAACCACCCCACCTTAACTTTCTGAATAACAATGAATTCATTTATTTTCTAAAATAAATCATTTTCACCAATTGTTTTAAAATATCACCTGAAGAAGAACAATAATATTCTGAAACATGAAATTTTTTTTGTGTGTAGTGATATAATGGTTTCATAAACCATTGTAATAAAATTACAATATGTGTGTGAGATATATATATATATATATATATATATATACACACACACAGATTCCCGCTAATAATGACAACAGGAATAGAGTTAATTGATCTAATAAGGAATTTCCCCAACACCAGTCATGCAAAGAATTTTTGTTTTAGTTCTAAGATATATACAATATAGAACAGTTTGTTTTTTCTTTTTCATGTTTAATCAGTTTAAAATACACTGCAACATCCTGAAGATGTCTTTCAATTTACTATAAACATACAGGATCACAATAAATGATCAAATATAAAGCTGTAAAAACATGCAGCAAGTTCAAAATAAGAGATGCATAAATAGTATTCAGACCAGACATTATCCTTGGATGCTAACATGGGCCTGTACTCTTTCAGAGTTTCTCTAAATTTATAGATTTTTCAGCTTCATATAGTTATTCTAATACCTACCCAAATGCAAAGTCTCCAAAACTCCAGGCCTATCAGAGGCTCAGACATAAATAAATTTGAGTCTGGGATATAATGCACACACTATAAGTTCCTGCCAGCTGTTTGAAACTATATCAGGGTCATCATGATCTGTCTGGGGGTCATTTTTAAGTCAGGCAACAACACTTTCTTACTCAGCATGAGATCATATCACACAGACAAATGGTGGTGAATATTGTTCTACAATAGATTATTGCACCTGTTGACACCCTACAACAACAAAATTTGAAGGTGGTTAACTAAATGAGTCAGGTATTATTCTATACGTATTCAATAGGTACAAGTCTGGCAATTGTGCTGAAGAGGCAAGTTGTCAAACATCTTACTGGGCCTGTTTGGAGCAACACATTTCCTTCTAGGTTCAACCTGTTCTGCAGCCATTTATGCAACATGTTCAACATTCTCTCTACCAGCACAAAAGCTAATTGTAATCTATGGCATCCCACACTGTTGTACCTAAGGGTTAGGTTTGTGTGTCCTAAGTGAATACACTATCTAAAGTTATCACACATTCAAATGGCAATTACCAGTATAAAGGCAGAACATGTATTCATCCCTAAGCCCTACAGTGTGCCATTCAATCCCCCAGGTGACCCCCTACTTCATGCTACCACTGGAGACCTGCATCATGATGATCATGAAGTATAACTGAATGTGTGCCTGTAGGTCTGCTGCAAGTAAAATGGTTTTTGTTCTTGCACCTTGAACCAGGCTATACAATTTCTATCTGCTATTCTTATATCAATTTTAGCAAGCAACTTCACTACGAAATCATCCAGAACCTGGTCTACAAATGCAGGGATGTTAATGTGATCACTGCAGCCAAAATTCACAGCAATTTTTTTTAAATGACCATGAAGTCTGTCAAAGGGTTCTAATTGCACAAAAAGAGCATGTGTGCATCTATGATATGACTAGCAGTATAGCTCGACGTTGCTCGAGTGTAATGAAAGCTTTAGAACTAATCCATGGTCCTGGAGCTCAGACTCTTTGGACATTGGCACAAGAGACTACAAAGCAATAGTTGTTTCCAGTTAAAGCGAAATTGTAGACTGAAAGAAAAATCAATGGATGTAAGTCAAATTTTGATTTCCTGATATTGATATCAAATAAGTTTTTTTCATCGTAAACTGAATTTTGAAGGCTAAATAAGTCCTCTGAGTAAATGGTATCATGGCTGAGACTAAGAACTATAATTATACCTACTTAGAGCCAAACCTGAAGCAAAAACTAAAATAAGAGTTGAAAAAAAAAAAAAAAATACAGACATACAGGCAGATAAACAGACACACATCTTGCCTTTTATATATGTATATTATCGATTTTCTGCACTATTGTAAGAACTGCAACCTTGAAACTTCTGAATATCATTTATGTCTTTGTCTATGAGTATTAAAGTTGATTAAAATCGGACCACTCTTTCTATAACCCGATTTTTTCGATTATTGATATTTATTAGGGGTACCTCGACACAAAACCTAGCTAAAAACACTTGCAGATGCTTATAGTACAACTGTGTAAATTTTCAGGAAAATCAGTTCAGCCGTTTCGGAGTCTATAGGTAACGGACACACAGACAAAGTTCCATTTATAAATAAGTTTAGATTTAGATGACTGGATGCACTGGACTTCAACACAGTGAACTTTATCTTAGCATGCATCCATCTGCCCTACTTAGCATTGTATGTTATGTCACAAGATGACCAAGTTTTAAATAATGTTTGTCATTGTTGACTACACAGTATAGTAAGGTCAACTGGGCATCGTTTTTTGCAAAAAGAGCACCTATAACAATTCACTCTGCCAGATATTTTGAACTGGCATGCTGTATTTCTTGGCATTAGTGCTGGAAGTTTCAACAGAAACATTTCAGAGTGCTCGGGTGTCAATCTGGGGACAGTAAGGAGAATTTGGAAAGAATTGGGCGAGTAATGGAGATTATGAAGGTGCTTGGAGTGATCACAACATTATGCTGCCATTTATCTTTCTAGAGGGGTTCAGACTCAACATGAAGGCTTACATCAAGTGCTGTGGGTCAATAGGGTGGCTGCTGAAGACTCGTCTGGCAAGACATTTGCACAAGCAGGAGAACCCAGTCATAGCTGTTGGAGAATTTTTGTGACATCACCCCTTACATCTGGCCACCTATTTCCTCAGGTTGCAACCTCCTTAACTATTATGTGTGGGGTGCAGTTGAGTGAGAGACCAACAAAAAAAACTCTTTATACCAAAGATGAACTGAAGGCATGGATAATGGCAGCATTACCATACAGAAAAGATACCAGAGATTTCTAAGTTGTCTGGAGGCTGTGACTGAAGTCAATGTTTGGTAAAAATTGCTTTTAAAATGAGATGTCACTTATTTCCATTTTTGTGTTATGTAGACAGTTTATCCATTGCATCCTTGCAAAATACACACACACATATATATATATATATATATATATATATATATATATATAACATAGAATACTTGGTATATTAGTCAGGCAAATTCCAAGAGAGAAGAACTCAATGTTAAATTCATTTATTTAATTTAACAGTAATATAATCTAGAAAATTTTTTTAGATATTCTACAATTTCATGGGCAATATGTATTTCGCCGACCTGCAGGTCGGCGAAATACATATTACCCATGAAATATATATATATATATATATATATATATATATATATTCATTCATTCATTCGTTACATTTAGTATAAAAACAAAATGTGTATACAAATTTGATAATTATTATGGGACAGTTATGTAGAAGGCTACTATATTTAGTGCACAAAATGTGTATATAAATCCAGGGTTTTCCCAATCTTATTGGAAGAAGCCATTCTTGATTGACCATGGCTTTTGATTTAAAGTTGTCCTTCTAAACCAGCTACCACTTAAGGCTATAGGACCCAGTCTGTCCTGCTATTTATCCATAGATGGATTCATACCTTTCCAAGTATTTGCACATAAGTGAATATAACGAACTGGACTCACAGATTCCTCAATCCAAGCCACTATCCATTATTCCATTGTGCTTCAAATATATATATATATATATATATATATATATATATATATATATACACACACCAATGTTAACAATTCTTATAGAAGAGAATATTTTTTTTTTGGTCATGCTTTACATTTAATCACATTGAATTATCAAGATCTTTAATATTCATTAATGGTTATGGAATGTAATAAGTGCAACTTGCTCTACTCTCTTAAGTGACTATCCAAAAGTAACAGTCAGGATAAACTGCCACCATTACTTAAATAAATCAGTCGATCTACAGGTTTCATTGCTTCTGGGTTAGTCAGATTGTTGCTTGTGACAAACCAATTTTTTTTTTTTTTTTTTTATTTACAAGAAATACGTTCAAACAAAAAAAAAAAAAAAATTATATATATATATATATATATATATATATATTATATAGATATATACCTTAAATGCAACCAAAAAATAAATATACTAATTTAATGCAATGAAAAAGAACTATTAAAAATCCTATCAATGCTTGATTATACAGCAGAATTGTTTGAGACACATATTAGCTTAACAGTAAGATTTAATGTACTCTGAATATCAGCAGAGTTCTCCTGAACATGTGTTCCCTTAATAGGGGGGGCAATACCACATTATTTCCTGCCTTATTTTTTTTTAGAAAGGATCCTTGAATCGATCAAGCATTCTATACTGTCTGTGAGGCTGTGACAGATTGCCAAAATCCTGATGCAGTTTTTCCTTGTTCTCTCTTGAACTGGATTTAATCCTGCTGCATTTTTATAATTAACAAGTGACTTGTCCTCTGAAGTATTGGTAGGTGGCTGTGCTCTCTTCTGAGAAATCAGTTTGTCACAACTTGAGGATCAGAGTTCAAGGGTTCCTCCATATCTCTTCAAAATCAGTTGAAATGTCCGGTTGATTAAGCAGTAAGCAAGGCAGCACTATCTTCCAATAATTGCAGGGAAAAGACAAGTGATTAATCTGACTTGTTCACACAGGCCCAAATAAATGAATTGGTAACCAAAATAAGTAAAGAAAATTTGTTTTAACAAAGAATGCTGAAAAGCTCCTGGCCTAACCCCCTTCCCAAGAATCAGCATTCTGATGTTTGATCATTGAAATACTGATTTTGGGTAATGTATCAGAATTTTTTTAACACTACATACTCTATACTTGATTTGTTCTAGCTTATCAAGACCGACATCAAATTGACCGAGTGGTTTTGATCTTTTGCAGGTTATTTAAAGCTAAAAAATAGTTTTTAGATTGTAAGAAATTTTTAGAGATAAGTTACCTATACAAATTTCACAAATTAACCCACCGTTGAGGAGGTAAAAATGATGGATTCAGAGAGAGGGGGGGAAGGTGGATTCATAATTGAGGGGGGGGAAGGTGGATTCATAATTGAGGGGGGGAAGGTGGATTCATAATTGAGGGGGAAAAAAAGTGGATTCATAATTGAGGGGGAAAAAAAAGTGGATTCATAATTGAGGGGGAAAAAAAGTGGATTCATAATTGAGGGGGGAAAAAAGTGGATTCATAATTGAGGGGGAAAAAAAGTGGATTCATAATTGAGGGGGGAAAAAAGTGGATTCATAATTGAGGGGGGAAAAAAGTGGATTCATAATTGAGGGGGAAAAAAGTGGATTCATAGCTGAGGAGGGAAAAAAAGGTGGATTCATAGCTGAGGGGGGAAAAAGGTGGATTCACAGCTGAAGGGGGAAAAAAAAGGGGGTGGATTCATACCTTTCCCAAGGTTATTTGTGTACTAGTGAATATAATGAACTCCTGGAATTTGAACTTGTCTAAATCCAAACTTATCTATTACATTACCTGTACATCCAAGCATACAACACCTGTTATTCCAACTGTCACCCATCTAGGAGGTACTACAAGGCTCAACATTTATTTTTGTATGATTGCTGAAATTAAGCAGTGTTTAAAGATGATATGGCCAAAAGCCAGGTTAAATAAAATCATCTTATGTAAAAAGTGGAATCAAAAACTTCATACCCAAGTTTTGATTTGAAAATGACACTGCATATTGCACTATTTGGTGATTATTATTGATCACTGAATTAAATGTATTGATAAGAATTTGTGAAGGCTTCAGAAACATTAAAACAGTGATTAATGTTCTTTTGATATGTAAAATTTCAATGATGTCAAAAGTTGTAATACCTTTAATGCACACTCACCTCCACTTGAAACATTTCAGAAGCCACTTCTTCAAAGGACAACAGAGGGCATCATTAGAATTTAGTTTTTGCTTAAGATTGTCCTTGTATCGCAGCAGATGTGTTCTTCCCAATTTCTGAGAAAAGTCAAGCAGTTAGCTCTACATATGGATTTTTCAGTGGCTTTTCATCACTCATATGCACAACATGACCAGCAAAGTTGCAACCACATTAGAAATTTTTTGTGCTTTCAAGTTCAATTAGAAAACCAATTAATATCAGTTAATTTTCTCTTCTAAATTATTGACTTCTCGCACAAAAAAAAGTATAGATAAAGCTTGCAGATGCAACTCATAATACAAAGCCTACTAAAAGAAAATTAAATCAAGCACCAATAAAAAAAAATAAAATAAAAAAAGAGATACCTACCTACCTATGCAATAATTCAAAGTGTTCACATCTATATTAAATTGATTAAGACACCAATAATCCTAACCAACACCACACAAAGAGATTAAGTCCAAATTGCTACTCCAGGTTTTGCACAGTGTGATCATCAAACAAGGTTGCGCAGTGTCGTTCATAAGAACATTTATTTATTTAGGTACCTCCACTAGTTTTTAAAAGAAAAAGCTTACTTGAAGCTTTCATTTTAGCTTTAAATTAAAGCTAAGGGATTAAATTTACTATTTCCAGTAAGCAAAATAATCTGTAGTGTATTTTTCAAATAGAAATTATATTGATTGGAATCTCAACTTTTTGAGAGTTTTAATTTATCGGCCATTTTTTACCTATTGACAGTTTTGTAAACAAAAGTTAATTTTATTTGAGGAATATTAACTGAGTTAAAGTACAATTAACCTGATTTGAAACATATTTACTTTAAGTTTAAAATAACACAGAAACATTTTTAAAACAAAACAGTAGCTGTGTTTTTAACCAACATCACCCTGTTATATGTCATTGACAAGGCAATGACAGGTGATGTCATACTTATTGTTCTACAGAAACTTTATCTGTTAAAACATAATTTAAGAAAATGACAAGAGTGCATCTTTTTTTTTTTTTTTTTTTAAATAAAATTTAAGTACTCAGCTATGATAAAAGTGTTGGAAAATATTCTCTGTAATCTAATTTTAGAAATGTTGACTTCGAAATTTACTATAGCCATCACTATTTTTAATGTGTATATTCAATCATACTTAAAAAAAAAAAAAAAAAAAAATAATGGGCATGTTACGTATTTTATATGCATAAAATTTTTAAATGTCTTTGTGCAAAACTATTTTTAATAATATTTTCAATTTTTGATTAGTAAATATAGTTTTCTCTTAAAAACATACCACCTAAACAGATGATAGTAATACATAATTTTAAATGATTTATATATTATAAATTATAATTAAAATTAGATATAAATGAAAAACATTCTTGTAAAAATTCATTAAAAACAAATTTTTATCTGAAGACAGTGTCCTTAATAAATCTTATTTATAAAAGCAATTAAAATATTTTCTAATTAAACAATATAGTTTTATTGCATTTTTTATTTTACAAGTTTTTCAGTTTTACAATTTTCAGGAAATAAGTAGCAGTTTGAAAAAAAAAAAAAAAAAAAAAGTGAAGGTACATATATATTATTCATACAACAAACTTTTTAAATTTATTAATAGATTTCAGTTATCACTAGAGTAAAAATATCTTTATAAGAACATGACAAAATTTTGAAAATTTTTTGTATTTCTTATGAAGAACTTTGTAGTCAATAGTCGAAACAGAAAACATTAATGACAGAGGGTAGTATATATCAGAAAAAACGAATACAAACGCCAGGACAAGTCCTACAGTTATTTAATACTTAACTTGAACTCTAAGGTCAAACATTTTTCTGCTCAGTTGATAAGAATCACTTAAATTCCATGCACAACTTCACAAACACTAATTCTTTACATATGCTGAACAAATATCATCTAAAATGTCACAGAATGTCAACAGTAATCAACACAGCTAAAGAGTGTTCAAGTCTAAATATATATCCAGGATATTTTATACAAACAATAATATTCCATTAGTCAAAACACAAACATTTCAGATCTTTATTCATTTACTAATTCCTATAATATTGTATTTTATTAAATAACTCATAGTAATCAAGAATTGAACAAGATTTTAATATTAACATTTTGAAAAGTGTCAGTCATTACCACAGACAGCATTTTTAATATTTTATAATAAAAATAGAGTTTATAGAACTTTCCGCATTACCAAACAATTGCACAATATATCCAATCTAAGGCCAGCACAATAAAGATATTTTAATTACTGATAAAAATTCTATTAAAAAAAAAAAGTTCAAGAATGTAATCTCATTATACAGATCCAGAGCATTTTCACTCCTTGGAGAAACCTCTTCTTGATTAACTGTCTTCAGTAGGCATAGCCATACTCACCACACTTGACCAATTACAGATTGGAGAGTCTTAACTCATGGCCAAAGGTTTTGAATTCAAAGTTGTCCTAGTATCGGCATTTTGGTCTCTCCTTTTATTGATTACCATGCTTGTTTATATGTAGTTCTTTATTTACGCTTCCACCTGCCCATATATTGAGGTGGGGGTTGATTTCATTGATATAGAATTATTCTTTGAATAGGCAATTTATTATAAAGTTTTACCAGTAATATGTAAAGTAGAAATAGCTTTTACTTTTATTATCAATTTATTTGATAATGTGAATTTTTTCATGTATAATATTGGTTATTGCACTGAAGTTAGCCTACAGGCATACATCACTCAGAATTAAAGTTTTTTTTTAGAAATGACCAGGTAATACCCAACACCTGGTTTCAAGAATATCCCCAGACAATCATGGACATGGAGAAACCCAGGAGGTGACACAAAGAACCAAATTGATTATATAACAACAAACAGGAAATTCAGAATGGTATTGGTTTTTTGGAAAACTTATTCAAGAGTTGACTGTGGAATTGACCCCTTCCCAGTTAGATGCAAACTAAGGATGAAACTGAAGAATGAAGAAGCCTAGTGCAGCACCAAGACTGCAATACAGGCTCATGAATGACCTCAACCTGCATGGATAAAGTGGGAGGAAAAAAAAAAACAACACAAAAAGACAAATTGAAAATGGAAACTCAAAAAAGGGACACAATAGTGACATTGGCCAATGACATCATCCTAAAGGAAAACAGACATAAAAAGAAAAATGAGTGGATCTCTGATGAGATTCTCGACATGATGCAAAGAAAACATAAAATAATGCCAAGACATGGAACCAGAACGGAATACAAGAAACTACACAAGGAAATAAGAAGCAAATTCAGACAGGTGAAAGAGATAAATAGCTCAACGAAAAATGTGCAGAAATAAAGAGATTGAACATGACTAATAAAGTATACATACATAAAAAAATTAAGAGGACAAAAAAAAAAAAAAATTGCTCCTCAATGGGATGTATAAAATCTAAGGATGAAACGCTCATATTAGAGAAGGAGGAAATACTTTAGTGGTTGGAAGAATATATAGGAGATCTCTTCTACAACAAGAGAGAGCAATCAATAATACACAGAAACATTGACAAGATAAAAATATTAAAATCCCAAGTGGAAACTGCACTGGCCAAACTTAATAGAAACAAAGCAGTAGAACCAGATAGCATGGTAACAGATATTGGCAGCCTTAGATGATTTTGGTATAGACAAAATCATAAAAATTATAAATGAAATCTACAACAGCAGCAAAATCCCAGAAGACCTAAACTGATTGATTTTCATAGCACTGCCTAAGAAGCCAGGTGCAAACAAATGTGAACGCCACCAAACAATCATCTTAATGAGTCACAAACTCATCATCGTAATTCTGATGATTAGAGCACACAGAATCGACCCAGGGATAGGACAAGAACAATGGAGTTTTGTCAAGGATACTGGAACAAGGAACATGATATTTATACTGAAAATGTTATCAGAAAGAGCAATAGAAAATCCAGAGGAAGGACATGTACCTGTTTCACCAACTATGCAAAGACATTCAACAAAGTACAGCACAAAGACCTGATAGAGACACTCAGCAACCTTGACATATTCAGAAAAGACAGAGTAACCAAGAACCTCTACTGGCAGCAAACTGCCAGCATATGGACAGGAAACAGGTCCAGCCAATATAAAGATAGAAAGGGATATCAGACAAAGATGTGTCTTCTCACCAGATCTATTAATCATATACAGTGAGACAATTCTGACAGCCCTAAAAGTCCAGCCAGTATTCATTATTAACAGCTGCAATCTGAACAATATAAGATAGGAAGATCATACAGTGTTGATAGCACATACAGAAAAGAAACTGCAAGACCTCTTACATGAAATAGTTAAAGCATGAATAAAGGACTACAAATAAAATACAAAAAAAAAACTGAATGCATGGTAATCAGTAAAAAGAAAAGCCCAAAATACCAGCTAACAAAATGTAAAGTGCAATACAGAAATCCAAAGGAATATTGGCATGGCCAAGGAGGCATTCCAGAACCTGAATAGAATATTGAGACAAGAAATTTTGCTGGAAACAAAGAAGAGTAATGGATTATTATGTGATGCCTGTCCTTTAATATAGCAGTGAATGCTGGACAATCTCATCAAAATTGAAGGAAAGATTTGAAGCAACCAAACCAGAAGGATGTTGAGGATACCATGGACTGAACTTGGGAGCAACAACAAGGTTTTGAAGAGGATGGATATGAAAAAACCGAGCCTTAACATCAGGAAAAGACAGCTAAAGTTTTTGAAACATGTAAAAAAGAAGGAGGACTTGGAGAACCTGACGCTCATATGACAGATAGAGGGGAAGATAGAGACAAGAGAAAGCAACACATGACATACTTGATAGACTTGAGTAGATGGATGGTGGAGCAAGAATTGAGTAGGATAACAGGAAAAGGTGTATTTAGAGCAACAAGGGATAGGGAGATGTAGAAGACTGATCGCCTAATTCCTGAAAAAACACAGCACATAGAATTCTAAGCCAACCCCCTCCCAATTGTTAAGGGGAATTTTTTTTATTTAAATGTTATCTTATATGCATAAATATACAGTAGTTAGATAAAAAAAGTAAAATTAAAGTAGAAAATTTACCCCCAAACAACAAAATTAAATTCACAAATGTACATTTTATAAAATAAGATTTGTCTTTATTCAGAAATGTCCTAAACAGGTTTTGAGGTCAACTTAAATCTATTTTAGTTGGGATGTGCATTGTGATGTAATGGATATTGGCTTGGAATTAGAAATTGAAGAGCCGCGTTCGAATTCCAGTCAAATTTGTTTCATTCACTTATGCACAAATCTCTTCTCCCTCCAGCTATAGCAGGATAGATTGGGTTCTATAGCCTTGGTTGGCAACCAGTCTACTGCAGAAAGTAATGGTGACCTACTGTGGGAAGATCTCCCTAGTCAGTCATGTCTCAAAAGAGACATGATCACCTAAGCATGTATCACATACAGCAATTGACTAATTTTAGCTATATATGATCCAACTCGTGAGTAAAACAATTGTTTTCATGGTTACTGCAATTAAGAGTCCTTTTGAATAGATAGATATCAAACCGACTCAACCAAATTCTAAATTCAATGCCTAATATATGCAAATACTTTGAATATTGACAATTCCTATCTCTCATTTAAAACAAAAACAAAAAACCCACAAATTCTGACCAGCCTGAGTTCTCAATTTTTATATTGTAAGGGAAATCCTTATATATGGGTGCATGGCTAAGTGGTTAAAACATGTTTTCCAACCATAAAATGAGTTTGAAGCCCACCATGGGCAAGGGCAAGACAACTTCTTGATGTTAGTAAGTCAGTGGAAGTAATCCCAGC
The DNA here is from genome assembly GCA_037127315.1 of Ascarosepion bandense. Classification (NCBI taxonomy): domain Eukaryota; kingdom Metazoa; phylum Mollusca; class Cephalopoda; order Sepiida; family Sepiidae; genus Ascarosepion; species Ascarosepion bandense. Next base: position 150,593 of record JBBBDQ010001583.1, read on the forward strand.
CTGTGGCATCTTCATAAACTGTTTGAAAATCATACCATGAGATAGCACAAGCCTTGCAAGTGAAATTGGGTAAACAAAACTATTTGGTAGCCATCAATTATTGCAATAGCATGAAGATACAAGTTATCCTAACCAAAGGTATATGTGTACTAGTATTTTTCAAACTGCTGATCTCACCAGGTTACGGTTATTTATACATACATTAACGTTGATACAGAATTTCAAGGTACAATGTGGGAAACCATTAAAAAATTAGTCAAGCTCCCGTGACACTTAACTTTTTGGGGATGCGTCAGGCACTGGGTAATCACCCCAGCATCCTCTTGAGGCAAAGGCACTACCTGGGGAATGGCTTCTTGGGGCTTGAGCTAATATTAACTTCAAATGCGCTATATCTCCCAGAAATTGTAAATACAGTCTCTTCAGCATAGGTACAGTATAAACCGCAAATGGCCACTGCAGGTGGTCAGCAAATACAAATGTACCTGGGGTGTGCTCAGAAAATAAGTAACCATGTCTTTATATGTATTTTACTTGCTCCAATTAGAAACGAATTTAATATAAGTTCTAACATAAACAATAAATTAACATATATCATGAAAACTGGAGTGTTCTAATTCAGTATTATAAGTTGTTGTTGGGGAGGGGTGCTTTTTGTTTATTTTTTGTAGCTGCCCTATTGTATACATATGTACATCAATATATATTTCTAGTACCCAGACTAATGTTTATGGCACATAACATTTATTACAAATTTTGTCTCCAGCCTATTTTGAATTCCACAATGTTTTAAGGTTTAATTTCAAGGTTTAGAATTGTGAGACTCTAGTGACAGACATCAGAACATAATGTATGTGTCTTATTTATAGTTTATGTTGCGGTCAAGATTTATGACATGGATAATGTATTCAGAAAATAATGTCACAAAAAAAAAAACAAAAAAAAAAAAACACTATGCACAAGTGTCAAGAGAATGAACAAAATAAATTATATTTAACTATGTTACACAGTTTATTGCTGCCTATTTATATACTAAAAGTATAATAAATTAGCAGTCCTCATTATATATCAGACATGTATTGCACAAGGGCATTAGGTATGATAGGAACAGGGTATGTATATCAAAACACTAGAGGACCAAGTGATCTAAAATAAGTTCAAGTTGTTGGACTTTTTGTTTAGATTATATACTGTGCAGACCCCCAGGAGTAAACCCATTTTATAGTTCACCAATAGAAGGCTTAACAAATCAACTATTCAATGTGACATGTATAAAAAGTGGCCATATTTTTCTGAGTATTGGACATCAAATCTGATTCTGGTAAGTGATGATCTTTGACGTTGTTTCATTGAACAGACTAAGTGCCAAGAGGATACTCTATATCCATAACCTATGACGGACATGGTCAACAGATGCCAAGAGGATACTCTATATCCAGGAACGTTGTCAACATTACCTTCAATCCCTTACTGTGTAACCATCATGGACTGTTGTTGCTATATAATATACGTTTGGGAGATTGATTCTCTATTATCATAAACTAATCCCTGTGCTTTATCCATAAATTATGGCAAATTTTACCAACAGAGGTTATGGGCCCAGTATGCTTCCACTGAGCAATACTTGTTTAGCTCTTATTAAATGCACAGTCCTCGGTTTATTTTATTAAACTTAGCTGTTATTTTACCCAATATCACTCCGGGTTAGAGTGATTCTTAGAGTTATTCATAGGAGGCTTGAGCTAGGATTATTGATGTTTATACCATTAAACTAACCATACCAAAAACTAACATCTCCAAATAACTAATGGATGCAGTTTTACGTCATACCCAGGACTATGAATTAACAGGTGGTTTCATGCTAGCTAAAACCTCAAATTTCTCAATCAGAGGCCTTGCTGCCAGATGCAGTTTATCGTCATACCCAGGACTAACAATTAAGAGCCTTATAAGTCAGTAATCAAAAATATGACTGACAATTCTGCATACTGAATTTAGATGACATATCTGGATTGATTCATTTTTTATTTTTTTAATAATATCTTTAAATTCAAACTGTACACCAAGAAGCCATGATAGACAACCCAAGTCAGTTATTTTAAACCTTATATTTAAGAAATTTTAAATAAAGCAGCTTCACATTTTGAAGCAATTAATATATCATTGACCCAGATAACCAGAGTTGCTAATATTTCATTGTTAAATCTTTTTATATACCGGTATGGATTAACTGGGAAAATATTGTTCAATTCAATAGGAATGTAGTACTTTATTCCAAGTCCTCCGCTCTGTTTGAGGCCATATAGTGACTTTTTGAGTTTCCACACATAATTGTCACCTTTTTCAAAACCTTCTGGCAGTTCTATGTATATTTCATAGTCAATCACAGCATTTAAATAAGCTGCTTTAACATCCATATGGTGTATATCCATACCACAAGCATCCTAAGGAAGCCCAACATGTCTTGGTTCTTCTGAAAAGGAAAAAGAATGTTAGATGGACTATGTGAAGATAGCATAGCTAGTTTAGATTATTTATGGCCCTGAGTATCTTGAAAAACATACTGCCTTACTGTGACAAGAACTGCCACTGCACAGTAGTTAAGCCTTAGATTAAGGAGTTGGTCCATTGGGGGTTATACATGTTTCAGCATGTATTCCTCCATCCCAAATGGCCATGAAGTGAAGCACCTGGTCAAAAGTTCTCATGATATCATACCAACATGTGGTTCACTAGAGCACTAGATTTGAATCTCCTAAACATGTGGAGCATCAAAGAAAAATAAAGATGACCAGCAGCACATTACCAAGGAGTGCAATTGTGGGAACATGGTCAACATGAATGAGAACTACCAAATCCAGACAGGAAGTCCTATTTCATGCTGCTGTCAAGGATAAGGACAGCATTACTGAATAACATTTTTGGTTTTTCTAAGTTGAATATATACTCTTTTCCTTTTTATTTTTTTTTTGGGGGGGGGATACTGAATTTGTTTTAATGAATTTATTTTTTTTTTTTTTTTACTAATATTTACCCAATACAAGGCCCAAGAGCCAGTCAAGTTGTGATGACAAAAAGTGTAAGAAGAGGATGTAAAAAGTGCAGATTATGAGGTCATGTAGATAATGATTAACCTAAGACTAAGATTGTAGAGATCAGGAAAACATCCTCTCAGGAGTCTGTTTCACTAAGTAAAACTTCAAGAATATGTAAGTGGAACTTCCTCCTTTCTAAAGAAGTATGAAGAGAATGAAGAGGGTCTGTTCCAGTGTACATGATAGAACTAATGAATGTAGCTAGTTGTAAAAGTTTCTATGTAAATAGTGAAAAAGTTAAACTTTAATTTGATCTCAATTACTTGTTTCCCTGAGTGCATGCGTTTTTACACAATTATGTTCATCCTGTTCAAGAAGTTGGAGTCACATAAGTTAGAGGGCTAGAGAATAAGAGCCACCACTTATATAGATATGTGGGAAGATAACTTGTTCAAATCTAATGTCAAACATTAAGCTTGTAGGGATCACAAAAGTTTTTATCTTAAGTTTGAAATAGCACAAACGCATTTTGAAAATAAACAGTAGCTGTGTTTTTGACCGACAGTAGCCAAGTTTACATATTTGATGAGTGATAAGTGTTAAGGCGTTGACAGCTTTATTGCTGTTCTACAGAGACTATCTGTTAAACCATAATTTAAGAAAATGACATGAGCACCTTTTCTATATAATTTTTAAGTACTCAGTAATCTGTTGGAAAAATATTCACAGCAATCTAATTTTAGGAATGTTGACTTTTTCAGAAAATGAGTGATGACTATTTAATGTCATGTATGGTCCACCATACTTTAAAAAAAAAAAGGCCACATCTATATACAGAAAAAAAAAAAAAATTAAAAGAATTATTTTAAAAATCTTTGCATTAATTAAGCTTTACAATTTATGACTAGTAAATATAGTTGTCATTTAATAATAATAATAATAATAATAATAATAATATCTGAAATTAATACAGAATTTTAAGATTTAAATTTTTTTAATTGAAACTTTTAAAATTAAAACAATTTTCGTAAAATTTTTGTTGAAAAACTTTTTAAGACAATAGTGCCCTTATTTTATCTTATTTATAAAAGCAATTAAAAACTTTCATAGTTAAATGTTATAGTTTTATTGCTTTTTTAATTTAATAATTCAGAGCAGATTTTCAGTAAATAGTATTCCTGCTTGACAAAAACATGATTACTAAATTTCTCCAAGGAGTCCTAATATAAATATGAAAATGGCAGAAATTTTCATTTCTCAAAATTTCATAAAATTAAGTGGGGATAACAGATGTAAAAAACTTTAAATAATAATTTATTTGTGAATAAGTCCTGAATTTCATTAAGATCCAACAAATTATTTTTGCAAATCAATGTGTTTTATACCAGAAAAAAAAAAAAAAAAAAAAAAAAAAAGCACTAAATGCTCATAGTAATCTAGGGCATCCCCCCCCCATTATGGCATGCTTTTTTTTTTTTAAGTAAAAAAACTGAAAATACACTGTTTTACTGTTAAGAAATGCTTTCTAAATTCCACTTAATGGTTTTATAGAATATAAATATATAGAAATAGGAATTTGGATAGGAATTTACCTTAAATTTAATGCACAAGAGCTGGGAGAATGAAAACAAATTTCAACAAAATGATTGGAAAAAAGGGGAAAAAAAAATGCAGACTTTTATACAAAAGTCTCACAACTTTGTTTTTTCATTAGAATTGAGGGATGTCAGTTTAGCAAAAAGTATTAACAATTTAATATGGAAGCACAAACCAACACTTGTCATTTTGATCTGAGGCCTATCTAATGATGGTAAAACACAAAGTCAAAACAGTTTCCCAATTTTTCAAATTTATAAAAATTTAGATTGTATATCCTATCGTTAGTTCTTGTCATTTCCCTATGAAACATTGAACTCCTTTTAAAGCCACATGTGAGGGCATATAATAGTGAGAGTTTGTGGGAATTTGGGTTCACACACAGTCTCTAGTCACATATATACGACATTTTTAGGATAGTGTATGTGTATTGTGGTGCAGTGGATAACAGCTTGGAACGAGAAATTGGGGAGCCGAGTTCGAATTCCAGTTGAATTCATTGCATTCACTTACGCGCAAATACCCTTGGGAAAGTTATTAATCGGTCTCTTCCTTCCAGTTATGGGTTAAATAACAGGACAGACTGGGTTCTATAGCCTTGGCTGGCAACCAGTCTACCGCAGAAAGCAATGGCAACCTACTGCGGGATAATCTTCTGCCCAGTCAGTCATGTCTCTTTCGAGATATGATCACCCAAGCGTGTTTCATGTATGGGACTTAACTGACTGACAGAATCTAGTTTAAATTCAGTTTCCTTCTAGACTTGAATGTAATGAATTTGACTGAAAGTCAAACTAGGTTCTTTGATTCCTCAATCCGAGCCACTAACCATTACCCCACCAGGCATCCTATTTATGCATCTAGAAAGAAACAAATAAAATAACCAATAACAAAAAATAATTATTACTAATCCCCGCTGAGAGAGCAAGTTAACAGATAATATTATGTGATCTATGGATTAGCATTATCATTTACTGTGACTTTTATTGATAAGACAAAATTTCAAAACAACTCCAAATCAACAATGTCAGAATGGCAGTTTCACTCCATGGTGCCTAGAAAAATGGAAGGCTGAAAAAGTAGGTGTAAATATGAAAAGGATGTTCCTTGACATGGTTAGAGTGTCAAAATAAAGAGAGAGGTAAGAGGGAAAGGCTAGCAGGGGTAGGGAAAAAGAAGAGGGGGTAGAGCGAGAATTAGGGGCTGCTGTTGCTGCTTCAGAGTGGCAGGCAATCATGTCAAAGGCAGCTTATCAGACAGATCTCCAGCTGAATACCTTGCATGTTACTTCCTCCTGCCAAGTGCCAAGAGAGCTCCTAACCTGCCCCCATACCCCTGATAGCTTAACTGCCATCACAGCAGTATTAGCAGCAGCACTACTACTACAAAATAATATTGATAATGATGATGATCATCATCATAGCTGCTGCTTTTTCATAGGCTGAAGACAGGGTGATGTGGAGGGGGGGGGGCATCATTAGCCTGCTAGAGTTAACAAGCCTCAGCTGGAAAATAGAGAAATAGGATAAAGGAAAATTATATATATATATATATATATATATATATATATATACACATACACACACGTGTGTGTGTGGGTGTGTGTTTTAGAAAGAGTAGAGAATAACTGACTGGAGGTGGGAGGACCACAATTTTTATTTAGCTACATTTATTTATTCAATTATGAATTATGAAGTGCAATTTTCTTTTTTCCAAAGATATACTGTGTTAATGTACATGCTGATTTACCTGCCATAGATTAAGCTCTCCACCTGCCCTACTTCCAACCACCTCTGAGAAGGGAAGGAAATTATGTTCCCTACCTCCCACCCTTTACAAATGACATTGTGCCCTTTACATTTATCTAATAAACCATGTGCACCAACAGACATGCCAGTCCAAAATAAATCTATTTCTAGATATCAATTGATGTTACAATTGTTCCTTCAAATTGAAAAGGAAGGCCATAACTAACCAAACTTAAATCATAATTCCAAATAGTGATTTTCAGAAAATTAATCTGACACAAGGCTGCAAATGAGCAGCACCAATTGAATCATTAATACAATCATTATAAATGATGATTTTGTAAGTGAAGCTTTGATGTTACACAAGGCCAAAAGTCTGGGACACCCAGTGAGGATCAAACTCACTACAATGATAATGATTCTAGCAAGACAAGTTCGCTAACCATTACTACAATTGTTATAAATGCTTGCTAATCATGACCCTCCAACCAGAGAGGCAAAAGACTTAGCTTAGTCTGATACAAGGCAGATAAAAACTGAAAATTAACATCAATTTGTTTCCTCAACAAGTTGCAAAGCAGAAGATTTGTGTATGTTTTTCCCCAAGGGGGGAAGGGTCCAAAGGATGAATTCAGTAGATTTTATTTGGTCCTAATTTGACACTTCATGGCTCACTATGGAGTGGTGATTATTCTACACTAGCAAATCATTACTATTACTAGTAAGAGCGCTCACTATAATGAACGATTCTCATTGTAGCCTTGTGCAAGACTACACCAAACTAAGTATTTAGTTAACTAGTCAGACAAAAAGATCAGTCCACTACAATTTCCCAACATTGGATTCGAGCATTTCTTGTTTTGGTGCAGATTTCATCTTAAACTGGAGTCTTTCAAATTGTATACATTCTTACAGAGGGCTAAGCTTTAAAAAATAAATAAATAAATAAAATAAAAAATAAAAAACTTACATTAGCTAATCTGTAAGCACTGGAGTTCAGAGCTAATTGCTGATAAACTTTTGATAAACTTTAGTAATTAACAATTAAATCATTGGAAAGTTTTACTTCAAAGGATCATAGCAATATTCCAAAACATCTCAACTACCTTTTGAGTTTTGAAAAAAAAAAAAAAAAAAAAAAAAAGAAGTGTTTTGAATACAAAGAGTGAAAACTGATACTAAGTTAATGCTGCCCATTCTATACTTAAAGTCAAGACCTAGATCTATAAAATTTATTTGGGAATTGTAAAAGATAGACCTTGAATAAAAGAGTATCCCATTGGTTAAAACTTAAATTTGCTGAGTTTGTGACAAGTGACTTTGTTATCTGACACACAACCTTCCTCTTTGATGATCACTTAACATCGGCATGATGTCTAACTACTCAACCAACAAAATTTGCACAAAAAAAAAAAATAAATAAAAATAAAAATAAAAAATAAAAATAAAATAAAATAAAATAAATGAAAACATATATACATACATGTATCATAAGAAAGAATGTAATGAGTATAATCACCGTTAGTTAAAAAGCAGTTTTCCTTTTTATTAGGTTGTTTACAATGAAACTCACCAACCCGGAACATTAGAAAAATCAAACAATGTTTCTTATCATTTAATCTATTCAGTCACAATGGCGACTAAAAGAAATATCTTGTCAACAAAACATTGCAAGCCTCTCACTACCCTATTGCTCTATGGAAAGGTTCCAGATGAACATTCTTTAGTTTCACCAGTTCTGCCCTTCACAACTAAGACTGTCAGGCCACACACATTGTAACAAACCACCCTCATTCTCTTATTCCATTGGTGAGATGTAAATTCTACCTGAACAGTTTCTTGTGGAACTGACTCCCAAGAAGATACTTTCCCAATCACTACAATCTTAACCTGATCAAGTCTAGAGTTAAGTTATCTTCCTTACATAACTCAAACCTTACCTCTTGCATTGTAACCCTCCACCACCTTGAGTAGCTATTAGGCCCTTGTACAGGGTGAAAATTATTTTTAAAAAAATAAAAAAATCCTCTAAATCTGACCAGCTAGCAAAATATTAGACTTTTCAATTGACTAATTTTGTCTAAATGCTATAACCTGCTTTCTTGAACTTTTCAGTAAAATTTTCAGAGAATTTCTTTTTCCAAGTAGACAAAACCATCTACAAGCACAAAAAACAATAGCTCAAAATCTTTCATAGCATCTTTTTTTGTATTGACTTGAAATTTTATTTTTTTTAATCGTATCACCCTGAGCAAGGCAGTAATGCCACTGATGTGCAGGGGGCTACGTAATAGTGAAAAGATTGGAAAAGAGAAAGCCGGAAACCACATCCTAAACAGGGAACAAGGGATGAGCCTCTTAACCTGTTCAATAGATGTGGGTGGAGTGCAAACCGGGTGATAGATAGATCTATCTTGACCAGTTTTATGGAACTGTCCAACAAAATCTTGAAATGACCTGTAAATATTTTGCAGTTTTAATAAAATATTTACAGAAATTGTTTTCTTAATCCTTGTTTTTTTTGCTACTAGATTGGCATCAAGGTTCCACCCTTGTACTGTTGAAATAGCTAAATGCAACTGTCACTTCTATTCTAACAGTTTCTTTTCTCACACTTCCACCTGTGTAACTTTTCCATTTATTTGCTTACTACCCACTAACCAAAATTTACAAAAATTTTAATGCAATGTCAATCACCATCAGTCTTTTTTAATCCTTTTCCATTTTGTCCTTTACTCAATTCTCCTTATTCTCTGAATACTAGTAGCATTCCTGCCTTGCTTTGGGTGAAATGATATCATATATTTTTAAATGACGAGCACATTACTTTCCTGACTTCAGATCAGCATTTATAACATCCAAACCCAATACTTACAGCAATGAGTTCTCAATGCAGAGGACTTAATAAAAATGCTCAGTAATAAGCAAATAAACAGCACCAATACACTTGCTAACATCAGTGAATGGATGATGATGATGGCAGAAGAAAAAAGAAATTTAAATCAGATACAACCTAAAACCAAAGTAAAACCCTTATCTGTCTAAACATTCACATTATTTTCTTAATGTCTAAAGAAGGTGACGTTATTGAATTTCAAATGTAAACATGTTTGACACCAGCAGAAAGTAGAACCAAGTTAAATTTTATTGAGCTAACAAGATATTCAATTTCTTTAAAAACTTATATTGAGAACCTGAATAACACCGCCCTTAAGAGGGAGAGAAAAAGAGAAGGGTTGGAGAGGTACTGGCAGAGGGGAGGAGACAAAAGAGAATAAGAACCGTGTCAGAATCTTGGCAGAATTATAGTATACTAGTTGCTGATTAGTACACCACCACCACCACCACAGGAGATTAAGAGAAACATTTTCAAAATTGCTCATCTGTTGCAGACAGGACAGACATGTCAGATATTTTGAAATACCATGCTACAATATTTGACAGGTCTTTTTTTAAAACAAAGACATCTATTTTTGGCACAAAACCTTCAAATGAAAACTTTTACGAAAGAGATTTAAAAGCTGTGCAAACCTTACTATACAATTTTATTAAATTTAGGAGATGTGTGTGTATAAAAACAACTGAAACAAAGAGGTACCTCAAGTTACTATTACCAAAATATAAACATACTTTCAGAAACTGAAACAGGAAGGTAATCAGTACTATACAAACAGGAGAAAAAAAAATGGTTCTTCTAGAATATTCTTTATCACTGTATCTGCCAATATCCAGTTACATAAAAACTATGCATATTTTCCTCCCTTCAAATCTAAATATGATAATACATTTTCCTATGAATTCACAATCTCACCACCCAAGACAATATACACACAAAACTAAAAAGGTTATCTAACTAGCAATTTTTTAATTTCTGAATTTTGCTACCTAAAATAAGGTTAACATATTACAGTGGCATTTTTTTTAAATAAATGTAGCATGCTTGCTGACTATAACTAAGTAATATTAACATTCCAATTTATTAAGACAATTAGATTTGTGTTGTTGAAATACTAACACATTGTGGCTAATCCATTTTTCAGCTATCATCAAGTATGTAAATCCATAAAGAAGTGGGGAGTGATCATTAAAATCTATAACATGTTTATTCACAAATTGTTTGACATGATTCACACTTTATTCTGATTATTGATGTTTAAGGATTTCTATGCTAAGCCTATATCTACCCAGGTAAATAAATACAAAGCTAAAAGATATTTTAAAAATAAGTTTCTTTAAAGAAAAAAAAAAAAGAAAATATATATCCAGTGAATACCGAATGAAGAGAGAATTCTTACAACATCCAAAACATTAATTTAAAACAGGGCTCGATATATTTAACATATAGAGCTGTGAATAATTGATTTACTAAATTATAAAGTAAGGTTAATAACCATAATTAGATTAATCATATATTGACTAGATATAAGAATAGAAATTTAAAATTTAATAGAAAAAACGGTTTCCAAACTATGATCTAATTAATAATTAAAAATTTAATAGAAAAAATATATTCCCTAAATCCAAAGTTAAGATTAAATAAGCAAACTTACATTAATTATAAAAACTCTGCTTAAATAAAAATATCCATGCCAACCACTAAGAAATCCATAAGGATATAGTCACTAGATAATAAAAACAACTGTGTAGGAATCAAAGACTCATTAATCAACCACTAAAAAACACCCTTTCCAAAAATTCCAACATCAGAGATTTATTCCCCTATCACTAACCCCCACCAACACCTCTAACAAAACTATAAGGTAAGAGGATTTCCATTACTTTACATACTGCCTGATGAGACATTGGAGTTTCAATGTTGAAATGAATGTACCTTTGTATCGGATATCCATAGAATAAGTATGTACATGTTCTAAAATATAATAAATATATATATATATACACACACACACACACACACACACACACACACTTCACATGTTCATAGAATGCTACTCTAGTATTCTTTCCATCTTTGAAAAGTCATGTCCCTTCTGTCATGCTTATTCTTGAAAAGAATAGCAAAATGGTTTGCCATTTCTTTCTCCAGTTTTTGGACTCCATGAGAGAAGAGATAAATCCATGCATTTTCCAAAGACATTAGTGGGAAGTGAAAAGAAACTATCTCAGCTGGGGTTTGAACTTTGCTCACTAATTCCATTTCCTGTGTTGTTAAACATTAGACCACCTGCACAACTTACTCTTATTAATTCAACTTATAAAAACTCATTACTATTAATTCTAAACAAAATTTGAAAATTACCAGGAATATTTAACTACCTTAAATAGCTGTTCTGAAACAATATGACCTTTACAGCTTTTGTTCATGTAGTAGAAATGTAACCCATTATACAAGACTAAGCATTTCAAAAGGAGAATGATTGGAATGCCAATGTGAGTATAAGGGAGTGTGGAAAAGTTCTCAGACCACTGAAAGAGAGACTTAAAATTCTATTAGTTCATTTGGTTAAATTTTGAAAAGTGGGTCAAGACCAAAAACTTTTGTTTCAAAGTTCAGGCCTCTTGAAAACAAGTTCAAAATATGTAGAACTAATGCTCCACATTACTGATAATTATGTTACAGCCTCACCTCAAGGTCATCATTTGGTAAAGTTTTTGGTAGAGGTACTGCTACTGTTTCCAGCAGTAATTGTAGGAATTTAATGTTCCACAATCAAAGCTAAAATCAATTTTCTAATGCATAATTTATTTCACACATTTACATCTCAATTTAGATTTTACAGTCAAAACAATAGAACATTCCAAGGCAGAACAGACAGGATGTTAAGTCAACAGAGCAGAACTAAAAAGCAAAATAGAAAACAGAACAGAGGTAATTGGCAGAAGTAATCAGTGTACAACTTTGACACTTATTAAACCGAGAAACGTACATATTAAAACCAACTTATTTTATCTACTGTCTATAAATTACTGAGTGCAGTTTAGCAATGCAAATCTTAAGGTAAAATTGAAAGTTAAGTCTATTAGAACTACAATTTAACAGTAATTTTGATTATATACAAGAACTATGCAAACAAGGCAAATGAAAAAAAAAAAACTTACAGTACAATTAATGAAAAGCCATATCTTGGCTTATCTAGTTGAGGAGTTGTTTAATTTACTAAAAGTTTAAACATTTCTTTAAAGGTTCAAACTTGAATGATGTTTAAAAAAAATTTTCAATTAAAAACAAAAACAACAAAAATGCTTGTGCCCTTTGCTTAATGTTGTAATTGATTAGAACACCAACTCCAAAAGAATTAAAACCAGAACTTTGTTATCACAGTTGTATTTATAAGCAAAGATGATCACTCCAGTACTTGATACAAAATATACAATTTCTAAGCAGCATATAAATATTTGCTAATAAGTGGTGTAGTTTTTCTCTTTAAAAAATTCCCCCTCACCACATATTCCAGAATCTTGAAGCAACAGAACGACCAAAAGGAATAAGTTATTGCAAACTTTCTTTTACAAGTACAAAGTATTTCAATTTGCTTTTTAACTAAATATTCATCCAATACAAGGACCAAGAGCTACTAGTGAATGAGGTTATTGTATAAAATTGTTAAAAAAAAAAGAGCATAAGCTTTAATTTTCCAGTACCCAGGCTTTCTTTGATATCATGGATGCATTATAGATAGATCATAAAGAAAGGAGTGTAGTTGATGCTGCCCAAGTTCCCTTAAGAACCAAAATAATCCAACTTATATTTTAAGCTGGCTTTGCAAATGCATGTTAAACAATAAAACGATGTTTAACAAGAGTTGATTGAGTTTTTTTAGAAGTTAAACAGTGCCATGTTATTTCAAATATTCACTATGCAGTTAAAACACTTGTCAATATTTCTTCAGTGTCTTTAATCCTTCCAAAGAAAAGAAAAAAAATTGATTTTGGATGAAAACAGATTAGGTCAAGAATTTTTCAATACTGCTGAACAAGAGAATTATAAATTTAGAAAATCTATAATGATCAATACTAATACCAAAAATAGAATTAACTGATTTAGGGGACATAATTTGCAATGAAGTGCAAGTCTTGTAAGTAGTTAATCTCTTTTTGCCAGATGTTACTAAAAACACATGGAGAGAGAGAGAGAGAAAAAAAAACATAATTGCACTGCATACTTGTTGCTTGGCCTACTCAAAGCTTAATGAAGTTGCTGAGAGATAGCAGTCAAATTCATTATCAAAGCACCAAACAAAATGTGCTGTACAAAAATCTTATATACAATAAGGAAAACTATTAAAATTAAAACACTTAAGCCTTAGTTTGGAAACTGGGAACAAAAGGAAAAAACACTTTCAATAAGAAAAAAAAAAAAAAAAAAAAAAAAGTTTGTCAAACTTTATTAAAATGGTTCATTTCAAGAGTTTTTCTTGTCCAAAGTGAATTCTTTGGCAGTAAAATGATTATTGTTATTTTATACAGCTTAACCCATTGTGGGTTATTTAAAGCCAGAACATTTTGGATTGTAAGAATTCTTTTTTTGCAAGTGAATATTGCATTAACAATTTGATTTTTCCATATGCCAGTCTTACCATTTAACCCATAGCTGGAGAATAAGAAATGAATTGATACCTTTTCCATGGGCATATATCTGACAACAAACTCACCCGAAATAAAATGATGAAGAAGTTGATTCAATGGTTGTAGTTCTTGATGAGTTACATCAATGCAGAACTTTAGCTGGAAACACCAATCTTAACAGTCTTTATTCTAGTCAGTCTTTAAAACATCTCATGGCAATAATATGACATATTTAATGACTTTTTTTAAAATCCTTTCACCCTGAGCAAGGCATTCTACTGCCACTATTGCACAGGGGGTTACATAGAGGAAAGTGATAAGAAAGAGTGGTTAGATATAGGAAATGTCAGAAGGAGGGTGATAGACGGGTAAGGATACCGAGGATGAGGGTTGGGTAAAGTGCTTGAGAGAATGGATGCAAGTTAGTGTGTTAGGAGGTATCTATTGACCTTACATTTAAACTCCTGGAGATTGTAGCTGTCAGGGAAGCAAGTATGTGGAAGGGAATTCCACAGGCAGGAAGTGCAAGAAAAGAAGTGGTTGGAGTAGAAATTGCGGTTACATCTTATCTGTTTCACTGTAAAAGGGTGGGACCTAGTTGCTAATCTAGTATCTCGTGTGAATTCGTACCTAGGGGGCACCAGGGATCTCTAAGTTCATCGGAGCAGAAGCCGTGAAAGTATTTATAGAAAAGGCACAGGAAAGCAATGTTACGCCGGTGAGAGAGTGACTGCAGCCGGTCTGCCAAATCAGTATCGATCACATTACAGATTCTCCATTGCATTTTGTCAAGAACCCCGAGGAGAATAGCAGGGGCACCCGACCAGATGTGGCAGCAGTATTCAATACACTGTCTGGACTTTATTTTTATTCTATCAAAGAACAAACTCAAAATGTTTAAATATGGAATTAGATGATAAAATAAGAAATTTAAAGTATAAACATTTCTGCAACATACACACATTTCTCTCCTGCATTCCATCACACTAAGTCAATGAGGACATTTATAGGCCAGTGTAAAGATGTCTTGGAAACTGTTTCTACACCCCCCCCACATAAAATATAAATGACAGACAAATTCAAGAGAATTTGGCTGACTATTTCCTGCTATCCATTCTAGTGGAGAAAAAAAAAATATGGTTGTTAGAGTAGCATATATTATTTTACATTTTCACTTAATTTATAATTGACTTACTAACTTCTGTAGGTCACGGAGTACTAAACTTTCTCTAGTATTGAATATATAATAAACAAGAATTTTTATTTCCACTTATTAACAAATTACAGGGAAATATTTGGAAGTTAAAAAAAAAAAACAAAAAAACACACACACATCACTCAAGAGTAACTAGTACTTCACACTATCAACAATCAAAAATAATCTGAAACCTCATTTTTCAACGAGAAAAGACTAGTCACAGTAGCATTATTAACAAACAGGTCAGTTTTATTATTAACCTGTCGATTAGATAATAGAAACATGTGATATTTAAACAAGGCAGGAAAATAAACTTACACTTGAATCTGTTCCTGCTGACAGCTAACACAGAAACCGCTCAGGACTGTTTCCTACACACTGCAAACAGTATTCTTGCTCTTTTTTTCCTCTGGAACATGGGTATAGCCTTCACGAGTCTCAAAGACCAACTCACTTGAAACCAAAAGTTAGCTCTTTTGGTTCTTCCTCAGTCTCAGGCAAGAAACCAAGATCTCTTGCTTGTGTTAGCCTTGTTCTCACTGATAATGCATGTGCATTATTTCACTGAAGTTAGCCTCCGCAGGTCTATGAAGTGTATAAACACATGTACAAACAATTCGTCTTCTCATACTTCAGAGGTATGATCAGCCATAAGACATTTCATTGAAATTAAAATGTATAGAAACACCAAGCAATAAATATACCAAAAACAAAGTGGCAATTTTTAAAGTATAGTTTACTTCAAACTAATTGATACTGCTTTCTTATAATAGTGGTTCTTAACTATTGCAATATTTCAAAATCTCCCTTGCACCTCTAAGTGTAAGAGAGTGCAACCAAAGATTGAAGTTATCTTAAAGTTAAAAAAAGTTGAATTTATAATCAATTGGCAAATTTAATATTAAAAAAACAAACTTAAAATTTAACATATTAAAAATGAAAATAATTTACTAATAAAAACACTTATGTATTGGTCATGGGTTTTTTTTTTTGTTTTGTTTTTCCAGTTAACTCAGAAATACATATTTTGGTGCTGAGAGCAATCTGAATGTAATGTTAAACATTCAGCCAATTTCTGAATTTTGTTTTTATATAAAGTTGGAATGAAAGTACTACTTCAAATTTTTTCTTTCTTTCTTTTAGACTCAATTTGGAAGAGCTTGGATTTGTAATGCCTAAAAACTTTCTAATGATTAAATTAATTTTTGATTCTAGATTATTATTATGGTGTCAATGAATGCTGTAAAAAGCAATAAAGCGAAAAAGAAAAATAATTTAGAATTTTGCAAACCCCTTACCAAAATTACCTTATCCATGACTTCTTCAGGCTAATGTCTTACTGTTATGTGGGAAGTATTTCTGCTGCACCCTGTATAATCTTATTGACTTCACTAGTGTAAAGTCACTATGACTAGAGAATGAGAGTTTTAATTACAAGTGTTGTCAACTAAAGACAAATAGCTGACAAAAGTTCTTCAAAGATAATGGCCTTTGTTCTTTTTTTATGAAGTAGCCCTACACAAAGTTATAAGTGATAATGCTTTTAAATATATAATGCAACTATTTAACGGCTAATCTACAAAAGATTAGTCTACAAATGCAAAACCACATTAATGTTTTTTTTTTTGGGGGGGGGGGATATTGTTTCATTTCTTTCTTAGAATCCGATAACAGTATTTCATCTTTTAAAAAATTGTTAGTATAAATTTACAAAGAGTTTTGGTTTTACTTCTAAAAGTGTAATCTATAACAAATAAAAATGGTGAGAGGGAAAAAATAGGTAAAATAATTTATTGCATTATACAGATGCCAAAAATGTATAAAATGTTAAAATCGGTAATTACTGGTACATGGTCAATAATAGCACACCAAATTTCCAGTTCTATAAAAGGCAAGTAGTTTTTAGAACCTATTCTGCTTATTTTCTTTCAATCTGAAAATGAATACAAATTACTTTATAGTATCAAAAAGAATTAAACAATTTTGATAATAAATAGATATTTATTAAATTAAGATATTTCCAGATTGAAATTCTGTTTCCATCAGATTCCTGTTCAGAAGTATGATGCTTTTTAACTTTAGAGTCAACAGCTGGTTTCTTAGCAACATTCAAACTGTCCCAAAGATCCATTAGGAGACCTATCAAATTAATGACTGGAGGATTTGCTACATTTTTAACTTCAAGGTGATTTCTTTTATCAGAATAAATTATGTTCATCATAGAAACCCCTCTTTCAGCCTGTACAGAACTTACAGTAAAAGTATTAATTATATATTTTAACTATTATATATATTGGCTATTAATATATAACATTTTTTTTCGGATAATCCAACAACTAGTTCACTAAGTTTTTATAATTTTAAGAATCAGTTTGTGCATTTTGCACAAACTGATTCTTAAAATTATAAAAGGTTGCCACCACTATATGACCCAAGGATTTTTTTTAAATTAGGAAGCCAATTTGTCTGGCTCTTTTAATACTTGCTATTTCCATATTAAAGGTATCACATAATACTCGTGCGATGAGGGAAGTACTGCCTGAGAGAAAAGGATCCCTTGAACTGATCCTTATTCTTATATCCCTGACCAGAAATTACCAGTCTTTTAACACAAGGGTCATGTAAGTATAACCTGAATAGATCAGGAGTCATAAGTACCCAACACATTAGAGTCATAAGGGCATCATATTTAATACAGTGTTGTATTTCAGGCAAGTTACCTGGCAGAGCCCATTCCACTTCAGGCTGAATTTAAATTCAGTTTTCCTTCTCTTAAACAAGGAAAGAGAGCCTAGTCTACTCTGCTATTTAACTTTTAGTAAAAGGAAAATGGATTCATGCCTTTTTAAAGTGCATTAGTGCAAAGTGAACAAAACAGAATCTAACTAGAATTGAACTTGGCATACCAAATCCACTTTCTATTCCAATAACCATTCTAAAATTTGATAGGGCTTTCACAGGCTGAAAAGACTTGTTGGTTGTAGGCCTTCTCTAGATTTCGCCATTTGTGGAATGGGCCATTACCCTATTATGCTGGTCCAATTCATTCTAGTAGAAGCAGGTGTAACACATTTGGGCTTTGATTATTTTTTTTATTCATGATTGACTGAATAAGAACTTTAACAATAGATAGCTTACCAATTAAGACTACAGGACCCAATCTTGCTATTTAACCCATGGCTGAGAAGAAAAGATGAAGTCATACTTCCCTAAAGATATTTGCACATAAGTCAATGTAAAAAAAAAAAACTTGGAATTTGAACTCAGCTCTCCAGTTTCTCATTTTGAGCCATTATCCATCACACCTAAGCTTACAGCACCCGGTATTCCCAAGTAGTCACCCACCTAGGGACTGAACAGACTCAACGTTTAAGTTTGGTGATCAGACAAGAACTAATGTTTCAACATGATATGGCCATAAGCCAACTGATACACAAGAAGAAGTAATTGCAAATGGTAATTTCCAGTACTATGTTTCATTTTCTTAACAAATGAAGTCTAACTCTAAGCAAAACAATAACTAATTTTATGTGCCCTTAAAAAAAAAGAAAACTGCAGATGAGGAAAAGTAGACATGCAAATGTACCATAAATATATTTTACTAATTCTGCAAGCCTTGTTAGTAATACCAGGTGTAGTGATGATTGTGTTTTTAATAGTACCAATGCCACTGCAATCGTCATGCCAACATCTGGGAGCTATGGCAGCCATCAGAATGTGATTAACTTGAAGCTTTGGTAAGGAGTTTAACACACAGCCTGCAACAATCAGACATTGGCAGGAATGTGTTCTATGTAGAAACAGAGATGGTGCACACAGGCATACTGACAGATAATATCAAGATAGAATACTTGCATTCTTGAAATAGTTATTATGGACATACAGCGCTCAAGATATACTATTCCACTTTGGACTAAGGGGAAAAATAAATTTCTAAGATTAATGCATTATTAAAAGTTAATTTTAAAATGGTAAGTATAAGACAAAAGATAGTTGATAAATTGTTTAATCATTTACTTACAATTAAATTTAATTATTCTTTTATATAATTATTATTAATATATCTTATTAAAGATAATAGACAAAGTTTATTTTAATTTCTTTTTCCTTAAGAAAAAAAAAATGTTACCAGCATGTATCATATAAGAGCAGATACTGAAGTCAGCACTCAGCAGCAACAGTGATTCAAGCTTAAATGCTATCTTCAGGTCATTAAGCATGAAACAAGCTGCCATCACTAGGTGTTGACCTCGATGTCCAGTTTTATATTTCATATGTTCTATTCCTGATATTGAGCGCTTTAATCCATAAATATAGCATACCTTAAAACATATATATATATATATATATATATATATATATATATATATGACTTTACACTCTCACACCCCAATTGAGCACTCTGGAACAATGTTAGACTTTGAAAAACAGTAGCTACTCTGGCATCTATGCATCGTTCATTCAACAATGAATTAGAACATTCTCAGCTATTGGATGTGTATAATGATGATATACATGCTAAAATGTCTGCCTCCTTCTACTAAGCACCTGTAGCTCAAAGGTAGAATTGCAGACTGACGCCAATTTGGTCAGGTTTCAATCCTGGGTAAAAAGCAATCATTTATCTAACCATACTAATGAGCTGTGATACAGTGAAACAGATCTGTCTGCCGATGACACTATATATATTTATTTGAGCAGCAACTTTTCTTTTAAACAGATTTTATTAAATATGGAAGATAAAGGAAGATTTAATGTTTTTTAAGTTTTTTTTTTTTGGGGGGGGGGGGGTCTTTTCAAGTGTCAGGGTCTATTTGGTTGAAGAAAAATCCTAAATTCAGTTTCCAAATGCTGTCAATCACTATTATTTAAATATATGTTCTTTACTGACATACAACAACGAAAATATCCACCCTGATGACAATCAATGATCGAAAGTATTTGGAAACTGAATTTAGGGTTCTACTTCTAGCAACTGGATCTCAACACATGAAAGATCACACACCAAATTGAAAGAATTCCAATCAAAAAATAAAAAAATTTCCATGGCATTTAACATGTTTAAACAATATATACACATATAAATGGGTAATTTAATTTATTGTCCCTTTACCCTAAAAACTCCCAACACATTTTCCCTAGTTTTGTCTTTCGTTCCAACTTAAAGATGCCAAAACTAACACACAACTTTAGTGAAAAAGGTGTCAGTAAAATTTTTTTCCACTTTGTACTATTGTTTCCTCTTTTATTTCAGATACTATTATAGATCCTACAAACATGCATACATATTTTCATTCAAGCACTTTTTACCATCATTGATCATCTAAATCTCGATGAATAGAGCACAAGGCAGAATTAGGCTAGAGATAGGACAACAACAGTGCGGTTTCATCAAGAAACTGGAACAAGGAATGTGATATTTATGCTTAGGATGCTATCAGAAAAAGCAATACAAAAATAAAAAAAAGACACATACCTATGTTTTATAGACTATGCAAAGGCATTTGACAAAGTAAGCCACAAAGAATTGATAGAAATTCTCAGCAAACTAGACATATTTGGGAAAGAGTAATCTAGAACCTCTACTGGTAACAAACTGCCTGCATACAGACAACAAATTCAGCAAATATATACAAAGATAGAAAGGGGCATAAGACAAGATGTGTCTCTTTACCAGATCTATTTAACTTGTACAGCGAGACTATTCTGAGGACCCTAGAAGTCATGCCAGGATTCGTCATCGGCAGCCACAATCTGAACAATATATGAGGGTCTTAAACAATCAAAAATAGGTACATTTTGGTGGGGAGTTACAAATATTCTCAGATTCTAACTATTAGCAGCTTGTTCTTGTCCCTAACCAGCACAAATAGGGGGAGTGGGCTCACTATATCTGTCAAATATTGGTAGGAATACATTATTGATTAATATAAATATTTATGACACTATTGTTTGATAAATGGTACATTAGTAAACATAAAATTGTCAGTCATTTAACCAATATTAGATTTAAAAAAATTTTTTTTTTTTTTTTAAATAATTGAATACAATTTCTTAATGGACAAGAAAATGCATATATAGGTCCTATTTAATAGAGGATTTAGAAGGGACAGTGTTATTTGTAATAAAGTAAAAGTTTACACATTTTAACTATATATACACACACACTACAGACCATAAGTTTGGGACCACTTAGATTTATTCTCTAAGAGAAAGAAATAAAAAAAATAAAAAAATTATGTCTTAGAAGAATAAATATATTTATATTTCATTGTTGCTTACAATTGTACAATAAATAAAACCAAAATTAACAGAGTAATTTCAAATTTAATTAAAGTTAATTCATATTTTCTTTTCAAAGAAATCACCATGAGCCTTTATTACTGCAGAGCAAATCCTTGGCATTCTTTCTAATAGAACTTATAAAATTAAGTTGGTGAAAGTGATTTCAGAGTGTCCTGCAAGCATTTAAACAACATTTGTTGATTATTAAGTAGTTAATTTTGAACTGTACATCAATTTCATCCTTTATTCCCCTTCTTTAATAGTGGTTTCTTAACTGCTACACAGCCTTTAAGCCCAGCAGATTGAAGTCGTCTCTTAACAGTAGTAACAGATACTGGATGTTTCAAGTAGAATTCATTTCAGTTGTTAGTTCTAGAGCCAAGCAGTTTTTCTTCTATTCCTCTTGCAAGATATGATCAAGTCCCTATCCTCTACAATAGATGTTACTCTTGGCCTACCAGATCTTTTTCTGTCAATATTTAAATCAGTTTCACAAGTCGTTGAAGGCAACAATAATGAACGCCAATTTTTGATAGGCTTAATCTTTCAGCATAACACTTTCAGAATATCTTTCTTTTGAAGAAATTTCAACCCGAGCTCTTTTAATGCTAATCTGTTTCTTCCTTGCCATTTATACCGTAGTAATATGGTTTACAAAAATTAAATTATACCGTAATTATAATATCTAAATAAATCTGAATTTTCAGCAAAAACTTGATCACAATAAGAGGAGTCAAGTAGCAAACTGAGTAAATGTTTACTTTAAAGTTGAAAAGAATATTTTTTTTTACTTGACATCTGCATAAGAATAACAAAATACAAACTCGGTGAATTTGATTCTGCTAAAAATTTGGGTGGTCCCAAACTTATGGTCAGTAGTGTGTGTGTGTGTGTGTATGTATATATATATATATATATATATATATATATATATATCTCAAGAGTTGGTTAATCTAATGTTTTCCTTTATTGCTAGATGATGTGCATGTCACATCCCTTCAGGGTATTTTATATTATGTATATTTTTGGTACATCTCATCGCAGTTAAATTGTTTTGCATTTTTGTTACACATCTTTTAAAGGGATTTATTTGCCCAACAACCTTATTTCGAAAGCCATAATTAGTGTTTTATGTTTATATAATAGTGTGTGAAAATAGAAAACTAGATGAACTCCATTGATGAAATTCTGTAAAAAACAGTGTCTAGAAAAGATTTATAGCATTCACTTACACGCAAATACTCTCAAGAAAGGTATTAATCTGCCTCTTCACTCCCACTATGGATTAAATAGCAGAACAAATTGACTTCAATAGCCTTGGTTGGCAACCAGTCTACCACAAAAAGCAATGGCAACCTACTGCGGGAAAATATTCTGCCCAGTCGGTCATGTCTCTTTCATGACATGATCACCTAAGTGTGTATCGGGTATGGCACTTAACTGACTGAAGTGGGGAAGATGGGCTGTCAATTTACCAAAACATACTTGAATTATCAGTATGTATATTTGCCTGTATTATGCCAAAGTAAAATTTTTTAGAACTGTTGCTTGCAAAGTTTTAACCAAAGTAATAAAAAGTGATAAAGATAAATCAGAAATAGTTTCATATGAACAATTTTAAAAGAATAGGTTATGTTTTCTATATTAAACGCAAACCATTTTGTTTTTAAACATAAAAGTAGATTAATTATAAAACTGATAAACATGCACAAAGCATCTTGCAAATCTTGAGATGTGATGCTTACACCAGAATTCACAGAATTCTCCTTAGGGTAAAAGGTAGAATATATATATATATATATATATATATATATATTAGTATTTGGGCAACAATCTCTTTTATATGGGTTTCATTATCAAGTTTGTTTTTTTTGGGGTTTTTTTTTAAATTGATAATAGCTAAAAGTATAACCAAAAGCACTCAAAAGTACAAAGCCTTTGGAGAATTCTTATATAATTTGAGTTCCAAAAAGAAGAAAAAACTTATATGAACGCATATGAAAAAGTATATAAAAAAACTTAATGATAATACCTTGTCAGTCATTTTTAATGAAACCTGTAAAACTGTACAGTAATTGTAGATATGACCAAGACAAAAAATGTATCATTTAACGAAGTATATTTCAGAATCTTTTGAATTTTTTTTTTTTTATTGCTTAATCATTTGTAAGTTATTTTATGGGTGAAACATTAACGGATTGTAAGAATTCTTCTCTCCTACATTCACACCTATAAGCAATTGTGTTAATTTTGGGAAGTTATTAATGATTTTCAGATGCAAGTTCAACTATTTAACTTATAGAGAGAGGGAGAAGAGGTGGATTCATACCTTTCTCCAAGTGTGTTTTGAGAGTTAGTGAATGTAATGAATCCAAACATAACAAATCCAAATGGAATTTGAACTTGGTTCTCCAGTTTTTTATCCTAAGTAGATATCTATTACTATTATACTACCTGCACATGAAAGCTTAGAGTACCTAGTATTCCCAAGTGGTCATCCATTTAGGTACTGACCAGGCTCAACATTGCTTAACTTCAGTCATCAGACAAGAGCCAGTATTTCAACATGATATAACTAAGCCCAGACATTAATAAACCAACACTGACTGAATAGTTTGTGAAAACCTTTCAAATGCTAGCAAGAAAACCAAAGTTAGTTACAAATTTAATCCCCACAAAATTGTGTGTAACCTGTTCATTGATAAATCTATTCAAGATAGTTTTGTTTGTTTTTTTTTTTTATGCATTATAATTTCAAATTTGCTAAAGGGATCCATGCATTTTTTTTTTTTTTCACTGTGCTGTGATTTAAAGCTCTGATTAACAAATTTATTTATCCACTTAACAACAACAACATTTCACCTCAGAAATATAATCATAAAATCAGTTATATATATTCATGTATAAGCCAACTTCAATAGGAGTAGATGGATTCCCCTATTGTCAGGTTCACACTCCACCTTTGTTTTTTGAACAGGAGTAGGTTTATTGCTTGTTTCTAGTTCAGGATTGGGTTCCCAGTTCCTTCTTAAAGCCTACTATTGCTCTATACTCCTAACACTTGTCCTTTCTTACACTAATTTAACTCCAGATATTAACCCTTTATCTTGAGTGGCTCTTGGACCTTGTATTAGGTGAACATTAGTTAAAATAAATAAAACTTCTCATTCACACCTTCCCTTCTCCACTTCTAATTCCATCCCACTTATCAATGTGGGTTTCTTAGTTAGAAGACATAACTAATCCAACTATGAAAGATCACAGATTGGTCTAATGCTATGTTCTGAAACTAAATTTTAAAATATAAAATAAAAATAAGTGTCATCCAAACACACAGATTACTAAGTGAATATTTGAATAATTGACAATTTTGAAAAAAAAAAAAAAAAAAAAATAAAGATATTGCTGGATTTAAGGACTTAAATTACAAACTAAATTTGCTTCTTTTTTGTGTGTGTTATGTCTATTCAGGACATTGGCAATCATGGCTCTTCATAATTTCTTGTCTTTTGTAGCTCATAATAAATTTTGTCTATCATCTCTCCTAAATTTTGTTAAATTATCTATTTACCTAAGCTTACTAGGTAGGCTTCCTCTCTTGCCTTCAAACATTCCTTTGAGTATCAAATTTTCTGAGCCATCTTTCCTCATGTGCCCTAGAAATTTTAATTTCTTAACATTAAGTATAGGTGTCCTTTATGTTTTTATTTTCTCTAAAACTTTGCCATCCATGATATTCTCAATATCATAACAGCCACAAATTTATATTACATACACACAAGCAGCAGCAATCACTTTACAACGTCATGACCTCACTTTAACTTAAGTCTCAAAAGCTCAAGTTATAGACAAAACCCTTCTAGAATGATAAACAAAAAAGCTGATATAAGAAAATCATTTAATATAAGTACTTTTGGCCATATTATGCAAGATTACCCTTTATAAGCAATTATTTACAAATCAGGATGACAAAAAATAGCCAAGAATTTCTAAATTGTATTGATTGTTGCCTAGTAAAGAAGAGAAAGAAAGATCAGCTAGTGCTTCCTATTGCTAGTTATTAAAGGTTAGATGTGAGCATTTACTATTTGAGTAAGACAGGAATATTGGAAAGATAGATGAGAAGTCAAGTAAATTTAGTCATTCACCCAACTTCCCATGGATTGAATAAGCATTCAAAAGAGATTAATGTGTGAGAAAAACTTTACCTATAAACTGGCATCAGATTTAATAGAGAGAAAGAGAAAGTTATATATTAAGAGAGAGAACAGGAAAGTCATAAACATTAAGTAGTCTCCTCATCAGACAACCAGAATTAGAGAAGATTGCCCAGCACAAACTATGGGAACGATCTCGAGATAAGGGGAAAGCAGAGAAGATGACCAATAGAAAAATATTGTGATAAAAGAGACACTAATTTAAGCACCTAAAAAATATCATGAGTGAATCCAGTTTAGTCTCTGATAAAAAGAACAATGAATCACTTGCGAAGATCAAGATAACATTGCATCCTCTTTGGAGAGTGGGTTCCTGAGAGATGATTACGGCATCTGGAGCATTTCGAAGTCCAGCAACACCAATTTCCATCCTGTAATTATTTTGGCATTCCTTTTAATGGACATTATTAACATAATAAAAAGCGAAAAAAAATCCTAGTTTATATGTTTTTTTCCTCAAACTTAACTTCCTTAAACGCTATGTCCTAGCAGGATGTAGCTTATGGCTCTTCATAGCTTCCTTCATTATATCTAAACTGTGTACTGAAATGATTGTTCTTCGAAGATAGAATGGTTCCCTTACCACCTGTTGCCCTCTTCAGTTTTAAAAATTCAGAATTTTTTTTTTCTTAAGTTGTCAAGTGAAACTAGAGGAATCCAGCCTCATGTTATTTAATCCATAGATAGTGGAAAGAGACCAAGGATATGGTTGCAAAGTGAATACCTTGGCCATTTTTTTTTTTTTTAATTGGAGTAGATAGATCTATCACCCAGTTCACACTCCACCCACGTCTATTGAACAGGTTAAGAGGCTCATCCCTTGTTCCCTGTTTAGGATGTGGTTTCCAGCTGTCTCTTTTCCAATCTTTTCACTATTACGTAGCCCCCTGCACATCAGTGGCGTTACCGCCTTGCTCGGGGTGATACAATTAAAAAAAAGGATTTGATCTTTGTTTGCCAATTTGATTTGCTGTTAAGACACACAAAAAGGTGAGCAGATCATTTTACAGCCTGGAAATACATTTAGTCTTGCTGCACTTTTTTTTTCATGTATAATGCCCCATCAGGTCATGGGCAATCATGGCTAGACAAATTCTCGTCTTTTATAGCTCTTAATTCTGACCCATTACCATCTTTGTGACTGGATAGAAGAACAGGAACAAAGTTAAACAAGTTAAACATGCCTTCAAGCCATTTTTCGAGTGTTCTATTCTATAGGCCCTCTAACCTAATGCGTCTAAGAAATTTCAACTGCTTCTTTTGTAACGTTTCACTTTCTTTGCAATTATTTTTCAAGACTTCCTCATTGCTCACATGTCACAGCATTCTTAGTGTTCATTAATAGAATCAACAATTCAGTGCTTTTCCCTTTTCTTTTTTTTTCAATGACGTTTTCTAAATTTTTTCTCAATTCACCCCAAGCAAGGTGATAATACCACTAAAATGCAAGGGATTCTTGAGAGAGAAAAAAAAAGAAAAAAAAAAAAAGAGTGAAAAGATTTCAGAAGGAACTAGAAATTCAATTCCAAACAGGAAACAAAGCCTACTTTTGTTCAAAAACTACACAGGGGTGTAAACTGGGCGACAGGCAAACCTATCTAATCATAGTGAGGAGAAAAATAATTAGCAAATAAAATTTCAGAGTTCAGACAAATGTTAGAAGTATAGAGTTGAAGACTTTAGAAGAAACAGGAAACAAGGGATAAACCCCAGTTTCTGTTCATAAGAGTCAAATGCTGATAAGGAACGGATGACAGGAGATGGTTTTGGTGAAACTGGAAGGTCCTTGTCCTGAACCTGCTCATTGGTGGTGAATTTAATGATCAATGCCATCATCATAAAGGAAGCAATCAGCAAAAAGAAATTAAATCCTTGGATACAAAATAAAGACTACAACAATCTGTGTGTGTGATTTCGTTTTGTCATTTACACACACATTAATGTTACTAACGCCAATTGGAGTAGATAGACTAAACTATCGCCCGGTTCACACTCCACCCATGTCTATTGAACAGGTGTAGAGGCTCATCCCTTGTTCCCTGTTTAGGATGTGGTTTCCGGCTTTCTTTTTTCCAATCTTTTCACTCTTATGTAGCCACCTGCACATCAGTGGCATTACTGCCTTGCTCGGGGTGATATGATTAAAGAAAAAAAAAAAAAAAAAAAAAGAGGATTATGAACCGTGCCATTTGCATACTTGTTTAATTTACACAAAATATCACTATGCACCATTTTCTATTATCTAATAATACTCTCCCCAGATGGTTAACTTCTGTACCTCCTTGCAGCCCGAGTGTCTTGGCAAAGATCATGGTTCTTTGAACATTAGGAACTGGCATTACAAAAGCACAAAGAACTGATCCCAATCAGTTGAAACCTCAACAGCTGCAACAACTGAAATGGATAGCACATATAATTAAGAGAAAATAATGACAAACTGATGTTACACACTAATTTGGATAAAAGATTAGAAAGAAAACCACCCCATCAATACTGGAAAGAGTAATAACAGATTTTGACACTTGACAAACCTGTTTTTCTGGAGGAAAAAAAAAAATTGTTTGAATAGAAAGATTTTATAAATTTAAAAAGAAAATAGCTGCTCAGTCAATGAATGCCAAATGTTTCTTTATAAGGAAACATCATCACCATTTAATTGACATCCTCAATAAGTAACTCACATCTTGGGTCGTCTCATTTGATGAAAACCATGCATTCTATTTTCTAATGGTCAATAGTCCTTTCTTCTTGCTTTCCATTTTTTAACTTGTCGAAGATTTCAATTTTCTTTCCAAGAGACATCAACATAACTTATGCTATCAAGTGTATGTCCACCAATAAATACTGATAGGCCTTTTAGTTCTCTTGGGATAGTCTTATGATATTAGTTAAATAGATTTATTGAGAATACTCATGTTCATTTTTTTGTCTGTTTTTTGTTTTGTTTTACTGTCTTTCCATTTTTTGTGTATTTACTGAACTTGCTTTATCTCCATACAAGCACTGAGGATTGAACTAGCTAATCTGTCGTAATTGATCTAGCAAACCAAGCTCACTAACCACTACACCATGTCAGGGAACCTCAATGTGGTGTAATGGTTAGCAAGCATGTCTTGCCAGAATCATTACAATTAAGTAGCAAGTTCAATCCTCACTGGGTACCCTGTACTTTCAAGCTTTGTGCCACATCTAAGCTGCACTTAGAAAAATTACCACATACAGACTGTTCCCAAAATTGCAGATTACCAGAACAGCTTTCTCATGTAAATCAAGCTTTTCTATCATTTAGGTCTTTGCGTTATACCTCATCTAATGCTTTTGTGGAATCTATTAAATATTAGTTTATCTGCTTTCTATTTGTTGCTCTGATAGCATTCTGATTATAAAAATAGCATTTCTTGTTTAAGTATCTAAAAAAAAAAATAAATAAATAAATAAATAAATAAAAAACTACACTGTCCTTGTTCTATTTCTACTCTAATATTGCTACAAGCTTTCTTAATTAGCATCCTAATAAATTTAGTTATGCAGTACATTAAGCTTATTGTCTGGAGTTCACATTCATTTGCTTCTTTGAAATTGCTATGAAGTTAGATCATCTGAGGTTTTCTGGCATTTCACAGCTGCCATAAATTTTATTTATTATTTCAGTAATCTTATCTATTCTCAAATCATCTAAGGCTGACAGCAACTATTACAATTCCATCTGGTCCTGCTGCTTTGTTTCTCTTCACCTTGGCCAGTACTATATATATATATATATATATATATATTATATTATATATATATATATATATATATATAGTACTATATCTTCACCTTGGCCAGTACTATATCTTACTAATCTTACTATAGATTCTAATCCTACAGGTCTTTCAACATTTTCATGTATTGTAGGTTTTGAAACTGCTGTCATGGAAGAAGTCTGCAATGTACTTATTCTACCTTAGTAATGTTTTTTTTTTTATCTATTATGAGAGTACCCTTTTTAGACCTTATGCATTCCATCAAGAACACATGTCCTATTTCTATTTTTCATCCATGCCTGCTAGGTCTATGATCTGTATCCTATTTCTGCACATTGAGACATTCATAGACTAAACTATCGCCCAGTTCACACTCCACCCGCGTCTACTGAACAGGTGAAGAGGCTCATCCCTTGTTTCCTGTTTAGGATGTGGTTTCTGGTTTTCTCTTTTCCAATCTTTTTACTCTTACGTAGCTCCCTGCGCATCAGTGGCATTATCGCCTTGCTTGGGGTGATATGATAAAAAAAAAAAAAAAAAAACTATTTATTTCTAATGTCTTTGCTTAAATATTTTCTATCATTCCTTTATACTATCTATTTCAGGAATTCTGTTTTACATTAAAAAAAAAAAATAAAAAAATAAAAAACAAAAACAAAAAAAAAAAAAAAATTTTTTCCCCCCTCTTGAAATGCATTCTTTTGCCAATATCACAAATTCTTTCCTTAGTACAGTGGTTCCCAACCTCCCCCCACCCTCTGGTCCATATTTTTAAGGTAAAAATTTGCTTGTTCCTCACCAAATTTTATATAAGAAGTGCATTTAAAAAGAAAAGACAACTAATAGTGCATTAAATATAATATATAAAACAAAGCTTACAATATGATTAAAGTAAACAAATTTAATGAAAGGTACAATCTTGTTTTTGACAAGTAATGGTTTTTATATTAGGCAGAGTTTGAGATAAACTAATTTCAACAACTATTTATACCAAGACCAATACACACAATTACAAGTAATCCATAATGTTTTGAATTTGAAAATTATTTATTTTTGGCATATATTTCTAAATCTTCATCTTTTAATTATTCTACCTCACTAACTACCCTCTTCCGTCACACCTATGAAGCTATCCAATAGTTGGCACTTATATATAATTTAACAATTAGAACAGCATTTTTAAATCTTTTACTAATTCTTACTTAGGTAGTCTAGTTGCCATGCCCACAAGCATCTTTAGTGTTCTTCAAACCAAGTATAAGTCATTACTTGGTTGTTTATCATGCACAAATGAACCCACATTTCTCCACATGCACTGCACAGCAAGTTCGTATTCACACTATCTTGTTTCTTTCCTAGGTTTGCATTAAGACCCCATAAGGACAATTTCTCATGGATTAGCATTGGCTTTTGGCATTTAGTGTGTTGCAAAAATTTATTCCAAGCTTTGTGATGTTGGTACATATACTATAAGAGTGGGCTCTTGCTGTAAAAAATTGTGGTGTAGTGGATATAGACTCGGAATGACAAACTGGGGTGCCGAGCTTGAATTCTAGTTGAATTCCTTGCATTCACTTACACTCAAATACCCTTAGAAACGGTATTAATCTGTCTCTTCTCTCCAGTTATAGGTTAAATAATAGGACAGATTGGGTTTTATAGCCTTGGCTGGCAACCAGTCTACAGTAGAAAGCAATGGCAACCTACTGTAGGATAATCTTCTGCCCAGTCAGTCATGTCTCTTGAGACATGATCGCCCAAAGTGTGTATCACATATGGCACTTAACTGACTGACCTATTATTGAGTATCTTATATTGAGACAGAAGTTGAAGAAAATTTCAAATCCCGAGTTCAAATAGGAGAGAAATTATATATATACACACACACATCTATTATAATAGAGAGAATAATAACCATATTGAATGACTTTCATATTTTAATTCTACCAGGACTGCCCAATAGTTGTCAGCTTTACAGAACACATTTCAGCTTTCCTTAAATCATTAGTCATACTTCTTTGGATTTCATATTTTTATTTTAGCATCTCCCAAGTGAAGAAATTAACAAATTTACAATGAAACCTGATATTAAATCATAGAAAAGAAAAGGAAGGGAGGGAAGCACTGAATATGACTGTATATCACTAATATTTTCCAATAAAAATAATTTACATGATGAAAGAACAATTCAACAAAAAGGTCCCTTCTCTCATCTAGGCAGTCATTGGTAAAAGAAAGTTTGTATTATTTAAAGGCATTGAAATATACATTAAATAAACAATATCCAGCAATCAGCCATCCATTTACCAAAGCAGTGACTTTTTCTTCTGACTGGCACTGAAATGTTTATATTTCAAGACACTAGCAGAAATTTGTGTTGATTTGACATACTTTGACACAGTGATAGAAATGAACAGGACTAGAACCCAAATTACCACCCACAAAAAAAATAAATAAAAAATAAAATAAAAATGTAAAATATATATTACATACAGAGAAACAAACTGAATACAACAGAAATGCTTACAATTAAGAGGGGGGGGGGTATTTGGAAGTTTACAATTGTCAATGCCAATAAAATAAAATAAAAAACTTTATTATTCAAAATTGATTTAACTTTACACTGTGCAAAATAAAATTTCTCATTCCTGAGTTTCTCAGAATCTAAGAAATGAAAACAAAATCTTATCTAAAAATATTTACTTTAGAATACAAGTTCCGTTAATTAAAAAAACATCTTGATTAAAAAAAAAAAGTCTGCATATAACTGACTAATTTTAAAATGAATAAAAATTTTAAATAACATTAGTTATCCGAGAATAAATCAAAGTCATTTTAATAACAAAATATATGTTTGACATCTAAGGTCTATGCAATCATCTGATAGATCAGAAATTTAACCATATTGTTGTCAACATTCAGAGACACAAAATACATTAAATATTTTATGAAGTCTGAGAGAACCTCAACATTTCCATAATTCAATTTTAAAAAGTTAATTTCAATAATTATGCTTCCATTGAAAGTTAAATGACACCAGTAAGTATAACAAAACTGAAGCCATTTTTATTTTTTAATTATGTAGAGTAAGAAAATAGATTATATCAAAGTGCTGCATCCAGACAAACTTCAATTAAAAACTAGAAGTTAATGCTTGCTTAAAAACATTAAGAACCAAAAAAAAAAAAAAAAAAAAAGTAATTAAGTATGGAAGGTTAAAAGGGTAAAACAGAAAAATTGTATGAAATTATAGTCTGTACTTGCAAAATTAAATGTTAGAAATAAAGATACCTCTATTTACAAGCAACTTTTCCAACACAAGATGAAGTAGAATGATAAAAAGCAATGTTGATAAGATCCTGTGTCGATGTTCCTGAATAGCCAACAGTTGACAAATAAATTGCACAATTATCTTATTTCCAATCAATCTTGCAGACTTGATTAATCCACTGTCACCACCCTCTCCAATCTTTCCATGGACATCAACTGGGATGAAACAGACAGACAGAGAGAGACTCTTGATAAATGTTTAACCATAAACAGGCCATCCAATCATTATCAAAAATTGCAATCAACCATATAGCTGTATTGATCATATGTATGAAAATTCATATTGAAAATTTTCCACGCCAGTATATTACTATAAGACCACTTACCTAGAATTTTTACAATATGTAAATAACTTAGACATTTAGGCATTTTTTGATTCTGTTAATACTAAAATGAGACCGTGAAATAATGCTTTCAAGTGAGGAATCAGATAAACCATTTCTAATTCCAGTAAAGTTCATTACATTCTCTTATGTACTAATACCCTTGAGAAAGGGTATGAACTCCCCCCACCACCAGCTATAGGCAAAATAGTATGAAAGACTGGATCATGTAGCCTTGGGTGGAAACCAGTTGGAGAAAGAAACTGAATTCAAACCAGATCGCACTATCCTAAAAACTTGTATACATGTGGTTGAGGACCGCGTGTTAATCCAAATTACCACCAAAACTCCTATGGATTAGTACATCCAAAAGAACAGGACCTCTGCTATTCTTGGTCTATTTTCATTCAGAGAACATGGGTTCATGTGACAGAGTTGGCTTGACTGTCCAAATGAATGCCACATGTACAGGCAAATACCAAAGCTAAGAAAGATTACTGAAATCAAACTGATAGCTTATTATGATGCAGGACTTAATATAGGATCTCAAGTAGGGTACATTATCTTTTTGGTGGGTGACAATGAGATTCTTTAAAGCTGTTCACTACAGGGTATGATAGATAAATTGTCTAAATTACACAAAAAGGTATTTAGGTGGCAAGATATAAGGGTGATACAATTGCAGAAATTGTTTGATAGCCATAGCTCGGTTCTCCTGCTCATGTGACATGGTGCACAGTCCTACTGCCAGACAGTGTTTTCCAGCAGTCACCCTCTTGACCCAAGGCACTTGATGTAGGCCTCCATGTTGAGTGAAGCCCTGTGAGAATATGAATGGAGGTATAACATCACCATCACTAGTGATCCTTCCCTACAACTTCATAATCACCATTAGACTCATCCAACTCTTTCCGAATCCTCAGCACCGTCCTCATACTGACACCCAAACATTAAAATGTTTGTACTGGATCTTCCGGTGCAAATGTTAAGCAGCATAGTATGCTGTTCCTAAATTTCTGCTGGAATGAATTGTTTTTCTCACAGCCACTGCCCATCTGTGCAGTTGATAAAATCAGAAACAATCAGTGCACATACACAAAATCAAAAATATTTAAAAAGGGTGACAATTTACACACTGCACACTGTGTACCTATCTTAGACATTGATTCATTTTCTACAGTTTATCAAGCCCTTTAAAACCGGAGAGAGTGGATTTTTTTTTTTTTTTATATAATGATTATGACACAAATTTTACTAATTAACCAATAATCAGGGGTTGATTTGTATTTTTTCCAAAGGTTTTTGCATGCAAGTGTATAACAAATCTTAACTAATTTGAGAACTTGGTCCTCCAATTTTCAAGCCATTATCCATTACACCATCTGCACATCCAAGTTTACAGCACCTGCTATTCCCAAGCAGGTAACCCATCTAAGTAGTGACAAAGCATGATATTGCTTAACTTAAGTGATCATCCAGGAACTAGTGTTCCAATAAGTTGTATCAATAAACCTCTGCTCTTAGTAGCAATGCAATGATAGAACAATAATAATAGCAATAACAATAAAAAAAAACAAAAAAAAACAAAAAAAAAAAAACAATAAATCAAAAGCTATCTAGGGTGGTTTTAACTTGGGATTATATTTTTAGATTTAAAATGAAGTCCATTTGAAATGGTTGAAAACCTACAAGTTAATTACAAGAGTTTTTGCTTGCTTTCCAGTGAAATTTTTAAAAAAATTGTTGATTGAAGAAGATATCTATTCTTCTGTTCTGATTTGCTTAAATATTTTTCTAAGGTCACTTCCAAACACCATAAATCACTGTCATTGAAATTTTCTAATGATTATGTACAAACATTAATCTTTCCTATAAATATTGATAAGCAAAAAACAATGTTATTCTTTAGAATAACCTTTCTATACATTTCAATATTTATTTTGTGTTTTACTTGCATCATCATCATAGTTGGTTTAGGGAAAGGCTAGTAACATGACAAGGATGACTAACTGGAACAAGATATTCTCTTGGATTGAAAACAATAGGTCCTTGTAGATTGAAAATTATTAACTGTAACTCCTGATAAGAATACTAGTTCAAGCACATCACCAGGCAGTACTTAAGTATCTGTTTAGTTTAAAATTTCAAGAGAAATCAAGGCTTGCCCCTTTTTAACAGGAAATATTTTTTTATGTTTACTTTTTGTGATATTCAGATAGCAATAAGTATGTTTTAATTGAGCCTATCCTTTCAATTTTGTGGTTAGCAAATTTTTAAATTTTTTTCTTTCCAAATGGTCAAAAATTGATACAGGATGGAAATAAGCAAATGAGTCAAGTACTTTTTAAGTGGATGTTTTAATCCATCATTATTTCTTATTACTATAAACATTCATGTTATCTTGTTTTTTCCATAAACAATGAAATTTAATAACCAACCTATATTGAAATTCTACTAGATGTACATTTCTTAAATCGGTAATTGAGTGCTTTCCTTTATCAAAATGGTCACTCATAGATTGTAATGTCACACTTCAGCTATAGGAGTGTTTCTCTCAAAACAAGAGGATACAGGTTCAATCCCTAACCAGATCAACATTTTTTTGCTTTAGTAGGATTTTTATTTTAATCATTTCAATCCAAGTAAGGCAAGGCATTAAAGCCACTGATTCACTTGAGTGTGAAAGAAGTTAAGAGAAACATTAAGGATTGAAAACAATAAAAGAGTAATCAAAAGGACAGTAGATAAGAATTGATATTGATCTTCAATTATTTAAATACAAAGTTGGCTGGAAAGCATGGACCAGAAGACAGTTACATGAGAAGTGCAAGAAAAACTGTTAGCACAGTGCTTACATTTTCATTTAGCCATTTGAACTGTAAATTTGTGAAACTGTTGCCAATTTAGTACTCTGCTTAAATTCATGAAGTTTAGGTACCATATCAGAAAGTTCATATGGACAATTATCATGAAAGTGTTTATAGAAAAAGTGCAGGAAAGCTACATTATGGCAGTACAATTTGTTACCAAAGTTTCTCAAAAACTGCAAATGGATTCCAATCTTTCCTCTTTATTCATTTTGTTTTAAGGTTTAACGACCTATCAACCCTTATGGGATCATTTAAGGCCGTAAACGATTTTGGGTAAGGTTATATTTTTACAGAATTTTGGAAGATATCTTGCTTTTTAAACTTTTCCATTGCTTTCAAGTTGTATTACTTTAAATTTTTCACCTGGTGAGGGCCGAATCTATTTTTGATCTTCAGATCTTTACTTAGATTATATTTTGTTATATAGTTTGATCTTTTTGAGGAAGGTTAAAATAGTATTAGAGTTTATTTTTTCGAAAAGATCTTTCAGGTTGTTAAAATTGTAGAGGGATTGCCAGATATATGTAAAATCACTGCAGTCGAGTAGAACATGTTTTACTGTATAGGGTTCTTGACATGCAATGCATTCAGGAGGTTCTTCATTTTTTAGAAGATAAGAGTGGGTTATGTGTGTATGTCCTATTCAAATACGGGATATAATCACTTCTTTGCATGATTTACTGGGTTCTGGTAGTTGTTTCTTTAGGATGAGTTAGATTTTAAGTAATTTGTTGTTTTGACAATTGTTCCAGGTTTCTTGCCATTTCTTTAAAATATAGTTCTTGATTAGGGGTCTATAGTCAGTGTACGGAACCATTATGTTACTTGTGTCACATTTTAGGAAGTTTTTTTGCACCCACATCAGCTTTCTCATTTCTGTGAAATCCAGAGTAACTGGGAATCCAACAAAAATCATAGTTTTGTTTTGTGAGATCCCATGTATTCTATATAAAAGTTTGATGAGCAAGGGATTGTTTAATTTTTGGTTCTTTATTGCTTCAAGCACTGCTAAAGAATCCGAGAAGATAACCTTGCTTGAGGTAAGTTTAAGGATGAGATCCAGGGCTAAGTCAATGTCAATAACTTCTGCACTAAATATTGATGAATTGTCAGGTAATCTTTTTTTGTAGGACGGTACTTTTACAGATAGCAGCACATCCTACTTTGTTATTGACTTTGGAGCCATCGGTATATATGTGGGTCCAATTTGTGTATTGATTCCATATATAATTTAGTTTTTCTATATAATGTAAGGGATGTGTGCTAGCTTTTATGTGATCAGCCAGTTCTAAAATGACTTTGGATTGTTCCAGAAGCCAGGGTAGATGTTTGAGGACATTGAATTCATGTATACTAGTTTCATCTATCGAACTGTCATCATTGGTTTTATTTTTTTTTTTCCATGTGAAGGCCAAAAGGTTTGATAACATTTTCTTTTTTGTTAAACAGGTGTTTATAGTTTGGGTTAAATGTGCATTGATAGGCAGTATTTGATGGGTTAGCTTTAAGTTTTAGATAATATTACAACGCTAATTTTTCAT
This sequence comes from Ascarosepion bandense, assembly GCA_037127315.1. Classification (NCBI taxonomy): domain Eukaryota; kingdom Metazoa; phylum Mollusca; class Cephalopoda; order Sepiida; family Sepiidae; genus Ascarosepion; species Ascarosepion bandense. The sequence goes on from JBBBDQ010001583.1 coordinate 188,009, forward strand.
GTCTCAATTTTAACGGAGACGCATGCGCTTCTACATATAGGCTTTCTATGGGAGATGTTTTAAACGCACCAAGGGCAAATCTTAGACCTGCGTGGTAAATGGGATAAAGAATTTTTAGTGACAGTTTTAGTGACACATCTATTGAGTTATGTTGTTTGAGATAGATGATTTTATGCGGGTAAGTATTAGGGCTTGACATGACTAGCCGATTGATCGGATTAGGCCTCTCCGACCACCCATCTAGCCCAGGTAAGGGCCAAAGTGATGTGTTGCATGACCTCTCTGCACCTAGTCAATGACCTGCTCAACCACCAGGATCCCATCCCCAGACATCACAGGTCACCACCCACGGCCAACAGGTGGCCCCATTGAGAGACTTTTACCCTCTGCAGAGGTGCAGTTGACATATTCTGAAGCCCCGCCAACAGGGCTATACTCATTTAGTTAATACTTGTAAAATCTTTAATTTACATATGTCCAACTGACACTACTGTGTAATCAGTCAGTTAAAGTGCCATACGTGATACACGCTTGGGTGATCATGTCTCGAAAGAGACATGACTGACTGGGCAGAAGATTATCCCGCAGTAGGTTGCCATTGCTTTCTGCGGTAGACTGGTTGCCGACCAAGGCCATAGAACCCAATCTGTCCTGTTATTTAACCCATAACTGGAAGGAAGAGACGGATTAATACCTTTCCCAAGGGTATTTGCGTGTAAGTGAATACAATGGATTCGACTGGAATTCGAACTCGGCTCCCCGGTTTCTCGTTCCGAGCCAATATCCACTGTACCACAATGCACTGTGTAATCAATGAAAGCAAATAATGCTCATGTGAAATTAAAAATATAAAATGGCAACAATTTAACCATCACACCCTGTATGCTCTTAATTTTCAGATTAATTATTGTTCAGAGGATAAGAATTAACAATCTACATAATCTGAAAAGAGCATAGATTCTTGGTTAATAGACATGATTCAGAACCTTGTTAGGAGACCCTCACTTGAGTTGGTGCAGTGTAATTGACTATGGTTAAATGCAATTAGCAGAAATATACAACTGAATTGACAGTTTTCAATTAACAATATACAAAAGTAAAAGAACAGGGCAAAAATAATACAAAGCAAACATATATATTATAATTTTTTATTACAATGGTTTATAAAAACATATCACTAAAAAATTTTCATGTTTCAGGTGATAGTTTAAAATAAATTGTGAAAATGATTTTAGAAAATATAAGATGTATTCATGGTTATTTAGAAACTGAAGGGTCTGTAACTGGAGAATATGCCTGTAGGTGTGTCAATATTGGTCAATCAAAAAATGAGAATTAACTATGAAGTTAAAGATTTGGGTTGTGAAAGGCAACATTTTGATGTCATAGGATGGCACTTTTTAATTTTGTCTGGTTAAGATACACAGTGGGATCATGCATTATTTAAATGAATAAGTTTAAATTGGTAATTTGAAGAAAATAATGTGTCAGTGAGGTGTATTTTATTTTTGTAAGATTTTTTAAAACCGAGAATTGGCTTCTGTTTACAATCAGTGAAAAATGGCAGAAATTTTGAAATTTAAAAATATTTTTAAATTTGGAAAATTTTTGATTCCAATCAATATAATTTCGGTTTAAAATACACCAGAGTATTTTGCTTACTGAAATTAGTCAATTTAATCCATTGGTTTTCAATTAAAGCTAATTTTAAAGCTTGAAGATAAATAAGTTATCTTTAAAATTTCAATTTAAATTTAGGTATAGAAGAATGCCTGGAGGTACCTAAAAATGATTGAACAGTAGGTTTTAATCTACCTGTTCTTTCACTTTCTTATATCTAAACTTATTTATAAATGGAACTGTGTGTGTGTGTGTGTGTGTGTGTGTGTGTGTGTGTGTGTGTATCCATTACCTATAGACTCCGAAACGGCTGAACCAATTTTCTTGAAAATTTACAGTTTACTATAAGCGTCTGTGAGTGTTCTTAGCTAGGTTTTGTGTCAAGGTACCCCTGATAACTATCGAAAATCAGAAACAAAAAAATGGGTTATAGAAAGAGTGGTCCGATTTTAATCATATTTGATTAATTTGAGACAAAGACATAAGAAACAATATTCAAAAGTTTCAAGGTTGCAGTTCTTACAATAGTGCAGAAAATCGATTATATATATATATATAAAAGGCAAGATGTTTGTGTGTGTGTGTGTTTATCTGTATGTCCTTTATACAAATCCACAATTTTTATCCAATTCTCAAACTTCACACAAATATTCTTTAGGCTGAGTCCGAGCACCAGGACCATGGATTAGTTTTAAAGCTTTCATTACACCCGAGCAATGCTGGCCTATACTGCTAGCAAAACAATAGTTGGCAATGAAACAGTAAAAAGTTTAATGTAAGAATGGTAATAACACAAAAAGAATACAAATGAGTGATGACAGTATTTTGACTTAAAGGCAAGAAAGAACAAAAATATGGTGGATGAAACTGAGAAGTAGTTTATTTTATTGGCTAGAAAAAGTAGTCATTCATACAGATTGAAACCAACAGCTGGGAATCTATTCAAGTTTATCTATTACCCCATTTCAACATTTTGTGAACACTCCACCCACGTCTATTGAACAGGTTAAGAGGCTCATCCCTTGTTCCCTGTTTAGGATGTGGTTTCCGGCTTTCTCTTTTCCAATCTTTTCACTGTTACGTAGCCCCCTGCACATCAGTGGCATTACCGCCTTGCTTGGAGTGATACGATTAAAAAAAAAAAACAAAAAAAACTGCAGAATCCTATAGGATTGCATGGTCAGTTTTACATATATTACAGCTCATCTTCAATACATTAAAGTTCTGGAAAGTATTTTCTGTTGAAAGTGCACTTTCATCATATCAACCATCTTCCCTGCCTATATACTTTTCAAAAATATTGATTCTGTGAAACTGCCAAGAAACAGGAACAGTTATTATTGTTATCCAAAAAAATAAAAAAGTAAATAATGTGTGCTGTTGAAGATCCTCTATTTTTTAAATCCAGAAAATTTAGCATCAGATATTCTATTTGCAAAAGATCTTGAGAAAAGAGCATATTTGCTCAGATCTTTTCAAATAGGTAGACATCAATTATAAAGAAAAAGAAATTTCCTTAACCTTTATTATTCTGTGATTTCATTTGCCATGCAAAAAGTTTATTTTACCACTGAATTTGAATTTCATAATTGTGTCATCATACCCTGCTATGGCAGCAGAAAACACATTTGAGTGAAATTAACAATAAAGTTACCACAATTGAGAAAGAATGCAGTGGAAAAGGAATTAATATTATTAATGCAAAATACTGAAAGATTAATTACAAGACTGACTACTCAGATGGAGGATAGTTTATGAAAAATGAAACTTTTCTGTTCTTAGCAAGTACAAGTTAACATTTCCATATGTTTTGTATACTTAGCAGTAGACCATAACTTTAAAAAATCTGTTTTAGACATTTTACATTTATAAGTTATATTATAAGAGACTAAAGAGTGAGATTATGTATATTAGTAGGTCAAAAACATCAGATACTACTTGTCAGTTCAAATTTTAAATTAAATTCCCTGAAATGTTTAATTAGAAGAAAAAAAATGTAAATATTCCAAGAACTTTGCCAACATTGTTTTACATTTTTAAATTATAGCATTTTGCAGTTAGGCTTTAACTAGAAAACAAGAAATATGAAAAAATAAAATGTCAGTTGAAGTAAAATAAAATTTGGTCAACAGGATAACCTAGAAAGTCATCTAAAGTTTCAAATATGAAAATGTTGAAGACAGATTCACAGTAACAGGATGGTTTTTAATCTGATAAACAGGATACCTAAGAAATAACACTTAACTAAGTGGTCTACAATAGGTCCCAGAGAAAGGGAAAGTGATAAAATCATATATGATCAGCCAAGATCCTACACAGATTTTTCTTTTTTTTTACACATTGATAATGAGAACAACAGTTGTCATATTCACAACGTTTTAACAGTTGTATGCTCTGGCCATCTTCAGGTGACATATATCGGAATTTCAAACCAAACAGTTTAATCCACTGGGTTAGATTGTTCCCATTCCCTAAGACACATGGCCCAGTAGATAAAAGTGTTAGATGAAGTAATCCAGGGACATGAGCCAAAGAGTTGTGAACCCAATACACATCGACAGCAGAGGTGAACAAAATTTTGGAGAGTAGAGTTATTAAAGGGAATTAACAGATATCCAGAAAAAGCATGGCACATGAAATGAGAAAAATCTACCCTGGTGAACTAAAAAATGTGTTGGCTTGAAATATCAACATATCACCTGAGAAAGGCTAGAGCATACAACTAAAATGTTGTGATGACAATAGTCTAAACAAGGTAAACAGTTACAATACCTCATGTCAGAAATAGAAACAGGTACAGAACATTTTGTTCCAAACCTACCAATCGTTTTGAAAATTTATAAAGAATGAATTTATATATAAAAATCAACCATTCTAGTTGTCTGACCATCACATGAACATGAAACTTAAGTAGCAGTCCAAACTTTGTCTATCTTGAGAAGTTTTTTTTTTTTTTAAATCATTACCTCGAGCAAGGTGGTAACGCCACTGATGTGCAGGGTGGCTACATAAGAGTGAAAAAGATTGGAAAAGAGAAAGCCGGAAAACACATCCTAAACAGGGAACAAGAGATGAGCCTCTTCACCTGTTCAATAGACGTGGGTGGAATGTGAACAGGGCGATAGTTTAGTCTCTACTCCAATTGAAAAAAAAAAGGAAAAGGAGTGAAAATATTGTTACTGAGAAGGATTTTTGCTCTTTTGTAACAACCTAGACAGCTTATAGTTGGTTACTGTCTAGGTAGGTGTTGCCATTTGTTTTTGTTTATATTCCCATTCTTGTATAAATTTTCTGGAAATTTTTGTTAGAAAAAAAAAAAAAAAAATACTATTTAAGTTTTCTTTTGATCACCTGCCAATACTTTGAATTTTTGTGAATAAAATAAACCCAGATTTTTATTTTGTTGCTACATAAATATATCTGCTTTGCACCAGTAATGACAGATAGCAGTGCCTTTGTTATTACAATAGCAGTGTTTAAAAATGTTCACAAAACTAAGAGGTGAAAAGACAGATTAAGAAAGATTAAGCATACAACAATAAGATAAAACATTTAAAGACCCATAGAAGAAAATTTAATAGCAAAAAGGTGTAAAACAGTTTGTTTTTTTTTTTAGAATATTTGGTTTAGTTGATTTTGTTTAGTGGCATATCAACCTGTGGGTTTTCTAATGTCAAAATCTAAATATTTTGAACATAATTTTATGGCTTCAACAGATAAAATGTATTGGTTGTTACACACACATATATATATATATATATATATTGCTGGTATTTTTATACTTTCATAGTATTTTGTTTCGTTTGGAGGGGTTCACTCTTTCCACATAGCTGGGACCCAAACAAATGCTAGCAGATGGAATCAGAGTGGATTTGGAAAAAAACAGCAATTAAAGAGGTGGTTCCACACTCCTAAAAACCTATCTTGCAATCAGAGGCCTTGCTGCCAAATGTATTTTACAGAAAGTGTAATGTAATAGAGGAACAATTTTTTGGGGTTCATTGACAAATAAGCCATGTAGTATAAAGCATGACTGTAGCTGTTTTATCAATATGGATGACAAATCAAGAGTAAGTTGATTGGGAAAAAAAAGATAAAATGCTAGTGTTCAAAAACTGAATATACATGACAACTTTTTCAAATATAGTAATTGGAAAATTAAAAGTTTTAATATTCCTGAAGAGGTTTAAAAATTAAGCACCAAAAAGTGAAAATATATATATATATATATATATATATATATATATATATTAGAGAGAAACAAACTATAGTCAAAAGACAAACATTAATAAATTGAAATATGATTTGTAATAATACATACAAGAAATCATTTTTAAATCCATAAGCTGAGAATTTTCAAAATATTTACAGCTCTATTGCAGCAGCTATCTCCATTTTATAGACAATGAATTAAAACCAGGCAAAGGAACCCTATTCTTAAAAAAAAAAAAATTTTAGATCAGTGGTTCCTAGATATTTTTCTCTGGGCCATATATTTGAAATGAAAATTTTCTCATGCCTCAAATTTTATGTGGGGTGGGGGTGGGGGGAACAACAACAGAGGATTAAAGTAAAATAGCAGCAGATTCAAAGTTAGAACATTATCATTGATAACTCTCTCCTACAATTTACAGACCCTAGTTACTATATTCTTAATACTTGATATAATGCAAAAATATCACAATGATAAAATCAGTCTATTATTTTTAACTATTTATACTTTGACTCATGCATTAAATAATTATTCTATAATATTTCAAATTTGAAATTACATTTTTGGCATATTAATTTTTTTAAACTGTTTCTAAATCTTTGATTATCTTTCAATCATTTCATCTCACATATTAGGCAATCCACACCATTTGGGAACCACTGATCTAGATGATAAAACACAATGACAATTATTGATACCACAGCCTGATCTCCCCTTTTTGATAATGAAATTATGGCTGCTACATGAAGAGGCATTATTGCAGCTCTTCATGTAGCATGGCAATCATTTGTTTGACTACTTAAAATTAGGTTACTTATACACTGCTTTTTATTTCAGATTTCTATATTAGCTTTCTTCAGTATCTTTACTTTTTAAATGCAATGATAGTTCATTATAAAAAAGATGCAAATTACAGAATACTTTTACAGAAAGTAAAAATCAATGCAATTGTAAAGTTAATTAAATATTGCAAACATTGTTGGATGATATGAGTAATAAAATACTGCTTTATATGTCCACTTCCTGAGACCAAGATTACTGAGCATAATCTTACAAAGATGACTTAAATCATTCAAGTGCCTTAGTGTTAAATCAAATTTGAGATTAGATTCTAAAAAGGACTATCAAGATTCTATACAATTGACAACCATACCTTACTATTACACATTTTTCCCTCCAATTCTAGGCAACATCTATTTGCTCATACTTATACTACAATAACAAATATACTAAGAAATATTGCATCCTCACCAAAATTATCAATTATATATGCATTATCAACATCAATAAGCTACCATTATTTTAGTATTTTTAAAGTGTCGCATTTTTGCTGCCGACCTTCTTGACTGTTATTAAGTCGTTCAACACTTACCCATACCATAGCAATTTATTATCAAGTGAAAATTAACTGCCAATTTTATACATCCAATTGCATTTTTTCAGTAAGGATGCTTATAAGAGCTTTTTAGTGGAATTTGATTAAGACAATAAAAACTGACAATTATGTGCATGCAGTGCACATATCACTTTTCTCGATTCTATTTTTAAATCCAGAATTCAAATGTGTAAACAAAAAACAAAGAATAAAGAAAAATTGTTGTTGCAGATGGGTACAGCTAATATGTTTTCAACTATTTGAATCGACTCAGTATTTCATCTGCAGGTTTGCTTAATATACAAGGATACAAGGTGGGGAGTACTAAAGAGTTTCTGGACATTTAAAATCTAACCTAACATCCTCCCACCACCACACGCACAAGAACTTTTTGGTTAGGTTAGCCAAGAGATTTTCAACACTTTCATATTTCCTATTTATATTAAAAAATTACATATCTTTTACAAATTAAGGCTTACAGCCATATCATATTGAAACACCAGTTCTCATATGATCCCTGAAGTTAAGCAATGTTGAGTTTGGTCAATACCTAGATAGGTGACCACTTGGTAACACTATAACAGGTGCTATAAAATTGGATGTGCTGCTGGTATAATGGATAACATCATTGAATTGGATATTGGGAATCAGTTCCAATTCCAGGACAGCTTATATTCACTTACATAAAAATTACCCTTGGAAAAGATCTAAATCTACCCCCACCCAAACTATGGATTAATTACTAGATGTATCAGTAAATCAGTATTGCCCAAGAAATTGTTGCAATCTAAAAATATTTTCTGGCTTTAAATAATTTGCAAAGAATAAGCCATATATATTATATACATAAACAGTTTTTATAAACAAAGGAAATTCATATCTTATAAATAGTCAGTAGATTGTGTGACTAGGTTAGAGAGCATTGTGACATGGTAACAAAATTTTAGATTTATCTCCATTACAAATTAAATACAATTTGTTACCAAAGCATATTGGAAAATTAATTTCAACTCTTCCACTTTACTCATTTAGCTAATACTTGTAAAAAGCTTTAATTTACATAATTATTTTAATCTTATTTTATAATAGGAACTCTTTTCCATCATATCCATCATCTACTTTCTTTGGTAACAAGCTTTAAGGTCATCCATATAGTCACCTCTTTTACCCATACTTAGCAAACAGCAACATATCTTTCAACCTAGTTGCCTATCAACTAATTCCTTCCCAGCAAATCCAGTCCCTTTCTCTATTATGGTCATTTATTAGGTTTTGATTCATAGGTCCTATTCATTATTTTTCCTCTCTTAACAACAATCATTGGGAATGGGGGGTTTTCAGCTACCTTGACACATACTGTGAATACTGACTGCCACATCTCAAATTCACAAGCAAAATATTCAACATACTTGACACCAACAGAATGAGATACAATTTTTTTATTTTTTTTATTCTAAAGTCAGTATTCTTGCCAAGACTTATCCTCCTAATTCTTCATATGAATTCCATTTTCTGAACTTAAGCAAAATATCATGTTAACCAAGTTCAAATTTTAACCAACAAAAGAGGCTTTTATAGACTTAATTCTGTATAGTTAAAGTTCTGTTTATTATTTTTCTTCATTATAAATTGACTGAAAAACTTATTTTTAGTGGGCACATGTGTTAAAGTTGATATTCTCATTTCTTTTTTTTTTCCCAGTTTTTTAAACATTGAAAATATGAATATATAAATTAAAGATTTTAAAAATATTAGCTAAATGAGTAAAGAGGAAGGGTTGAAATCCATTTTCAGTTTCTGAGAAACTGGTAAGAAAAATTGTACTGCCATAATGTTTTCCTGTATCTTTTCTAGAAAAACTTTCATGGTAATTGTCCAGATGACCTTTCTGATGTGGTACCTAAACTTTAGAACACAAATTATGGTGCAGTGGTTATCGGCTCGGAATAAGAAAGGAGAGCCAAGTTCAAATTCCAGTTGATTTTGTTGCATTCACTTGTGTGCAAATACCCTTGAGAAAGGGTAATCTACCTCCCCCTCCAGCTATGGGCTAAATAACAGAACAAATTGGGTTTTACAGCCTCAGTTGGCAACCAGTTTAACAAAGAAAGTAATGGCAAGGGTATTTACATGCAAATACTCTTGGGAAAGGTATTAATCCATCTATTCCTTCCACTTATGGAATAAGTAACAATTGGCAACCAGTCTCTCACAGAAAGCAATGGCAACCTACTGCGGGATAATCTTCTGCCCAGTCAGTCATGTCTCTTTCAAAACATGATCACCCAAGTGTATCACATATGGCACCTGACTGACTAAACTGGCAACACAATTTCATCTAGATACAACCATAAATCCTAACGGTTTCTTTCCTCACTTATACAATGTCAATTGTTATCTACTGATTTCTTAATTACTTTTTTATTGTTCTAGATCCTTAAATGTTTCTTTGTTTTTTTTTTCTTATTCTTACATACTCAAGTGTGTCTTAGCGGTTTTAATGCCTTACTTGGGAAGAAATGATAAAATAAAATCCTACTAAAGCAAAATGTTTATTTGGTTAGGAATTGAACCTGTATTCTCTTCTTTTATTGAGAGAAACACTCCTATAGCTAAAGTGTGACATTACAATCCATGAGTGACCATTTTGATAAAGGAAAGCACTCAATTACCGATTTAAGAAATGTACATCAAGTAGAATTTCAATATAGGTTGGTTATTAAATTTCATTGTTTATAGGAAAAAACAAGATAACATGAATGTTTATAGTAATAAGAAATAATGATGGATTAAAACATCCACTTAAAAAGTACTTGACTCATTTGCTTATTTCCATCCTGTATCAATTTTTGACCATTTGGAAAGAAAAAAATTTAAAAATTTCCTAACCACAAAATTGAAAGGATAGGCTCAATTAAAACATACTTATTGCTATCTGAATATCACAAAAAGTAAACATAAAAAAACGGATACTTAAAGTACTGCTTGGTGATGTGCTTGAACTAGTATTCTTATCAGGAGTTACAGTTAATAATTTTCAATCTACAAGGACCTATTGTTTTCAATCCAAGAGAATATCTTGTTTCAGTTAGTCATCCTTGTCATGTTACTAGCCTTTCCCTAAACCAACTATGATGATGCAAGTAAAACACAAAATAAATATTGAAATGTATAGAAATGTTATTCTAAAGAATAACATTTTTTTTTGCTTATCAATATTTATAGGAAAGATTAATGTTTGTACATAATCATTAGAAAATTTCAATGACAGTGATTTATGGTGTTTGGAAGTGACCTTAGAAAAATATTTAAGCAAATCAGAACAGAAGAATAGATATCTTCTTCAATCAACAATTTTTTTAAAATTTCACTGGAAAGCAAGCAAAAACTCTTGTAATTAACTTGTAGGTTTTCAACCATTTCAAATGGACTTCATTTTAAATCTAAAAATATAATCCCAAGTTAAAAACCAGCCTAGATAGCTTTGATACATATTGTCCTATCATTGTGTTGCTACTAAGATCAGAGGTTTTATGGCCACACCACATTGAAACATTTAGTTCCTGAATGATCACTTAAATTAACATTATGCCTGTGTTCCAAAATTCGAGTTGGCTTTGTTACATACACCTTTATGCAAAAACCCTTGAAAAAAATGGTATGAATCCTCCCCAGCTCCCCAGCTATTAGCTAATTAGTAAAACTTGTATCACAATCATTATCAAAAAAAAAAAAAATGGTTTTAAAAGGGTTGATCAATATGTAAGATCAGTACACATCATGCGATGAGTAAATTGTTGCTATTTTATTTTTATGTTTTTAGTTTAATTTTGTGTATACGCATTTTGGTTGACTGCACAGTACGTAGGTATCTAAAAAAAAAAAAAAAAAAAAAAAAAAAAAAAAAAAAAGAACCCTGCTCATTTTCGATACCTCAATTTAAATTTAGTTTTTAAAAATAAAAATGTTTTCTTGAAGCTTTAATTTTAGCTTTAATTGAAAGCCAAGACCCTGGTTTAGTTCAAACCGAAATTATATTGATCGGAATCACAAATTTAACTGCTGTAAAAAAAATTTTTAAATTTACCGCCATTATTGACTAATCAATACATTATGTAAACAGTAGCTAAATTTCTGTTTTAAAAATCTTGCAAAAAAATATACCTCCTTGACACGGTATTTAAGTCGATTTTCATAATTGAAACTTACCTTTATCTGATTTCAAACAAGTATTAAGTGCTTACTGTGGGGAAATTTACAAAATAAATTACTCTTTAATGATGGTAGCCCTCTTGTCAGCAGTTATCTAAGGTGACAAATTATGTGTTGACAAGTAGCAGGTGTGAATGACGTTTGGATGGCGACCCTAAAGTGACAAAAAATTCATGTAGCTTAAAACATAACATTTGGAAATTTAAATTTTTTTTTTTGTTGTTTTTTAACTAAATAGTAAAATTAAACATTTAACATTTTCAGCAAGTATAATATTTTATAGAATTTTAGTTTAGATTTCTAGCCAGACTATACTTTCTGAATAAATAAGGGTTAGTTTGGCACCATCTGTGAGAAAAAGACCATGACAATTTAATCCAGTAGAAATTTAGAACCCATATGCTATACTGCCTAACATTTGTATCAGAAGCTCCAATATGAACATTTCACTGTTTGGGTGTCAATCTGAAGACAGTGCAGAGGATTCAGAAAGAGTTAGATGAATCTAATGGCTATTACAAAAGTGTTTTGAGAGATTACTAGTGATAGCGATGTTATGCCTTCATTCACCTTCCTACAGGGCCTTAAATGCAACACGGAGGCCTATGCCAAGTGCCTTGACGAGGTAGTGCTGACCCGAGTCAAGAAGGTGACTGCTGGAAGACCCTATGTCTAATAACAGAACCCTGCACCATGTCATACAAGCAAGATAACACAGTCATGGCTGTCAATTTCTGCAATAAGATCACCCTTACATCTAGCTACCAAATTTTGAGCCACAGTTGAGTGATAGATCAAAACTCCTTGTTTATAACACCAAAAGTTAGGATCATGGCAGGATTCATCATCAAACAATAACTGTCCAGAAAAGTTGCAGAAGATTCCAAGTCATTTGTAGGCCATGGCTGAAGCCAATAGAGATTTTATTGAATAAATTTACTTTTGTATAATTTTAGTAAACACGTTAAAATGACATGCCAGTGTTATTTTCATTTTTGCATAATTTGGACGACAATTCATCCATCACACCCTGTAATATCTGTGTGATCCTGGGTCCTTCTAAGCTAGAAGGAATTACGAAAGTGAGGAAAAAAAAAACCCAAAGCAATCATGAGAGAGAAAAGATGGGAAGGGGGGAAAAATATGTGGAGATGAGAAACAGGCTTGCTAGTTGGATATAAAAAGATGAAAAGGCATGAAAATAGCAATACATTCTAATTATTTTGCAATACAGCAAAAGAAAAATGTATGTGCATTCCTTGTTTGTTTTTTCACAAATTAATTTAATCAACATTTGCATAATATTGAGCAGGGAATTGACCAGCCATTGAAGAGATAAGAAAAGTGAGAGAAATGTATAATAAACATGGTATATTGGACAGTTTTCAACACCTGTGGAATTTCCAGAGATCCAGCTTATGACTTTCACATACAAACATGTGATTAATATATAAATAACTTATCTCAATGTTATAGTAGACACTTATTTGAAATTGTTGTCCCATTTTTATTTATTAAAGTCTACATGAAATTTTCTTGGATGTGCAGAAAGGAAATGTGCCCTCCAGCAGGGATCAAACATGTCCCCCTTTGTAAGAGGAAAACTACCATTTGTTCCAGCATGCTTTACCATTTGGCCATGAAGAACTTCACATAAGCAAGGCTCTTTTTACCCAATTTAAGGAAAGCATATGTCCTTCACTCAGATTATTTTTCTTGAGAGCCTATATCTGCTCAGTTTCAGATCAGAAACAAACAAAGTAACTTCTAAAGAATTAATGGTAACAGGCTCAATACTTACAACTATGCCACATTGAAACACCAGTTCCTGTACACTCACCAAAGTTAAGCAATATTGAGCCCAGGTGATCTAGTACTTAGATAAGTAACCCGTTGGGAATAACAGGTGCTATAAGCATGAATGTGCAAGTGATATAGTGGATAATGGCTCACAATTGTTTTGGAGGACCAAGTTCCAATTTCAGTTGAGTGCATTATAGTCCCTTATGTGCAAACACCATTGGGAAAGGAATAGATCCACTTCTCTATGGGTTAATTTTAATTACTAAAACTTGTATCAGTAAATCATTATCTTAAAAAAAAAAAAATAAATAAATAAAAATTTGCAATCTCAAATTATTGTCTGGCTTTGAATGACCCACAATGAATTGATAAGCCATAGAAAACAAAAGCACTAAAAACAACAAACATTTTATTCCTGTCAGAAGACATTTTCTTTAAGTTTCTTAAATATGCAGGCCAATAGACAAAAACATAATACATATTTATAGAATAAATATGAATGGAGCATTTATTTAAAATATTCACTATAATGTTTGAAATAATTAAAAATAAAAAAGAATTAATAGCTTTATTTTTAATATTTAAATATATTAATACATAAATAATCAAGTTTCTAAAATTTTCTAATAAGTATACATGTTTTTATAATCGCCCCTTGCTCCTAGTCCACCATAGGAACCAAGACTTCTAAGAAATGTTGGTAAAAGATAGTGAGATTATACACTTTAATATTAAAATTCCTTGAAAATACTTAGACTAACTGCTTGCATTTTCTTTAACTTGAATTACTGTTGAATCAACTTAGTTATATTTTAAATTGGATGTCTTTTGGAATATGAACAATGCATTTTTAAATGTATACATGCATCACAAACCAACACGTCTTGGCATCTATCTTAATGTATCTAAGAGTGCAATGATGTTAAATAAGAACTAAAGTATTTTATTTATATTGTTGCCCAAAGAGATAATGCTGAATTAAACATGCAGATTAACTTGAATAAATTTATAAGTTCAACTAAAGATCAAAATAAAAATACTTGTTGAAATCAATAATACTAATAAAAAAAAAATTTAAAAAATAAAAAATAATAATACAGCTATTATATTATCACAGATATTATCAGTGTAACCCTGATATAAGAGAGTTGTCAGGACCAGATCAAAGTTCTCATATCCGGGTTTGGTCTATTTTATATACTTTACCACAGGCTCTAATTTGGGACCAGAGAAAATCTCTTATATCCAGGTTATACCGTACTACTAATGTATAAATCAAAAACAAGTATGTTACTGAGATTTTTTGTTAACAGTTTAACTCTTTGGAGAGTTATGGGTTATTTAAAACTGAAACATCTCAGATTATAGGGGAGCACTTAATGTACACAGCATTTACAGTCTTAGTACTGATCAGGCTTGACATAGTGTCACTGATTGAATGAGAACCAATGTTTTCAGTATGATATGACTACGACATTGCTGAGTGAAAGATCACAAAATGGTGTGGTGAGTTATGCTAGATTTGATCTTATCCAAAGTCACAAGGTTTTTAAAATCTAGTAGTTAAAACAGCTGAGTATTTTAACTTCCAAAGCAAAAGGATATGTGTTCATAATCCTTTATTCCCAGTCTTGCACTGTATTCTCTCTATTATAGACTAACAGCTTGAGTAAAGTCATAATTTAAAGAAATAAAAACAAAACAGGAAAGTAAATACTTTAAACTATTCCCTTCATTGCAAGAGAAAAATGTAGAAAGCAGCAAAGAGATTTAAATACTGACATATTTTCTAAGTACATTTAGCATATCAACAAACCAACAGAATTTTATTATTGGCCCACTTTCCATTAGGGGGGAAAATAAAATAAAATTCTGGCTTTTTAAATGGTTTTACAGAAATATAGTTATGTCAAACAAATTCTAATACATTTTCAAAATGAGACCAAACGTATTTCAATGACAGTCACTTAAAATTTTTGTAGATATGTAAAAGATATAGGTAGAATTTATATATATATATATATATATATATATATATATATATATACATACACACACACACACACACACACATTGACTACAAGTTTTAATGAATATGATAATAGGTCAATGTAATTTAACAATACTTATGTATAGCTGATTTTTAAAAAATGCAAACCTTGATATATGTATCTAATGGACAGAGAAGAATTTAATAAGTATTTATACACTTAAATAGCTGCAAATATCAAATTTTAACCATTAACATTTTCAAGGGGATTTATTCCCAAAGCAAAAGGTTTGTCCTACAACAGTAGGTGACTCCATTTGCTGGGCAAAAAAAAAAAAATAAAATAAATAAAATCTTATATTTGAATCGATCCCACAGTTGCATTATGTCCTGCTAGAGCAACAGTATAAATAAAAAAATGCTTAAAATTCAGAATGAGGCTGCTGCAGTTGAGGAGATAGTATAAATAAAATAATACATATGAATAATGCAGTGTTAAAGGTTAACTAGTCTATTGCATGAATACCCCTATTTTTTTTTCCTTCAGTTATGAATTAAATAGCAGTGTAAACCATGGTCTGTAGCTTTGAGTGGTAGCCTGTCTACAAGGACTATTCTGAAGCCCAAACTATAGCATCTGAATAGTAATGATTGCCTACATTTATTCATAATGAAGGGACATGGCATTCTCAGTTCTATAATGAAAGGTAAAAAGAATACCAAGTGTGTGCATATAAGAACAGAAAGGTCTTTTACAAGTTATAAAATTGTTTGAGAAAAGGATCAAACTATTTTCAATAATTTAAATAGAGATTTGTTAAAAGAAAGAACTTTTGCACATGTATGCAAGCAAACAACTTCATTTGGGAAAAATAAGAATAGATGGGTTTGTCTATCATCCGGTTCACACTCCTCCCCAGTCTTTTGAACAATAGAAGAGATTTATCCCTTGTTTCCTATTTAGGATTGGGTTTCTGTTTCCTTCTAAAGTCTACTTTATACTTCTAACATCTCCAACTAAACTCTGAAATTTTATTTATTTACTAGCGAAACCTGTGGAATTTCCACGGAAGGATAATTATGATTTCCTGGAAAAATTTTACTTTGTCATACTACAAATGATAGTAACGTCTTCAATAACCCTCTGGCGATTGACGAGAGGATCGTTGATACTTCTGTAGCTTGTCTTTTTTACAGGTAGGGGTGGTGCGCCTACGCAAACCTTTTTGTCCTCCAAGTGAAGTGAAGTAACAGTTCAGTGCCATATGTGATAGACACTTGGGCGATCAGTTTTCCAAAAATTACTTTCTGAACCCCAACAAAGTATCGACTTCCATAGAATATCTCGGGAGAGTAACTTTTTATATATTTATTTATTTTCTGACCCAAATCTAATTTTAGTCAGCAGAAAAAAAAATCTCTAAAGCTGTGAGGTTGGATTTTTACTTTATCTTACTTCTCCATAATTGCTCATCCCTTCGTTTTTCATTTACTCATATTGGAGACCCTTTCTTTGAGACAAAACTTAAAAGTAGGAAAGAGATCAATTCTCAATTATCAGAATTATTTCTGACCATAATCATCATTATATAATAATTCCGTTTGTTCCTTCCTTAGTTACCAAATTTAAAAAGAATGATTTTGAAAGAGAAAATGCTTTTTTTTTCTTTTTTTTTATTATTACTGAAATTTTATGGCTCCTGTGTCCATTGTAAACAGAAAAGATTAACTGAGTAATGGCCAAGGTTGTAGAGGCCAGAAATTTCGTTATTAGGTTGCAGGATATGACAACAAACCTACCTATTTTTACAGTACACACACACACACAATTACTGCTACAACCACCAGCTTAAGCTGCTACTGCTACAGTAATGCTATAGGCTCTCCTACTCTCACTCGTTACTACCCTTCCATTTGCCAAAGGTGAGAGAAAGGCTGAGGAGAGTAGCGTTTATAGATTATAAAAAGATAGCAGGGAAAGGAAAAGCTTGTGTAGAGAAAGCTTGTGTTATCTTTCTTTAGTGGCGTAACAGTCCAAGGAACTAACTAACTAAGGAAGGAACAAACAGAATTATATTTTTCCTCACTAGGAGTAGATAGATTGACCTATTATCTGGTTCACACTCCTCACTGGTCTTTTGAACAGGAGCAGAGTTTTATCCCTTATATTTAGGATTAGATTT
Organism: Ascarosepion bandense; assembly: GCA_037127315.1. Lineage (NCBI taxonomy): Eukaryota > Metazoa > Mollusca > Cephalopoda > Sepiida > Sepiidae > Ascarosepion > Ascarosepion bandense. The sequence goes on from JBBBDQ010001583.1 coordinate 205,405, forward strand.
CTGGTCCTTCTGAAGTCTTCATTGTCTTTTACTTTCAGTATGCCCCTTAGTAGTATTATCACCTTGCTTGGGGAGAAGCAATTAAAAGTCATCTTATGGAACAAATCTATTTGTTACAGCAAGCATAACAAAATAAATTGATGAAAAGTGGATTAAAAACTCTTAGTGACTCAACTTTGTATGCACATTTTTATATATATATATATATATATATATATATATATATATAGCATAGTGATGATCCACGTATACTGTCTTAATATGTATGGGAAAGAATATTCAAACGTTTTGAGTTTGAAAATGTGTTTTTTTTTTTACAGTATTTGTTTATTTCTACTATTATATTTTATATTTCAGACCGTCCTCGGTCCTTCGTTGTTTGTTTCTGATGAAGGACCGAGGACGGTCTGAAATATAAAATATAATAGTAGAAATAAACAAATACTGTCAAAAAAAAAAAAAAAAAAAAAAAAAAAAAAAAACACATTTTCAAACTCAAAACATTTTAATATTCTTTCCTATAATATATATTATATATATATATATATATACACACACACACACACACACACACACAATAAAAGTTGAAATACAAGTATTTTTGATAAATGTGGGTAAATCATTTAAACACTGCATGGTAGTGCTCTTAATGTTTGCTTATTGAACTGAAAGTTAAGCTTATGACTAGACCTACATAGCTGGTCAAATAGAAATCATTATTATGCTGTTTTCAAAATAAAAATTGCAATAGCATTAAAAAAAAAAAAAAAAAATTAATTTTTATTATTCTAAAATGTCTTCCTGTTAGTGTTAAAGAGTGTCACCTACTGGATACCAGATTCAAATCACAATTTACTTGCAAACAACATAATCAACAAGACACAGCAAATGAAGTAAGAAAATAGTTTTGTCAGTTATATTTGGAGTTAAAGCTTTCCTTCAATTTAGGCAAGTTATTAATGAATTAATGAACTGCATCAACAATATATATCAAATAAATAAATATATATATATATATATATATATATATATATATATACACACACACAATTGATTTTCTGCAATATTGTAAGAACTGCAACCTTGAAACTTCTGAATATCGTTTCTTATGTATTTATCTGGGTTTTCAAATGCAATTAAAATCAGACCACTCCTTCTATAACCCGATTTTTTTGATTATCAATTTTCATCAGAGGTACCTTGACACAAAACCTAGCTAAGAACACTCGCAGACACTTATAGTACAAGCGTGTAAGTGTTCAATAAAATCGATTCAGCCATTTTGGAGTCTATAGGTAACGGACACATGCACACACAAAGTTCCATTTATAAATAAGTTTAGATTTAGATGGGCTAACAGATATTCCAGGAATTAAATGCCCCACCTTTGACACCAACAATATTATGCTGGCTGAGTATTACTCACAGTAGCCACATCATAAATATTCTGACACTGCAAATCATTGAACCGAATTCTCAAAAGAGAACTTTTTGCACAAAACTTAGTACAAATCAGAATGATACAATTAAAGAATCAATATTTGAAACCACCAAAAGAGATCATGACTCCAATATTTATTTTCTATATACTGTCAATCCTAAATCCTATCTTGAGGTTTGCTCAATGGATATTTTATTCAAACATTAATTCATGCCCCCCCCCCCAATGAAGATGATACCAACAATTAGGTCCTAATTGCCCTCTTTATAAATAACTGCTGAACAGAGAGAAGACAAAAGGGTACCAGTGAATATTTCCTGTGTTAACCAGATCTCTCACCATTAAGCTTTTCTTAGATAGGCACCTTAAAAGTTTTTTTTGCATGATAAAACTTTTAAGGTGCCTATCTAATCAACGAAATAGCAGCAGCCATCAAAAAAGAATATCAAATAAAGTGACACACGATGCATGCAATTCCAGTGGTCCGTCATATTTCCTGCACTGGAACAACCATCAGTTAGAACAGTTGTATTAATTCAAAATGATTCTACATTTTGAATTAAATGTACTCAAATAAGACGCTAAGCTTGTCAAACTCTTCTAGATTCTTGCTTCCCAGTCAAATTTGATCTTCAAAACTTTAAAAGCAATGTCAACTGTTATCTTTCATCTTGATTCATTTAGTGTCCTCCCTCCTTAATAGTATTTTTTTCTCATTTTCTCTAACTCAGCAACCTCTTGCGTCTTAGTGACTTTATTGCCTTAATATACATTTAAGGTGTGCGTTCATTTGCAAAAGACAATCTTTACGTAAGTCTTACATTTCAGGCCATAAATTTTTGTCTACAACCAAAACAAGAAAACGCATCATGAAAAGATTGGTAACCAGAAAATGGATTGATGCCTACCATATTCCCAGTCTTTTTCACAATAGGCTCTTTATACAGAATTCTACATTAAAAAATCCATTTGAATAGAAACATTAAACTGCAGTTTTCATGCAGTTGCTTTATATCAGAGATCAAAATTCTCAGCATGCAGATTAAGTCACTAATCCAATTTCTAAGATTAAACCAGATTAAATTTCATACCAGCACATTTATACAAATATAAAACTCAAGTTTTATACTATTAGTAAATGAATACAAATGAAACATTCAGCAATCAATTATACAAAACACATTGCTCTCATGTTTTTCTATAATTTTATATGTTCATTTTATTTGAGATTAGTTTTCAAGTTTTCACAAAAAAATAAATAAATAAATGAGGGATACAGCCAATTTATATCATAAAAGGTTTTTTTTTTCTGATATTTTCTAACCTTATTGAGTTACAGTCTTTCCTATGAATATGAGGAAATAGAAAATAAAGCCATTATCTACAGAAAAACAACTACATATAGAGTAAATTTGCTTTAGACAAGTTTTTTTTAAAAGATATATGGAAATGATGACTCTCACCCTTGCATATCTCAGTCCAAAGCAAGTGAATCTAATATATGCAATGAAACTAATTCATTGGTCACATAACCTGTTTTTATTACTTAGTAACAAGACACCACTTGTTATCATAACAGGTTATTACAAGTCATCATGATTCGTTACCATTAGAATGGAATTGCTAATACAGGTTTTTAGTAGTTTCTATTATTGATTTAATACTTAAAATTTGAGAAAAGTCTACACAAACAAAAAAAAATAATTTTTGTATTTTTTTTTTTTAAACTTTCTAACTAAAAATGAAAAATATTTGCTTTTTTTTTTTTTCCAAAATAGTATCATACTCTGAAATATTCCATGCACAATGTAGTTGTATACTTTTTGCACAAATTTGATACCATTATCATTTATCTTCAAGAAATATGCCTGCAAACATGGGCTTGGTGAGAGAGTGAGAAAGAGAGAGAATTGTTTTTTTTCTCTTGACACCACTATTATTTTAACTATTTTCACTCCTCAGTAATGTTTATGATTATAAAGTGATGCTCATTGCCTAAGGATTCAGTCAGTTAAGTGCCATACATGATACATGCTTGGGCGATCATGTTTCTTTCGAGACATGATTGACTGGGCAGAAGATTATCCTGCAGTAGGTTGACATTGCTTTCTGCGGTAGACTGGTTGCCAGCCAAGGCTATAGAACCCAATCTGTCCTGCTATTTAACCTATAACTGGAAGGAAGAGACGGATTAATACCTTTCCCAAGGGTATTTGCACGTAAGTGAATACAATGGATTCAACTGGAATTCGAACTCGGCTCCCCAGCTTCTTGTTCCGAGCCGATATCCACTGTACCACAACGCACATCCTAAGGATTAAGAAGCATAATTCTTTAATAATCACTTTTCAACAAGTTATAGTCAAGGGTGGCAAATCAAAACTTGTATGGTATTAAAATGGAAGGTTAAATTTTGAAAATTTTCAAATAATATGTAACAATCGAGTTAATGGTTATATAACATCCCAGATATTTAAAACATAAGTATATGCATCCTGGAGAGGGACAAGTTCTGTCAGGTCTTTATACCCTGTACCAGATAGACTACTCACGAATGAATAGCTATCCAACTTTCATACTGATCAGTTGTTGCCTGGAATTGTTACTAGATCCCTCACAGAGACCTAGACATTGGTGCTTCATAGATACATGTAGTGGAAACTCTTAAGATGTTCAGTAACCCAATGAATGAACACATGGGCCTGATTATGCATGAACACACACACACAAAAAGCACACAGACACAGTGCTAGAAGGTTGGATTGAGAAGCCAAGTTTGAAATCCAGTGAAGTCATTACATTTCCTTACATACTAATACCCTTGAGCATTTAGAAAGGTAAGAATCCATCTCCTCTCCACCTCTAGCTATAATGGTTAACCCTCTAGGGCCATTCGTATCATATTTGATACAGTATTTCCCTATAAGGAAACATTTGGTATTTCCCTATAAGGAAACATTTGGTATTTCTTGATTGAGCAGTCAGTACTGCTTTCATTTGAAATTTATAAAATATTTCTCTTAAAAAATTTTTCAGGAAAATATTTCTTTCAAGGCTTGTTTTCATACTGTATCAAATATGATACGAATGGCCCTAGAGGGTTAAATAGCACAACAGACTGAGTCCTATATATGTTTTATATATATATATATATATATATATATATATATATATAGCCTTGGTTAGCAATCAGTGAAGGAGAAGGAAACTCAATACAAATCCACCTCATAGATAGGAACTGATTCTCATACCTTGAGCCACACTAGAAAATAATGAACTTTTTGCGCTTAGCACAATGGTTTGAACAAGGAGTAGAACCTGGCAAGGCACTATGGATCTCTCTAATTTTTGACCATTCGTCCATGGCTCTATCACCTATGGCACTTTAGATGACAAAATATATTCAAGATAATTGAAAAGTAACTCTCCAGTTTAAAATAAATTATTTTAACAAAATGAAGGAAAGGCATTTAGCATGAGACTTCTTTAAAATTTGATATGGGCATCAGATTTTGCTACCAGCTTGTCACCCCCCTCCCCCCCAAAAAAAACTTGTATATTATATATATATATATATATATATATATATATATATATACATACATACATACACACACACACACACGTATTTTCCCCTTCAAGTTCTTCCAAAGTATTAATACAGCAAACTCACTAACTAATCCCAAAGAAAAAAGTCATAGGGTGTTAAGTCAGGACTCCTGGCTGGTTATTCATACATAAACTAGGGAGTTACTTTCCAATCACTATATTACAATGCAATTGCAACATCACTTAATACACTTATTTTGTTGAAAAGGTACAGCACATATGCTTTGCCAAGAATATTTGAACAGATATATTGTTTTTTTTTGTTTTTTTTATAAATGACCCATCGATAGATTTAAAATGTTTGAATGATATAACTGAATAAAACAAAAGCTGGCGTTTAGACAGAGACAAAAATAAATATACTTTTAAAAATAGGCAAATAAAAAATTTCAAGCTTTATAATTATTTACTGGGTATGAATTGAGACCTCACTGGATTAAAACCTAAGTTTAATGTTAATGTGCATGTAACAAAAACATGTATAAATTTTGTTGTCTTACAGTTCTTAAACATTTGAACTTTATCATATGTTGCTCTTACATTAAGCAAGTCTTGCTACACTGAGTCTATACAAAGAAAAGGCAACATATACCACACAAATATCACTGAATGATTAGATATGGCACATTAAACTGCCACTGACTTTTTGTCAACCAGCTTAAAAATAAATTTATATGCTATGAAATTATACTTTGTTCTTTGTGAATTTTTGAACTTATTGAAAATTTAATTACCCATTTAAAATAAATAAAAGAATAAAAAATAGTAAACCTAAACTCAATGAACAATCAAAAACAAGTAAACTAAGCACATTAGCATAAGTAAAGAACAGGTAAAAAAAAAAGTGTCTAGTTGAACATGTTTCACTTTAACAAGCTTCTTCAGAGACCTTGATTTTAGCAGATAGCTCTTGACTGGACTTTTACTAAGTTAAAACTTAGTAATCCACCATTTTTTTTTTTTTTTTTTTTTTTCAATTGGAGTAGACAGATCTATCTCTCGCCTGGTTCACACTCCACCCATGTCCATTGAACAGGTTAAGAGGCTCCTCCCTTGTTCCCTGTTTAGGATGTGGTTCCCGGCTTTATCTTTTCAAATCTTTTCACTATTACGTAGCCCCCTGCACATCAGTGGCGTTACCGCCTTGCACGGGGTGATACGATTAAAAAAAAAAAAAAAAAAACTATTTTATTTAGTAAATAAAAAGACCATTAAGTAACACATAGAAAAAAACTTGCTGGCTTTAGAACAAATACATTATTGAAAAAGAAAGTTGATGAACTTCCCTCAAATACTTTTTGATATTAATTTCTGGTAATCATTATATGCAGCAAATATTTTCTACAAGAAAGAAAATGATTGTCTGAAATTTCTGGAATGAGGAGTCATCATTTACAGTGTGTGTAAGTATATATATATATATATATATATATATATAAATGATTGTCTTCATCTTTATTAAAAAAAGAAAATGAGGAGAATACAAATAGTGTAGGTCCCTTTTTTTTTTTTTTTCACGATAATTCATGATACCTAAGATTTAAAATGAATTTTGATAAATGAAAAACTTTTAAGGTTTTAATGAAAGCTAACAGATTAAATTTACTGTTTCCAGTAAGCAATCTGTAACTTATTTTAAAACAGAAATTATATTGATTGGAATCTTTTTTTTTTTTTTTTCTAAAACAGCTGATTAGCAGCCTTTTCAGCCGTCTTTCATCGCAATGTAATTTTCTTCATTAAAAAAAAAATCTTCTGAAAATATACTTCTCTGAAACTGAGGAATATTAGCTGATTTAAAGTATAATTAATCTGATTTTGAAACCCCGTATTATATATATAAAATTATAAAAGCAAACAGTAGTAGTGATTTACAGCTTTCAAAACTTGTCAAGAACTGTTAAGATATATTTACATGTTTAATGCTGCCCTATGGAGACTATCTGTTAAAACATAATTTAAAATGACAAGTGAACACTTTTTATGATAATTCTTAAGTACTCAGTAATCTTACAAATGTTGGAAATATTCTCTGTATTTCAATTTAAGAATGCTGATTTTAAGTTTACTATAGTCATTGATCTTATTTTCTGATAATGTCGTATACAGTCATCCATACTTTCAAAATGGGTACTTTTTATACATGTGAATTTTTTTTTTGTTTTAAATATCTTAGATATTAATGCTTTGTATTAAGCTTTTCAATTTTTGCTTAGTAAATATAGTCTTCACTTAACCTAATGCAAACGTTTTGAAGATTTTTGAAACTATAAAGAAAATAATCTTGTAAAAATTCATTTGTTCATTGCAAAATTTTTTATTGTCTTGAAATTTTTTTGGAATAATGAATTTTTACAAGAATTGCTTTCATTTTTAATTAGATCTTTTAAAATTCTGTATTAATTTGTAACAGTCAAGTAATATTGTTGTTAGATTAAAACTATTTGCTATAAATAGAAACACTTACAATTCAGTGACTACCAGTATTTTAAAAAGAATTTTGAATATTTTTGTGTGTGTATAAATGTTGATTTTTGTAAATACAAACATTCATACACAACATTAAGTTATTAAAAAATAAGAAGTACCTGTAACAAATTCAAAACTTATTGATAATTTTCTAACATTTTCTCAACAAGGGTCTTTGTAAGTTAAACTATAAACTACATAAAATTCAATAAAATATTAGAATGCTTAAAATATTTTTAACTCTTATGATTATTGGATAGTTAAAAAAATTATGTAAATAAAAAGGTGTTCACATTGTATTTGGCACGTAATTTCCCTAGTTCTCGACACCTTAAGTTAAATTTCTTAAACATCAGGCTATCAATAAATCAAACATGTCAAAAACAAATATTCCTTGTTTTAAACTAAAAGTAATTCAGATTAAACATTAAATTAGCTAATCTTTGACAAAAAGTTTTACAAACGTATATTTTTTAAAGATTTTTTAATGAAGTGAAATATATTGTGTTGACAGATTTGTCAATATGTATGGATTTATTCATTTTCTGAGAGAGAAAGAAATAAAAATTCCAATTAGTATTAAAATCTGTTTGAAATACACCAAAGTATTTAGCTCATTGAGAATATTAAATTTAATCTATTAACTACAAATTCAAAATAAAATTAAAGCTTTAAGACAAAATTTCATTTTTTTAAAATTCAGGTATTGCATTTTTTTTTTTTTTTTAAGTATACAACTTGGAAAAAAAAAATGTAATCTGAAAATCATTCTCAAATTGCAATAGAAATCAAAAACATTTTAAGATGCTATGTCATAGTTTACACAACTTCAACTCTTTATAAAACAAAAAGGCAGAAATTATGAAAGATTAAATTGAAAAACTTGGCTGCCATAAGCTGTAGACTAGTGACATATTTAAGAAAGAAAATGACAGTTTCCACATATTTATCCCACTTCATTTTGTATAGAAGTCTCAACTTATCCATAGAACAAATCTGCAGATGGCCTACATTTGTGACAAAAATTACAGCAGGAGAAAAATCTGACTTCCATACAATAAACAAGCTATTGGTTAGTGGTTGGGTTCTAAGGGTATATTGGAGAAATCTGACTGAAAAGAGGGGGTGTTAACTGAGTACCAACAATAGGCAAAGCACAAAGAGAGCAGAAATAATCGCTATAGACAACTAATAAACAGGAGGTGACCTATATTTGTAGAAAGATTTATGACCAGGCATCTTTTTCATTTTAGTTTTTATGCAATAAGTTATTGGTCACTGTTACAATCTGGAGATATTGAAGTTTATTTTCCAGAGCAGCAACAAATGGTGAGATGATAATGTTAAAAAGACTAAATGAAAGAATGATGGTATTTGGTAAGGTCAAAGTGACAGATTGTTGGCCAACAAAAAAAAAAATAAAAATAAAAAATAAAAATAAAAGCAAAAACATGAAAGCATAAGGAATCCAGTTATGAGGCATTTTTTACATTTACCAAAATAACATCTTCAGGGATGTTTGTAGAATAGATATTTGTTATGAATAACCACTCGATATGCATTTGAATATCTAAATCTAGTTTCTCCAAACTGGTACACTAAGTCAGCCTAGTGTAATTCATTATCCATTCTTTAACTGCATGCTGTGTAATTGCCTTACTGATGAAGAGGAGGCTTCTGACAACAGATGTGGTTCTACATAAGGACACAAGCAACAAGGAAGTTTCAATAAAAATGTAAACACAAAGGACACATATACTTTAGATTCAGAAATTCCCAGTTGAAGTTTCTATGACACAAAATGAGGAAAGAAAGAGAAGGATGGGAACACTGGTGTGAAGAGGGCTGCAGAGTAGAGTGGAAAGGAAGGAGAACATGATACAAGAGTTGTCAGGGAAATGATGCAAGTCAAGGAGACAAATGGCAATTGACTTTGCATTTAAATTCTTCGAGATTCTAGCTGTCGGGGAAGCAAGTATACAGAAAGGAATTCCACAGGTGGGAAGTGCGAGCAAAGAAGCTGCTAGAGTAGAAGTTACGGTTACATTTGATTGGTGGTTTCACTGTAAAAGGGTGGGACCTAGCTGCTAGTCTAGTAGCTCAAGTAAATTCATGCAAAGGGAGCACCTGGGAGCTAAGTTCATCAGAGCATAAGCTGTGAGTATTTGTAGAAGAGACAGGAAAGCCACATTACATCAGTGAGAAAGTGACTGGAATTGAGTTACCAGGTTGGGATCAATTACACCACAGATTCTCTATTGGATTTTGATAAGAAGACCAAGATGAACAACAGGGGCACCCAACAAAATGCGACAGCAGTATTCAATGCACAGGCGGATGGTGGATTTATATATGTAACAGATGGATTCAGAAAAGAAAAACTTCTTGGCCCTATACAATGAACCAAACTTCTTAGCAGATTTAGCTATGGATTCAGTTTAGTCATTCCATTTGAGGTCGGCTGATACAGTTAGGCCGAGGAGGCATAGTATTTCGCTTTCAGGGAGACGAGCTTGATCCATTCTGATGGGGGTTAGGAGTGGTTGTCTATGGTGGTTAAAGGATAGCAGCTTTGTTTTGGAAGCATGAAAATTTATAAGCTATTTCTTACCCCAGTTCAACACAGATTAGAGGTCTTTTTCAAGATCAGCAGCAAAATTTGCTTTGCCAGCCTCGGCAGATTTCTTATCAAGATGAGAGTAAATGGTTGTGTCATCAGCATAAGTGCCTACTTGGGATCTCATTACATCGGGGAGATTGTTGAAGATCAGAAAAAGCGTAGGACATAGAAAAGAGCCTTAAGGGACATCCGTATTTGTAGGATAGTATCTGGAAGCATTCCCATTCAATACTACCTTCATTACGCGATTTAAAAGGAATGACTGGATTAGGTCAAACAAGTGTCCAGTAATACCATAGCCCTGTAGCTTGCATAGAAGGCCAGGATGCCAGACTCAAATGCTTTGGAGATATCTAGTGCAACAGCTCAAGCTTTGCTATTCTTAGCGAGAGCCTGGTGTATATATACATATATACTGTAATGGTCGCTAACATATCAGCAGTCAACTTGATGAAGCAGAAATCATACTATTTATTGAAGAAGCTGTGTGCTGTTGAACCATTTTAGCATTGATAATAGCCTCAAGCACGTTACTGAAAAAAAAAAAAAATTCTGCCACTTCCTTGCACTCAAACCCACACACATTATATTATTAGGTCTACTACAAATCTAAAAATTCATCCAACACTTGGCTCTAGCAGACATAAAAATGCAATGATCAGTCTCTTTGCTATAACAATTGTCTGATCTGACTGGCATGTATCCCATCCAGATCATATCACCAAGATACAAATATTGAACTTGAATGACAACCATAAAATAAAGGTATATTTTCATGTATAACTATGTTCACTTTATTCTTTATGAAACATAAGTGTTTGTAACATATTCTGCATTAAAAAATAAAAAAAAGCTTTGGTCCTGCCGATCTCACTAAGACCTCCCTAGGTCTTTCCAAGATTGGGGGAGGGTTGTACCACCCACTTTGGTCTAGACAGATGTTTATGAAGGAAAGCATGCATAAGTGCAAATGCATATGAATTGATGTAAATATACAAGGAGGTGAGATGTTTTGTATATAAATCCATATATGAAAGGTAAATAGTTTAAAAAAATGTGTATAAGGGTGCTGATGACTGTTTTCAATTTTGTGTGTGTGTGTGTGTGAGTGAGTGAGTGAGTGAGAGAGAGAGAGAGAAAAGAAAAAAAAGGTAATGAACAGAGTGAGAAAGAACCTGATGTCCTGATGGGAGATGTCAGAGTGAGGCCAGATGTGAGGATATTTACATGTCCTAATGAATGGAGAAGAGGAGTTACTAGTGGCAGGAAAGCTGGGGGAGGGTAGAGCAAGAAGGACAGACATTTTGTTGTTAGTCTTCCTTGCCTCTTAACACCACAGGGGCTCCAAGCAGGCTGGGTCAGCTACAGTACCAAATAAACAGAGGTAGTAGGTAAGACAGAGGATCAAGCAGACCTGGTACTTAAGTGGAAGAAAGAAAGGCAGAAGAGCTGGAGTAATGAGGTCACATGACAGCACAAGTAGGTGGTGATGGTGAAGATGATGATATAGTAGTAGTTGTGGCAAATGATCCTAAATAAAATAAGCCACAACACAAAATTTATGAAGACTACAGTGTGTGGAGATTTACACAAGTAATGAATTTTTTTTTTTTTTTTTTTTTTTTTTTTTTATTATTTACCTGACAGATTTTATCACTTAGTTATTTTTTTAGTGGATACTCATATTTGAGTAGTAGAGGCTCAATTTATTAATATATTTATTCATTTTCTTTTACTGGCCAGAAGCTTAAGAAATCTTACTAAAGAAAAATATGCATCTTCACTCTTCAGGCAGGATTCAAGCCTGCATACCACAACATTGTGTAAAGGTTAGCCAGCTTGTCTCACTTTAGTACCTATTACAACTCAGTAGGGAGTAGTATCCTCACTGGGTATCCCATAATCTCAGCTTTGTGCCACATCTAAGATGCACTTAGAAAAAGCAACCCTTGGGCAGAGGGTACCATCTCTCGTTCCAACATGCTTATACCAACTCAGACATCAAGAACTTTTGCCAATTTTTTTATGTTTGAGCAGATATGAATTTCTGAGAATCTATGATGAGGATTTTGATTTTTGCTTAAAAAAGGCACCATTCAATTGTGCTTGATTGGCAAAAGTTCTTTGTGGCTAAGCCAGTATAAGCATGCTGGATCTAACAACAGCTTCCTATGCCTGAGGAAACGCAGGCTCAAATCATGCTAGAGAGTGCAGGTTTTTCGTTAAGATTTCTCTCAAATGTTCAGGTTTAAATATATTGTTTAATAAATAGATGGAGCATATACTCAAACAAGAGTATCCACTAACAATGTTTAAAGCACTAATACGTGTGTGTGTGTGTGTGTGTGTGTAATATCTTGAGGTTTTTAGTATAATCCATGTAAGAATTAGGATAGTATCTGACTTTAATATAAAGTATTGAATATGGTAAACAAAAAAGATTTTGCGATAACTTAATTTTCTTTAAAATCAAAACAAAGTTCATACATGCAAGCTGATAAATTATAACAAAGGTATTCTGCAAGGACATATGGAGGTAAGAAAAAAAAAAAAAAAAAAAAAAATCAGATATTTTTATCAGAGTATGGAAATTGGGTTGGGTCAAGAATTTTTTTTTTTTTAACTAACACTTGTAAATCAGAAAAAAAAAAAAAAATTAATTAAATCATAATAATTAAAGGGTGTATCAGTCATTCATACATAGAATGGTAATAAGGATGTCATGTGATCCAGACACAAACAAACCATCAGTTTTGTTTGTTTTTCTTAAATTGCTATTTTTAGAAGTGTTAAATCAACCCTGCTTAACATTTCAATCTATTCTTACTAGGTAAGTACTTGAAACAAAACTATCACAAAATGAGATCACTAAATAGTGGCTTTCAATTTTTTAACATTTTTTGTTTTAGTCTCTTTTTGGTTATACAATCACTATCTCCTTCCCACCAGACACTGAACTTTTGTTTACTAATCTGAAGGCTAATATGATTATATTCAATCTTAAGATCTTAATTTGATCCAATAAAATCACTTTAGGCATCACTGACAAAACAAGTGAACAAGTCACAAAGTATAAACTGAGTCAGAAGTTGGTGTAGAGACTAAAATTTGAAAACCATATTTTATTAAACTAACTAAAAACATACTACCCAATGGCTGTGATTTTAAGCAGAAAGGTTAAGAGATCAGAGGTTTAAACTATGTATTTATCAAATCATACATTATGTGAAAGGAATTATCACCATGAATTCTTAAATCAAACATCATTAAGAAGAGAATACAAAATTGGTGCAGCTAACTAGACAAACAAAAATTAAGGGTCTAATTTAGCATTAATTAGTCATCCACAGACAGATCTGTTTCGATGTATCACAGCTCATCAGTACGGTTAGATAGCCAATTGTCTTTTACCCAGGATTGAAACCCAACCAAATTGGCATCAGTCGGCTAGTCTACCTCTGAGCTACGGGCACTCGGTAGGAGGCAGACTTTTTAGCATGTGTATTATCATTATACACGCCCTAAAGCTGAGAGCGTTCTAATTCATTGCTGAATGAATGGTGTGTAGATGCCAGAGTAGCTACTGTTTTTCAAAGTCTACCATTCTTCTAGAGTGTTCAATCAGGGGGTGAGAGCATAAATAATTGTTTTATATATATATATATATATATATATATATCAGCCCAAGAAAGGCAGTACTGTCACTGGTGTGCAAGGGTTTACATAATAGAAGAGTGAAGAGAAAGGGGTACAGGTCACAGTAGGTGTTGGAGAATGGGTAAGAGAATAATGGAAACACTGGTGTGAACAGAGTTGCATGAGAGTAAAAATATAAAAGGAGAAGAAGGTATGAGGTGTCAGGGGAATGGATGGGAGTCAAAGAGATAAGAGATAACAGCATTTAAACTCTTGGAGATTGTAGCTATCAGGGAAGTAAGTATACAGAAAGGAGATCCACAGGCAAGAGGAAGTGCAAGAAAAGAAGATTATAGAGTAGAAGCTGCGATTACACTTGATTGTTTTCACAGTAAAAGTGTAGGACCTAGTTGCTAGTCTAGCAGCTCAAGTAAATTCATGCAGAGGGGGCACCAGGGAGCTAAGCTAACATTGTAAAATGAAACCTCACTATATTATGACAGATTGAGGAATTCTAATAAGACTTGTTGAAAACTTGCCCAAAGTGTGGAACTTCAATTTAGTTCCTACAGAAGGCCAAAATAGAACATTTGGCCCCAATAAGAGATTCTGGATTTAAACTACATACAGGGTACAACAGAAATACCTCCTACAAAACGTCAAGACATTAATGGCAACAGTGCCTTCGCCTAATTAATGTCTTACCATTATGTAGGAGGTATTTCTGCTACACCCTGTATTTATCAACTGCTACATTATTTGCAAATCTTTACTATCATAAACTATTGGATTGCATTTAGATATCTGGCTTGATTTCACAAAAGACTAGCTTTTTTTTTTTTTAAGTTTTGATTAAGTGATTAAGAAAAAAATTAAATTAAATAATGAAGGGGGAAAAAAAAATTAAAAAAAAATGGTTTTCTGCCTTAGAAATTTTTCAGTTCAATATTGTATTGTGGTGCAATGGATGTTGGCTCAAATTGAGAAATTTAAGTGTTGAATTTTAATTCCAGTTGAATTCAGTTCATTCACTTACACTCAAATAACCTTGGGAAAGGTATTACTCCATCTCTTCTCCCTCCAGCTATAGGTTGAATAGTAGGACAGATTGGGTTCTATAGCCTTGCATGGCAACCAGTCTAACACAGAAAGTAATGGCAACCTACTGTGGGAAAATCTTCTGCCTAGTCAGTCTTTCAAGACATGATCACCCAAGCATATGGCAATTAACTGACTGCTACTTTATATGCTTAAACAAAGAGAAAGAGTTGGCCCAACCTGATCTAAATAAAAAAAAATAAAAATCCAGTTTAGTATTATACTTTCATTTTAAATTAAACCTCTTTACTAAAACAATTCAGGATTCATTAGTAATCCTAACTCTAGCTGGTCTTGAGTCATGTGTTGAGACAAAGTCAAAAATATATATACTTTTTTTTTTTTTTATTACATAAGGATAAGTGTTGGAACACTTTAACAAGTAGCTTTTTAACCACTGTCTGAAGAATAAAAAAATTAAAAAAAAAAATTAAAATGAAATACCAAAAGTCGTCTGTAAGCATGTACAAAATATAAACTAACCCAATCATTTTATACCACCACCATATTCTCCCCTAGCATCTAGATCAGACATGTCAAACATGTGGGCCATGGGCTGCATGTGACCCTTTACATGCACACCTGTGACCTGCACAAAGAATACTAATTTGATCATTCAACAGTTAAAATTGCAGTTTTTATGATTTAGAAATTCCAGTATTTAAGAAAATAAATGCTGTTTTATATTTTAATAGAATACTATTTACTGCATAAATTTATTTAAAAATAATAATATTGACACACTAAGCTATTATTTTAAAAATTGTAACAAATATTCGATATTCTTGGTGGCTGAAACAAGAGCACAGAAACAAATTCTCTCTAGTAGACATGCCACCAGCCATCACAAGACAAAAACAATATGGCAGCTCATTAAGCAGAAAGCTTTTTCAAACCTTGAAAATTTTTTTGCTTTTAATGGAGAAATGTCAGCCAAAAAGTTTTTTTTAGATGCATTATTAAAATTGCCTTATCTCTTTTTACTGCTAGTTGTAATTTAAATGTACTACTAATTTTTGAGATTTTGTGTCATCAATTTTAAAAGTTTTTTTTTTCCTACTACTTCAACCCTAAAATGGTTAGTGCTTCTTTATCTCAGAGAAAAAGGAAATTGAATGAAAAAGGGTGTTTCAAGAGAAGTGGGAATTAAAGTATATTTTACACAACAGTGAATGAAAAGATACATTGTCTAATTTGCAACAACTTCATTGTTATGCCAAAAGATTACAACCTGAAGAGACATTATAAAATGAACCATTTATTTCATGATAAATAGAAGGCCCAATGCACATTTCAAAAAATGCTAGGAAATAAAGGCTAACTTGAAACAGCATCAGGCATTTTTAACACAAATTTGGAAACAGAATGTCACTTGTTATTGCAAACAACGATAGGCATGAGTGGGAAATCTTACAGTTAAGGAAATTTCATAAAACAATCCCTCGGAAAACAGCTGAAGTATGTCCAGAGAAAGCATGCTTATTCAAAGATATTTCATTAACCAGGAACAGTGTTACTGAAGAGATCGATAGGTAATTTGAAACAACAGTTGAAGGCTGTTGCATCAAAGTTTGACCATTTTTCTATTGCTATTGATGAGACCATTAACATCACAGCTTGTAATCTTCATCAGGTCCTGTGAGAGTGAATTTAATATTTATGAAGAACTGATTGAACTTCTCCCCCCCCATGGATGACACAAGGCAAGACATCTTTGAGAGAACTGAACAGGTTCTGCATGAGTATAGTTTTGATTTGAGTAAACTTGCGTGCTTATCTATTGATGGTGCTGAAAATATGATTGGCAAACATAATGGTGTTGCTGCCTAATTACAAAGAAAACTAAAAAAAAAAAAATCACATCCAGAATCATCATTCATCAGCAAAATTTATGTTCAAAAATTTTAAAATTGGATCATATGTTTAGTTTAGTCACAAAGACTAAGAACTATATTAGAGATTGTGCTCCCAACTAATGTTAGTTCACTCAGTTGATGGAAGGTATGGATAATCAGGAATGAATGTTTCATTTTACATAGAAGTCTGCTAGCTGCCATGTCTCAAAGTGCTGAAAAGATTCTATTGGTTGAGACAAGAAATAATTATATATTTGGAGATGAAAGAAAAGATGAAAGTTGGTTCCAAGATTTGGCTTTTACTGTGGATATTACTGCACAATTAACTGATCTTAATTTGAATATACAAAGTAAAAACTTATCACACTGTTGTATGATGACACCAAGTGCTTTATTATAAAATTAAACTTATGGAAGTTACAACTGTCAAATAAAAATTTGACTATGTGCAAAGAGCTGAAAACCCTGCCAATCCAGAGCCTGTACTTAGCTTTGCTAACTATGACAGTCACTTGGAATTGTTAAAGGAATTTCAGAAAAGATTTAGTGACTTATCTTTTGAACATCAGTTTGTATTATTGTCAGCAGCATTCATCTTTGATGTTGTCAAGACAAAAGAAAGCCTGCAAATGCAGTTTGATTCTACACTTGAAGCAATGTATCTTGAAGAAGGAATACTTTGGGTTTTTTCATACCTTCCTGAAAAGTTTTAAAAACTTCAGAAAGTTTGCCACAAAGATTATAGAAAGTTTTGGTTCTACCTCTATGTGTGTGAACAGTTATTTTCCTTCATTAAATAAACAAACTTTTCAGAAAACAAGGCTAACTGATCAACATAGAACTGCAAACATTTTAGACAGACATACCAAAAACTTGTCTGCAAAAAGATATCAAGCCTCAGAACAAAAAGCTGAAACTGAATAGAGGCAAATAAATGTTCAGTTTTGAACTATTGTAATCTTTGCATTTTGTTGCTGTTGCAAATTGTAAGTATATGTTATTTAAAATTTGTTTTATTTTTTCCAAACTACTTCATTATTTTGTATGCATAAATTCTGCTAAAACATTGTGCATTTCTAAATTTAAGTAACAAATATATTTTCTAAGAAATTTTATTAAATGACTTGTAATGTGTACAATTGGTTCTCATGTGTGATCCTCATGACAACACATATGGCCCTCTATTTAACAAGCCTGATCTAGACAGTGGAGAATTCTCAAATTTGAGAACAACTATCTTTAACTCAGTTTTAAAATCAGCAGCCTTCAGATGATGCTTAAGAGAGAACCAAAGCAAAAATAGCTGTAAGGTGTTTTTTGTTTAAGCGGAGGTGGGATTTAGTTTTTAAAACTACAATGATTATCAACTTCTAAATTAAATGAATTCTCAAATTCCTTTAATAACATGTTTAAAACTGATGTTTTTCTTTTTAATACAGGTGTCTAAAAACAAATTTATCATCAAGGAGAAAAGTAGACATTCTGGCATTGTAGAGGTATTTGAAGAGAAAAGTCTAATTTTAAAAAAAAAAGTATTTTATTAACCAAGTAGCCAATTAATACCAAGTTAAAAAAAAAAAAAAAAAAAAAATTTGTACCAGAATTACACCCTTATAAAATGAAAACAAATTTGGTTGGACAAAAAACTTTTCAGCACCCTCTGCTCTCAGAAATTAGCATTTAAATAACTCAGGAAAATAGGATTAAAAAATAAAAAATAAGTAAAGCAAAAAAGTCCATGTCTCTATTGCATTACACATAAAATACCATCAAATACAGCATATCAATTTATGAAAATTAAGACATTTTGAAGTGGGGAGGTTTTTAACCAGACCAAAAAGGCAGTTAAAAATCAAAAATTCAATATCTGGTTAATTTCAGGACATAGATCATACTAAGAATTTCAACACTTAGCATATTATATTAGTAAAACACAGTTTTCCAAAGTTAGAATGACCCAAAACAGGTCACAAAATAAAAATTCAAATAATCATATATAAATAATGATATCTTTAAATTAACCTGATTGCAAAACAGTAGCCTTGCTCTAAATCTAAAATAATGTATACAAATTTGAAAAGAGTAGAGGAAACAAAAATCATCATGACAATAAGGATTTATTATTCAGATTTGAATCTCAAGCACCAATTTCGATCAAAGATTGGTTAGATAAATTGATAAAAGAATTTTTCCTTATTGTCATTTGAGGAAATACACTGTATATCATAAGTTTCACATGTTAGTACTTTATCTAATTATTATACTAAATGGAATGACTAGAACTTGAAGCCATGATTTTTGCAACAGGTTTAATAGAACTAGTTTCAAGAGTGCAATTAAAAAACTAGTCATACCACCTTCAAAATGGTGTAAATATGTCATCCAAATTAAGGTATCCATCCCAATAGATCACATAGGCTCTGTCCAATAAGCTACTATAATATAGAACTGCTTACCTACCAATAAACACCAGTCATAATCTAATATATGATTGGTTGCATAACTTTTGTTGGTTTTGCTTTTGAGAGAGAGATCAACATTTGATCTGTTGCGTGACCCTCGCTGTTATTATTCTGAGAGTTATCTGTTGCCCCCTCTCTAAACACAACCACCAGAAGCTTTTATAAAATCTAACCTAATTTTAAAGAAACAAAATGGCTTCTGAATTCTGAACCCCTTTTGGATAGAGTGATCCGAGTTCAAGCAGAGATGCTGCATAGCTTTCTGGTCCACTCTCTCCAAAAAGGTGTCAATCCCTGTTTTACAACAAGGTTTCAATCAAGAATATACTTTGTATGGTTAAAAAAATATCTCCAAACAGCAAAGATATCTTATTTTTCAAAATAATATAGGTGCAGTTATATTTGTAAATATACATCTATATAAAATTAATAATATTCACAATAGTTCAGTTTGCTGAACAACTTCCATCAGATGCAAAATGTCCAAACAGAAATAAAACCAAAAATTGTAGAGTCTACATGACATTTATAATTGAGAAATTAGCTTAAGACAATTTTTCTACCCAATCATATGTTCCAATCCATTTCCTACACACTAAATTAATGGCAGTACATTTACATGGTTCATAAATTACAAAATTATAAGATAAGGCTTAATGTTTTCTGCCGTTTTCTGATTAGTGTAAGAGCTAAGAAAAAGATTTAAATCACTCATTCAGTAAGCAGAGTCCAAAACACCAATGCCATATCTTTACTAAATGTCTTTATTCTGACATTATATCAGACAATTTCTATTTCATACAATACATACTATTTCCTTGGTTCAATGCTTAGCTAACATTATACATATACACGAGATGGTTTCTACTGTGATACTTGCAGGCACATTTGATTGCTATGTTGATTTGCTTTTTATGGCTTATCAATCACTTTGGGGTTATTTAAGGCAAAATATATTTAAAGTCCTACTATCTAACCCATAGCTGCAAGGAAATGAGATATAACCATACCTTTCCCAAGGGTATTTTCAGGTAAGCAAATCTAATGGAATTCAAACTTGTCTCTCCAATTTCTCATTCCAAATAGCTTTTCATTACACCACTTCACTACAGTGAGTTTACATTGTTGCTGAAATAACATACTTATAAATGATAAATTATAAGTGAAGAGTTCATCAAGATATTCAAAACTTAAATTTGAGTGTGAAAAAACAGTTTTTTTCCTTTGTAGTGGTGCATTTTTTTTTTAAATCAACCAATGCTTAAAATAAAGATATCCTCAACTTTGTCTAGCACAGTAATTCTCAACCTATTTTATCCTATGCCCCACTTTTCACCATAAATCAGCTGGCTTTCCAAGCTGTCTTACTCAAAAAAGGTGCATTCCAAATAATATGCATATGGTATTGAAAATCTTTATTCTTTTCGCTATTAGCATGTATAATACATTTACATGGGTTATTTTCGCAGTCGCAAAAACAAAGAGTTAACGGAAAGAAAACCCAGCGTAACCTTTCAGCTATATGGACTAATGCACATTGCAAGTTATGCTGCCTTGGGGAGTTCCAAAGTTAACATTTTGAGTTGACCAATCTTTGGCACCAGTTGCCCACCTCTGAAACCCTGAAATCCCTCCCTGGGAGGGAATGCCCACAGGCTGATAATTGTTTTATCTCACAGGTGTGTGTGTGTGTGTGTGTGTGTGTGTATATATATATATATATATATATATATATATATACACACACACACACACACATATATATATATATATACTTGATGGTGATGTCGTTGAAAGACAACAAAAAATCACAGTATTTGTTGAATTTTTTATCGGGTCTAAGCTTTCGGCTCACATAAGCCATTATCAAAGAGTAAATATTAACACACAGTAAACATAGAACATTTAAGCTATTAACAATAAAGAGAATTGAATTGAAAATATAAGTCCATCCCTACCGTGGTGGATGGCCGAAGACAGTGACAAAATAGTGGTGTTGTGGTCCCTGGTCTGATTACAGACATTTGAGTATGTTATTGGAAATATCGAAATTGATTGTATTCAAACCAGGTTTAAATTGTTTAATGTAGAGTGCTTCGAGGATTTTTAGTTTCTGCTTATTATTTTCTTGTTTGAGTATGTACGTGTTATCAACAAGCATTTTTCTCAGAAGTGTGCATTGATAACCGTGTTCTAAATGACGGAATATATTTTAATTTTCATTTAAGTGCAACGTCAGACGCCGTGAGAGCGAATTTGTGGTGTGGCCAATGTAGATATTATTGAGGTTGTTAGAGATACAAATTCGCTCTCACGGCGTCTGACGTTGCACGGTAGGGATGGACTTATATTTTCAATTCAATTCTCTTTATTGTTAATAGCTTAAATGTTCTATGTTTACTGTGTGTTAATATTTACTCTTTGATAATGGCTTATGTGAGCCGAAAGCTTAGACCCGATAAAAAATTCAACAAATACTGTGATTTTTTTGTTGTCTTTCAACGACATCACCATCAAGTATATCAGACGGTATGAACAGATCCTACACAAAATTAATAGACAAAACTTGTCTATATTATTCAATGAAACCTGCATTAATGAAAAAATGCTGCCAAAATACACACAATTTATATATATATATATATATATATATATATATATATATATATATATATTAGTGAATATGAAGAATTGCTCAAGAGTTTAAATAAATAGGTGCCTTGGTATAAAGAGATAATCATCAAGGATAGTCTGGTTCACTATTACTAATGAGTAGAGAGTACAATTGCCACTGGATGCCCCCCTCTTATACAAAATTTGATGCATTAAAATTCTTTTCAACCACTCTTAACCTAACAAAAAGGTTTAAGGAATTTGATCAATTTCTAAAGCAGCCTTCATCTCTTATTGCCTCACCAGTGACAGAGATTTCATCAGAAACAAGACCAAAGAGCCACTCATGATAGAGGGTTATTGAAGGGCTTTGTTGTATAAGCAGTAAGAGTAAGAAGTGCAGTTTATCAGGATATGTGGGGAAAGATAGCAGTTAATCATAGACTAGAAGAGGTTAAGACTGTAGTGGTTGGGAAAGCATTCTCTCAGGAGTCTGTTCCACAAAGTAAGCCATTCATGGGAACTTACATTTAATTTACAATTTAAGGCTATAACCTTTTTGTTTATATTAAATTTGTACACGCAAACATGATACATAATGTGCTTTCACTCACAAAAGACTGATATTGTAGGTCATATTTCTATGCATTCTTTCTAGTTTATATCTTTTCAAAGCAATTCTATAAGATTAACAACTCTTAAAACAAATAGTCCTTTATATTTTCTTTCCTTTTCTTTCCATTGGCCAACTGTCTGTATTTATGTTAGCCTACAGCAATGGAAGATGTTACATCTTCTGATGTTAACCACATCAAAAGTTAACTCTCTATTGCACCATTACTTCCACAGTGAGTTAAGGCAGATGTTTGTTCCCAAATGACTTGTTGCAGTGGCTATTTTAAGCATGGGGAAACCCTTATTTGCCTGTTTCTCTCCAACATTAATGATATTTATTTGCTTATAAGCCCATTTGTTATTTTACATAAACAAACAAATGTAAAGTAACATTAGCTGACCTATATAGAATTCTGATTTGATTCTACTAACATTTCTTGCTAATGAAATTTATCTATGAAAACTAGTAATAATACCCAACATTGTATGGGTTAGGTCCTTTCCCTTGCTCTGCAGTAATTTCTTTATTACTTAACTGCAGAATGTATGAATGCTGTACAAGGTTCTACTCAAATGAACCCCTACTGACACTGTAAAATGAAAAAAACTGTCTAAGCATTTTGTAAATATTTATTTTTGTACAGTATGTTATATTTTCAAAATATACCATTAAAAAGAAAAGGTCAACATTGCTTACTTCCCTTTACTTCCAAACTGTGATCTAAATACTAAACTGGTTACCACTTTCAAGACATTTATTTGAACGACAAAGTAGTTTGAAAGTAAAACCCATCAATAAAATAACTGCTTTTATTTTTTTTTTTTTTAACTGAATTTGCAACTTAGTTGTTTTTTGTTTAGTAACTATATTTGGCCATAAGATAAATGCTGCTAGATATGAAGGATAAAATTGCATTTATTTAGGTCACAATTTTATGTAACCAACTTTATATAGATTTAAGTTGGGTAAAATATAAGACATGGTGGTATATATAAATTAAACTGTATTTATTAGTTCACAAATTTATGTAATATGGTCAGATGACCAACTTTTATATTTCATTAATTTTTCAGCTTTCAAAATGCACACAATTTTAGTTTATATATTAGATTATGGATAAAAAATATTTCAGATTGCCTCCCAAAAATACATAGCATAAATTAGAAAATCCAAGATCAGAAAAAAGAAAATATCAGATCAAATTTTATTGCCCAGTCTTTGAAATGTAGCCATATAAAACCATGACTTCCACTTTGGAAGAAATTCTTGGTGTTCTTAACTACCACAAATGTAGTCAACTGTAGATTCAATCTAGAAACATTGTTTTAGCAATGTAGAACCAGGAATTCACTGGATTGACTTTCATTAAGTTGTAATTTCTTTTTGCAAACTATTGCAGAAAATCTTAAACACGTGTTGACAGGAAAATGTAAAGAAAACCAAATATAAACATTTAGTAAAAAATCAAGTGTATAAACTATTTGAGCAATTATGGTTAACATTTAACACTCTGCATTATTCACTATTTTTCTTTCCACAGCATTGTTTTTCAAGGTTTCTCTAGTTCACTACTTAACTTCAGTAGTTAAAGTGTTTTTATTTTTTTTGTTTAGACTTAAAAAAAAAAAGGCACCCACTTTAAATGTAGTTTTATTATTATTATAACAGTTTAAAATGTAAGTAGTTTTTTTTTTTTCAAAATCCAATAAAGTATTTAACTATTTTCATTTTATTCATTCCTATTTCATAGGATTGTTTTTTCCCTTATTTACAGAATTAGATTTAACTGCTGACACATCAGGGCATAACTGTAATACCAATTCCAACAAAAGCAAAATTCTGTTTCTACATAATGAAAAAAATAAAAAATAAAATCCATTTAACAATATAAGCATGTTGAACACACACACATTAAGGTTTTGTAAAAGGCTACAGATATTTGCAGGTATCCATGTGCCCCTAAAAACCCTATAAATGTAGAACTGACTAGATATAATCTAAGAACATTGTTTTCAAGAATGAAAACTTTCAGGCTTAATGATTAACAAACAATATGACAAATGTAGAAATTTTCAAAATGAAATCAAAAAGTCAGAAACAAAGTATAAAACAAAAAAAAAAAAAAAAAAAAAAAAAAGTCCCCCCCCCCCCATATCATTATGATCTAAATTATGTCTACAATGCTCCTTAAGCAGTTTCTCCTCCCGATCAGATTTACTGATACAAGAGCTAAAATTACATTTGCTCTTCAACCTTTTTTTTTTTAAATCTCATGGAACATTTGAATCTATAGTTCAAGGTACTTAAATTATGATGATAAAAAAAAAAAAAAAAAAAAAAAAAGTATTTATGATTTAACAAACAAAATAATTTATTATAATTTGTAATAAAAAGAGTGAAAATTCTTAGAAAAAGATTAAAAAAAAAATACATACTTTTCTGTTTATTATAATTTACAAAAAATGTGGTATCTGAGCTTGACATTGTTCAAAATGTCTTTACAAGATTGAATTTTGAATAGACATACTCTTAAAACTTCTTATAAAAATTCTAGACACGATTGATTTCGTTTTTAACATTGTATTTGTGCAAAACCAGCTTTTCTGCAATAAACAATGTCGAGAAAAAATATTTCTATTGCTTTTTTGTAGTATTTAACCTATATAACTCCACCCAATTTATGTCATGTATATCCATTTATTATAACAATGAAATACTCACATAATCAATTTAAAGGGTTATAATTTTGATATGTACACATATTGTGCTTTAGACTTGATTTTCGACTAGTGTCCCATGGAACACCAGTTGAAAAAAAAAAAAAAAAAAAAAAAAATCACTGCTTTTAGACTTAGAAAAAGATAGATATTTTTTTTTTTTTTAACAGGTTACGTGGCAGAAATCTCAGTCAACAAATTGTACATTTAAGCCCCTAAGATTCTTTCTCTCAAAAGGAATAAACTGGTAAAACATTATTCCAATTTAGTTATAACTCACAAACTAAGGAGAGAAAAATGTCTTCCTAATAGTAAGCGCCTAGTGGGACTTAGACCTCAAGAGGAACTCATAAATACAATCCATCAATAAAAAGGTTGGAAAAATGATCAGTTCCCTGTACTGATCCCTTAAGTACCTCACTTTTGCTACCCTCTACCTTTCAAAGAGCCAAACCAAGCATAAATTGGAGTACTGCTGTCATATATGAACAGGTACTGCCCAGTTTTCATTTTTCAGTTTTGATAAGAGTTCAAAAGTGTCTCCACATCCTTGTGGGCAGTGAATTATTTTCTAACCTAGAATCTTTCTCAGACAAGGCATCTTAATGCTCTATCCCTATTTCGATGGAAAGTGTTCAGATGAACTACATTCTTTTAGTTTTACCAGTTCTGACCTCACAGCTAAAACCCGCCATGCCATGTACATTGTAGCAAACAGCCTCATTCCATTTGTATTTCAGTGGTGAGATGCAAGTTCCACTAGAGCAGCTTTCCTTGATCATTACAATCTTAACCTGTTCCAAGTTTAGGGTTAAATGTTACCTTCCACACATATCTTCATAAACTACCTCTTATTCTAATCATCTACCTTGGGTGGCTAAAAAAAAAATTAACATTCAGAGACAATGTATTAGGGGTAATAAGCATTCATTTGTATTATGTGCATGTCACAATTGGTGTTAGATTACATTCTAACAAGGTAGAGAATTTGACCTGATTATAAATGAGAACAGCCTACCACCATAGATTAAAGGGTTCAGTTCAGGATTCTCCCATAGGTTATCCAAATTGATATACACTTGTGGAAGACTAGAGGGTACAACAGCTAAAATGCAATATATATATATATATATATATATATATATATAAAAAAGAAGAGCGAGACAAAGACAATCTTCCAGATATAAATAGCGAAAATATCAGTATACTTTAACTTCTAAGGACCAAAACACAATACTTGAATGAATGAGAAAGCAAAGATGACATATTTTCAAAATTTATAACCATAAATTTCACTACAGTAGCAACCAAACAATCATGAAAACAAATGCAATAAATTTGCATTGACTTATTCTGTTAGTTTTCAAACTTTGTCAAAAATAATGCCAAGAGATATAAATTTGGACATATAACTTGTGTGTCATGTCCTCAATGGACATGACAATCATAACTCTCCACAACTTCCTGTCTTTTGTAGCTCTTAATAAATTTTACCTTTTTGTCATCTCTCCCAATCCTTGTTCCACCATCCATTTACACAACTTTGCTTGATGGGTTATGCAGTTTTCCTCTTGCCTTCACTCTTTCATGTATCAAATTTTCCTCCTTGTTATATTTCTTCAAAATTCGACTATCCCTTTCTGATATTAAGTGTCTTTTCCATTTTCTCTAAAACAATGGTATTTTCAGCATTCTTCTGTAGAGCCACATTTCTGTTGCTTCAAGTCTCTTCATCTGTGAGGAGATTGTTTAGCATTCACTATCATATACGACGACTAATATTACATAACAGTTCAGCACTCTTTGTTTCTAATGAAATTTTTCTGTTTAATACTTTGCTTAGCTTTCGGAAGGCAGCTTTTGTTACGCAAATGCATTTTCAGATTTCAGTGTCACATTTTGGATATCTAAATTGTTGTACTTGTTTGAATTGAACTAAATTATCCTCTAGGATAGTATAGGTTGCAGCCTAGGGCAAGATTATCCTTTAGGCTAGTATAGATTGCAGCCTAGATCACCTGAAGCTTTTATAAAGAAATGATTTTAATTTTCTAGATGTCATAACCTCTAGATATTTTCATAAACTGAAATTATATCAATATGATAAACTAATATTTTGAGTTTGAGTTTTGTTTAACGACATATCAACCTCTGTGGGTTATTTAATGCTAAAAAGGTAGCGTTTTAAGGTATTTGTTTTTAATGTTTGGTTATAGTGAGAAGGTTGATTTAGTCAGAGTTTGATGAAAAGTTTTTTTAAATTTAGTCAGAGTTTGATGAAAATATTTTTTTTAATTTTAGAAAACTGAAGATGTCTTCTAGTTCAAAAATTTATTGCTGGTTATAATTTTTTCCTTCAAAATTGTATATTTTTCTATAAAGGTTTATTTTTATATTTTCAGAGTGTTTTGACCCCAGTTTAGGGATAAACTATTTGCCCATAGTTGGGACCCTAACAGGTACTACCACTCCAGATAAGAGTGGACCTGAGAATAACAGCAATTAAGAGGTGGTTCCATGCTCCTCACAACCTCCCAATCAGAGGCCTTGTTGCCGGATGCAGTTTACTGTCATATCCAGGACCTAAACTAATATTTGACTTTGCAGAAAACAAAGCAAGGAAAAAATGTTTTAGTTTGTGTCATTGTGTTTCAAGCAAACAACAGATTTGATTTTAGTTCAGAATATATATAAAGCAATAATTTTAATTTTGTAGATGTTATAACAGTTAAATAGTTTCATAAACTGAAATTGTAGATACTAAATCTTCAATTTGCGTGTTCGGCTGTTCAATGCTGAAAATCATGCATTATGTCTTCATAAAACAGACAAAATATTAATCAGAAAATCCAAGCCAATTACCAAACTATCAATTTTTTTTCTATCCATCCAAAGTCCTAGATAAATTTATGAACAAAATAGAAGCACATAACTGAAAGTTTCTTAAATCTTTAATCATTTTCACTTTCCAGTTATCTGTACAATCATATCTCATGACTAAATTTATATCCACAAACATACAGCTATCCAGTGACAGATTATCCTTTAGGCTAGTATAGGCTGCAGCTTAGGGCCCATTTAGCTTTTAAAAAGCAAGGATTTTAATTTTCTAGGTATTATAACTTCTAGTTTTGTAAACTGAAATGATGTCAATTTGACACACTCTTATTTGATCATGTTATTGTTATAATGCTGATTATAAAAATGTTTTTTTGTATTTGTCTTGAGATGTTTGCTTATTTGGTTTGCAATAAATAGTAAAATAGTGGTATTTCTTAAAGAATATTTTTATTTACAAATAAAAGAGTTATTCTAGTTTATTTAAAGAATTTGCAATAAGGTTTACTTCAAGCTATGCAAATGTCTCTAAAATATATTGAGTAAAAAAAAAATATTGAAGAATTCATTAGCCTAGGAGCCTCAGGTCATAATTCAGCCCTGAATCTATCCCATCCAATCATCCCAACTTCACATGAAATATTGGGTTGTCAAAGTTCATGCCAATTTTTAAGGGAAATTAAAACAAAAAGTTATGGCATTAATATTATTCAACTAAATATTGACCATTTTGTTGCTCAACATTTGTTCATTTTTACTTCAACTTAAAGATTTCATCCTCCTGGAATTTAGATAGTTTCTAAGGTGTTTTTTATGCCATCCAAAGAATTGAAATTTTTACCATAGAGATTATTTTGCAAGGGCCTGAATAAATGAAAATCTGAAGGAACAATGTCTTGTGAAAATGACGAGTGGGGTAACACATCTGAGCCAAGCTGAAACAATTTTTGGCAGGGCACCAAAGAAACATGAAGTTTGGCGTTATCCTGACAGAAAATAACACTTTTCCTGTTTGCCAATTCTGGCCGTTTTTCTTAAATTGTTACCTTTAATTCATCCAGTTGCAAGCAATACTTTTCAGAATCAATTGACTGGTTACTTGGCAGAAGCTCATGGCACAGGATTCCTTTCCAATCCCACCAGATGTACAGCATGACTTTCTTAGGATGAAGACCTACTTTTGAGACAACTAAAGTTGGCTTATATCACTTACCCCAGGATTTATTTCACTGAACATTGTTGTAAACAATCCATTTCTCATCATAATGATGGGGGGGGGGGCATTTTCTTGCATTTATACAGCAAATCCAAAAGATTCTTTCCATTCAGATCATGTGGTACTTAAACATCATAGCAATTTCAGTGCCAAGCTTCATTAAGTGCTCAAGGATGGTGAACTTTGACAAATTTAGTGTTTCTGCCAATCTTCGCATTGTGTAATGTGGGTTATCTTCAATCAATATCTTGATTTAGTTGTCATCTGTAGTGGGGTGTCTGCCTGAGCATTCTTTATCAATAAGGCAACAATTACCAACTCTAAACTTAGTAAACTACTTCCATACAGTTCTGTCAGCTAAAAAGTCTTATCACTGTACACAGCACAAATCGTTTTTGTTGTTTCCATGGCATTTTTACCTTTACAGCAATAATAAAAAAATAATAAAAAGTATCTTGTAATTGACATGAATTAATTTTAAACTTTTTTTTTAAAAGATAGTTTGTGCTCTAGTCAAAATATAAGCATATATCTGTCAACAAATCTTATGTGTTTTTAATGTGTTGGAACATGAATGACTAAAAATCACTAAATAACCCACTATTATGATACAGCAATATCTTAATTTTAAAAAGATGTTAGATCAGCACTCATGTGTTTCAACTTTATAATTATACTAAATTCAAGTTATATAAACAGATTCATTGGCCTAAAATACACACAAAACACACAGCTATGGTTAGCTTTAACTATTTCACATAGAAAATTAAACAGTTTAATTCTAAATATCACTCCAAAGCTTTTTAATAGACCAATAGCTAAAAAACAAAACATACAAGTACTAAATAGCAACCCATTGTTACATCATAATTTTTTTGTATCTCTATAGTTAAAGATATACTTACAGTATATAGCATTAATTTCTATTAATATACACAGAAAAAATTCAAAACTTCCACTTAATGATGTGAGGATTATCTTAATAGACATGATTATTGCAAAGAAAATTGGCTCACTGCTTCATGCTAAACAATTTTTCTTATCAGAATCTAGCTTACACTTAAATCTACCATTCATCTATATATTAAATATTGCTACCATATCTGATCATTTACATCTGCCATATATCTACAGATTCTTGACAAAATCCAAAGACTCTGCAATGTTAGTAGTCCTGTCATCTCTGCTTCAGTCACTTTCTCACTGCTGTAATAGCTTCCCTTTGCCTTTTTAGAAATATTTTTATGGTAATTGTTTTGATGAACTTTCTACTTTGGTAACTCAACAAAAGTGCAGTACCAGATTTGGAAGCTAAGTTTTTTTTACTGTTGAAACTGTTAGATGTAACCACAAGATCTATGATAACGGTTTCTTCTCCAGCATTTCTTATAGATTTCTCTTCTGGTTTCTTGCTTCCCTAGGAACTATGATCTTCAAAATCTCAATAACATTTTCTCAGTAACCCTTTCATTTTAGTGGCTTTATAACCTTACTTGGGGATAAATTATTAAAAAAATAAATAAATAAAATAAAAAATTTTTAAATAAAAGTTTAGTTTGAGTTTTGTTTACTGGCATATCAACCTCTGTAGGTTATTTAATGCCAAAAAGGTAGAGTTTTAAGGTATTTTTTTTTTAATGTTTGGTTATAGTGAGAAGGTTAAATTAGTCATATTCTGTTGAAAAATTTTTTTTTTTTTTATAGATGTTTGCTAGTTTTGTATTAAAAAATATATTGCTGGTAATTTTTTCCTTCAGAAACATTTAAAAAAAAAAAAAAAAAAAAAAAATTATGTGTATTTTTGTAAAAGTCTATTTTCATACATTCATAGTGTTTTGACCCCAGTTTGGGGGTTAACTATTTGCCCATAGTTGAGACCCTAACAGGTGCTACCACTCCAGGTCAGGGCGAACCTAGGAACAACAGCAATTAAGAGGTGGCTCCATGCTCCTCACAACCTCTCAATCATAAAAAATATTTAAGACAGTTTACTCAATTTTCATTAGTGTGAAGCAAATTACTGAAATCAGTGTTACTCATTGTGTTAAACCATGCAAATTTTTCTTTTATTTATTTAACCCGACTGTTAATACCCAGACTTTCAATTTTATACAAGTATCATCAAATGGCATGACCTTAAGGAGAGAGAGAGAGAGAGAGAAGGGACGGTAGTGTGGGTTCTTAAATCAATTTTATGATTGGAGGCAAAAATACTTAGAAACTGATAAGAAATGCTCACAATTATTATATATGGTTATGGACAACATATGAAGATGAAGGCATGATGGAGTAGTGGATAACAACTAAGATTGAATAACTGGAGAGCTGAGTTCAAATTCCAGTTGAGTTTGTTATAGTCACTTATATGCAAATACTCTTGGGAAAGATACAAACCCATCTCTTCTCTCCCCAGCTACGAGTAAATAGCAGGACATGATGGGTCCTATAACCTTGTATGGTAAACCAGTCTAAAAGGACAACTCTTCAAAACCACCAGTTATAGATTAATAGCCTCACTAACTATGGTGAGTACAGCTACACCCCTCAAGACAGGGTCAATCAGTTCCTCCAACAGGAGTGAGAAGGCCTTTGATTTGGATCCGAAGCAGTTTACTATGGAGTGAACAATGAACAACAGTCTTCATTTTGGATCATAATCTATGTCAACACTATTCAGCACAAGATCTAATAAATCTCATTCAAACAGACATAAATAAACTACCAGGCATTTACAAACATATAACAGGGATTTGTTCTTGTTAACAAAATAACATTTTTTTTCAGAACAAAGAAAAAAATGTTAAAAATTCTATCACATAACCATCAGGTTATGTGATAGAATTTTTATAGAAAAATAGAAAATACTAGTCACTAAGCTTATTTCAATGAAATCAAAATTATAAATTTGGATCATTTAGAAATCAAAGCACTGACAATAAAATTCAAGATCTACTTCCAAGAAAGTCAGTCAGTTAAGTGCCATGCACGATACACGCTTGGGCAATCATGTCTCGAAAGAGACATGTCTGACTGGGCAGAAGATTATCCCGCAGTAGGTTGCCATTGCTTTCTGCGGTAGACTGGTTGCTGATCAAGGCTATAGAACCCAATCTGTCCTGTTATTTAACCCATAACTGGAGGGAAGTGACGGATTAATACCTTTCCCAAGGGTATTTGCGCGTAAGTGAATACAATGGATTCAACTGGAATTTGAACTTGGCTCCCCGGTTTCTCGTTCCGAGCCGATATCCACTGTACCACAACGCACATCCAAGAAAGTACATACCTTATAAACTATAGAAAATTGCCAACCACTTCAATTATTACTATTTATAAGTGTAGTTAAAAAGGAAAGCATAAAACAAACTGGGATTCTACCCCGAAGAAATTAGACCTAGCAAGTGGAAAAAAAAAAATCTAACATTCTCTCAGTGAAGACTTTGATACTTGTAAAATCTGCAAGATATGTCAACAAGTTTTTGCTCAATCCTTGAAGCAAAAACCAAAGGATTTAAAATTGCATTTCAAATGCCTGGTTGGTAAAACATGTAGGTAATCTAAGCCAAGAAAAATGAGAAAACCTTTCTTCTTAGCAATAATTACTCCAGTAAAATTCATTATAGACATCATTTATAGTGATGTGTTTTTAGCTTTCTGTATTAAGCTGGCTGCTAATGATATATGAATTACAATCCAGTGCAAATTGTTCTTCAAGCAACAGATATCTTCAGCTGATGGCAGAGTTTGCATTCACACACACACACATACACAGTGAGGCAAATAGAATCAGCATAATAAAACATTGTTATTATACACTGATTAACTTGGACTTGATTGTTGCTACAGGGTACATGGCCTAGTGAAAAAAAGTAGTAGAGTTCAATCCTTAGGTAGTTCAAAAAGAATTCACTGGTCTAGTGAAAGAGACAAGTAACATTAAGAATCAATTAGCTAGGAAGAATTAATTGATACAAGGTGTTCTGGCATGGATAGTGGAACGAGAAGAATCTATCCCCATAGATTTATAAAGTTCAATTCAAAATTATCAACTACAGAAAGCTGGATGATACAACGAAGAGAGAGTGGGCATAACCTGAAGATTTATTACAGGAGAGGGGGTGGTTACAGGATTTTATGAGGAGGAAGTCAGTTAATTCCCATACATAATACACGCTTTGGCAATCATTTCACAAGACATGATTAACTTAAAAGATTTTCCTGCAGTAGGTTGCTGTTACTTTCTGTGATAATTAGACTTACAGTATACCAAGTGTCAGTCAGTCAGTTAAGTGCCATACGTGAAACATGCTTGGGCGATCATGTCTCGAAAGAGACATGACTGACTGGGCAGAAGATTATCCCACAGTAGGTTGTCATTGCTTTCCTGCGGTAGACTGGTTGCCGACCAAGGCTATAGAACCAAATCTGTCCTGCTATTCAACCCATAACTGGAGGGAGAAGAGAAGGATTAATACCTCTCCCAAGAGTATTTGTGTGAATGAAATAAATTCGACTGGAATTTGCACTCATTTAGAGTCAATATTCATTGTACCACAACACACATCCGATTGGGAGAGGGGGTACCCAGTAAAGATTTGTCAGGTGAGATAGGAGGATTATCTTCATCTTGTTTGTCTGAAACTTACATGTCTACCAAATTGAAGCATCAAACATCTAATAAATTTGGAATTAAGATTAGTAATAAACAGTAGTCAAAAAAAAAAAAAAAAAAAAAAAAAAATGCAGAAAGGGAAGTAATATTAATAATGCAGAATGCTAAGTTTAAATTCCCAAATTCTTTTAGAAATTATTTTTACACTTGTTATACTAAAAGTTCACAACAAAATAAAGATTTCTATCTCATTTTGTTCATTTTTGTTTTACTATTTTTTCTCACTAACTCACCTGAGTAATTTTAGTTTGTCAGCATATCAAAACAACGATGAATAAACAATGTTCAGGATGTCAATGCTGTGCTGAAACCAACTCCAACATCAAGATTTGAAGGATAGAGTTACTTTCAGAAAAGAAAAAAAATCCACCTCTGGTGATCTGTTTTATTGATTGTTTTCTATGACTTATCAACCCTTGCAAGTTATTTAAAGTCAGAAAATATCTTTAGACTGTAAGATTTTCTTGTGTGGGTAGATAATAGTTTCGGGATAAGAATATTTAATTAACCTACAGCTGGGGTGAAAAGAAGTGGATTTATAACTTTCCCTTTTTACAATTCCAAGTCATTATCCATTACACCACATGCCCATTCAAGCTTACAGCACGTGGTATTCCCGAGTACTCACCCATGAAGGTACTGACTGAGCTCGATGTTGCTTAACTTTGGTGATCATATATGAACTGGTATTTCAATATGATGTCACTGTAAGCCTTCTGGTGATTTGAAACTTCTGAATGAAGCTGGTCTCAGTCAAAATTCATCACTTGACAATAAAGAATTAAAAACAACTGAAGCCTCATCCAGGAACAAAGACTTGAACACGGAGCAAAATACTAAGAGGTACCTGGTCCCAGGGAACAGTCGATTAAGGCTGCACCCACCCATTATACTAGGTGGAGATTGGTGCTCACCACCAAAGCCAGCACAACAGACAGTTGCGGGGGCTGGGCAATTTTTGGACCTGGCCTAGGCATAAATTCTTGGGTTCCACACCATAAATTTGACCTTGTGTCATATGTATCAAGGAGGAGATGAGGTAAATATCAAAACTTGAGAGATCAGGGATAAACTGTACAAGAGTCAGAAGTCATCTGGCACAAATAGGTAAAGTGAAGAAAATGCAAGTAGTCTTTGATTTGACTGATAATCAACAGATTGCCCATTTTGAAACTTGATATAATTTATTCTTTTAAAAATTACCCTTCTTTGATTACCTGCTTACTGTTAATTGGAAAGTGGTTTTCCAATGATATCAGAAACATGGCTCCTTTGCTTTAGTTAGTTAAGTGCCATACGTGATACATGCTTGGGCGATCATACTCAACCTTAAAAAAAAATCAAATATCCAATCCCATAAATACCCTCCTGTCTATTTAGAGTAATCCATGAGAATCTATTGCAGGAAAGGGCAAACTTTTTCAAGCAATGAGCCACATGATCTATAGATTACAAGGCATGCTGCACTACTAAAAAGATAAAAGGTCATTTTTTCATAGCAGGTACCTCAGCTAATGTCACTATAGAAGACCATATGCATAAGCATATGTCTTAGAAAGGTTTGTTTTTTTTTTTTGTCTTGATAATTAAAAAAAATTGAAATCTTTGTATATCACTGATGACAGTGTAATTAACACATGTTGCTATGTGGGATTTATTACTAATTCATTCATTTGAAAAAAAAAAAAAAAAAATCTTAGGTTTCCTGCTTCAAAAGCAAAAAGGTGTTTACTGTTTACATATATAATATTTAATGAAAATCAATGATCGTTTAAAATGCTGACAATGTTACTTTCCTAAAAATTTTACAAAATTCAAGAAACATTGTTCTTAATCATTATGTATATGGTTATATGAGAGAGAGAACAAAACAAAATTTTAAGAAATGTTATTTTCCTTATAAAATTAAGTGTGCAATTCAAAAAAGATGAGCCATAGTTTGGCCATGATTGGTCTAACTTGGTAAGACCATCACAGTAAAATGGGAAAATCCTATTGTCATTTTGAACTGGCATAAAAAAAACTATACATTTTGGCCAGCAGCAATGAAGAAAAATGATGGTCTTGCTTGCTACAGAATAATGCAAGGACTTCACAAACTGTCAGTCAGTTAAGTGCCATACGTGATACACGCTTGGGCGATCATGTCTCGAAAGAGACATGACTGACTGGGCAGAAGATTATCCCGCAGTAGGTTGCCATTGCTTTCTGCAGTAGACTGGTTGCCGACCAAGGCTATAGAACCCAATCTATCCTGTTATTTAACCCATAACTGGAAGGAATGGGCAGATTAATACCTTTCCCAAAGGGTATTTAAAACACAAATGATGCAGCAAAATATCAGTGTTATCCGCACCATTCCTATCTTTACCAATTATTACATTTTCCAAGATTTAAATGCATATGCATAGCAGCAAGTAAAACAAAAAACATTCTTGTAGTTTTATTTTTTGTGGGAGAGAGTTCTATTGTGATGGAAATAAATGAAAAATTAACTCATTGTCAATTTTTATGCTTATTTAGAGTTTAAACGATCCCGATTATGAACTAAAGTGTTTGAGTCTCTAGTTATGATGTTTTCAAAGTTTGTGATTTTTTTTTTTTTCAATTTAAAATTTATAAATTGACCAGTCGTATTGTGGATATCGGCTCAGATCAAGAAATGAGAGCAGAGTTGAATTCGTTGTATTCAATTATGCACAAAATTACCCTTATGAAAAAAAGTACGAATCCCATCTCTTCTCCCTCCAGCTATGGGTTAAATAGCACGACAGATTATTAGGTTCTGTAGCCTTAGTTGGCAACCAGTCTACCACAGAAAGTTATGGTAACCTACTGAAGGAAAATCTTCCCAGTCAGTCATGTCTCTTTCGAGACATGATCGCCCAAGCGTGTATCACGTATGAAACTTGTAAACTGACTGTTTTAAACTGAAAAATAAATTGGTTTTGACAAACTATGTCAGAAAAAAAAGACTTAAGTAAAAAAAAAAAGAAATCTATTTCTTCAGACAAAAACAAAAAAAAAACTAGAAAGAATTTTTTAAATCTAAGTTTTTATTTAAAAAATAAAATAAAATAACAAGCCAGCACATAAAAGCAAAGACACATGTTTCTTGGTCAAACCTAATGACACAAAAACAAGGTGGATTCTTTTTTTAAAAAGTTTTAAGAGCCCCATTAACAGACTAAAAAAAGGTCAAGCAAGCTGCAAGAAGAGTTTAGAATTCCCGATTAATGTTTTGTTTAGGGATCCCTAAACAAATATTTCAAAAGATGTTTTCATTTTTTTTTTTTTTTTACTTCTAAATTGAAATTTAATGCAGTTTTTTTTAAATAGCTAATTTAAATAATATATTTCAAAATCAAACTTATTACTAAAATCTTTTTTTATGTAAAATTCCACACAAAATATTCTGACCGACCAAATTAAGTGAGAAAAAAGGGGATCGCCCGCCACAAATGAGGAAAAGCAGGCAGCGTGTTTTTCTGGTCATTTAAATGAAATTAAATGTGCGTACCTATTTTTTAAAATAGTTACACCTCAGGTTTTAAGATATATTTTTTAAATTTTCCAAACTTGCCTCAGAATAAAGAAAAAAAATCAATTAGGTTTAAGAAAGCGAATCTCTTACTTCAATTTTCAACTAAACATGCAAGTATTTTAAGTTGCAATCTACGAAGATTAGAAAAAAAAATGGGTATCGTTAACCATTATTCGTTGAACATATTTTAGTTTAACAAAATTTTAAAATCTCATAAAAATGTTCAATTTATTTGCATAACTGAGTTGAAGATTAGACATTTTCATCTCTGCTCCAACCTAACATGATGTTTTACTTTTTATTAGTTTTTTTTTATTATTATTATTATTATTCTAGGTAGGCTTACAATACAAACAAACGTAAATTTATATTATCTTGTCAGAGTTAAAGATAAAAAGCTTTTTTTTTCGTCCTTTTCATTGCTTATTATTAAACATCTTTGATAGAAAAAGACATTAAAGAAAAACTGACCATTAATTTCTGCAGTCATTCAAGGAATAATGGATGAAAAAACAAGGTCGGTAGATAAATGAAGTGAACTTTACGAGAAAAAACATGAACAAGTAGTAAATCGTACGAAAAAGAAACTATGATCGTAAGAAATTGTAACTATAATGTGCAAAAATATCGGTAAAGTAAATAAGCTAACAAGGATTTTTTTTTTTTTTAGGAGTCATGTTTCTGTTTCAATTAATAAACGCGTGGAAACATCCGTAAGAAAAACGTGCGTAAATATTATTAACAAAAGTGTAAGGAGAACAAACACATACACATTATATATATATATATATATACACGCAAATATGTTTTAATGTGCATAGTTTAACCAATAAAATACTCAACAAATAAAATAAAAATACTATATTGGTGTGTAAGAATGTCATCGGCAATAAAATACACTGACAAACAATATTAAAAAAAAAAAAAAAAAAAAAAAAAAAAAAAAAAGGAACATTTAAAAAAATATGCCTATTTAACTTTTTTTTCTTTTAAATAAGATAGGCATGAAAATAAACCAAAGTAAATAACTAGAGATAAATATTTTTTTTAAAGTGTGTATAGATCAACACACGCACATACACATACATTACAAGAGTGGAACACACAAAATGGCGACTCCCTCTTGAATGAAGGGGGGGGACTTTTAAAAACACACACACACATATTTACGCATAACCCCTTTCTACAATGTGTTAGACACACACACTATTTAACACATACAAAAGGTTTCCAAAACACACTTTTTACGGTGGGGGTAT
Organism: Ascarosepion bandense; assembly: GCA_037127315.1. Taxonomy (NCBI): domain Eukaryota; kingdom Metazoa; phylum Mollusca; class Cephalopoda; order Sepiida; family Sepiidae; genus Ascarosepion; species Ascarosepion bandense. The sequence continues at coordinate 244,071 of JBBBDQ010001583.1, forward strand.
TATTTTTAATTTTTTTTTTTTTTGGCGGTACTTAAAGACTAAATTCCAGAACAGTAATAATACTAATAATAATAATAAAACAAAAACAGGCAATAGTAGTTTCTGGCTACCATCACACGCACATGAAGATACGATATAAATAAAAATAAAAGATATTTTTTTTTAGACATTTTTCCAGAAAATAACGGGATAAAATGTTGCTTCTATAATATACTTTAAGCATCAGATTGTTAGAAGTCAACAAGAATTAGAAAATTAAAAAAATATTAAAAAATAAAAAAATACGAAGGGGCTGTGGTTACTTTGTATGATGGGTTCACCATTTTTTAACCCCCTCCCATTTTCCCCCACCCCATAAAGAAAAGCGAAATATCAGTAAACAATGCAAGACTTACCAAGACAGCAAGCCAGGAACAGCGTGCTCAGCAGGTAAATGATGTTAAAGGCGACATCCATGATATTTAGTCCCGATCTGCAATATGCAGTACGGTGGTATAATGGTCCTGGCGACCATTCAGCTAGGGGGGGCACCGTTCGTTCTTAACTAACTTACACTTATAGACAAGTAGTAGTATTGGTGGGGGCAACCCCCCCTCGATTTTTAGCTCCAAGACTTTTTTTTTAATTTGTTATTATTGTTTTCGCTCTTTTTTTTTTAAACTAAATAAATTTTGATCGTCTTATTTTTAAGTCTTGATATAGATATGCGTGTATGTATGTATGTATGTATAAATGTATATCTCGCTCACAAAACAAGCGGCTGAACAGATATACGTCAATAGTAAACCAAGTTGGTCAGCGTTATAAAAGAAATTCCTTGCTTTGGTACTGCTGCCCGGAGTGTCGTTAATATGAGGGCCAGCATCATCGTTACATCGAATGTCTAACTACAGCGAGCTATGTTTTCTCTTTCTATCCATTTCTAGCTTTCTCCTAATCTTGCCCCCTCCCTCTCTCTTTCTTTCTTTCTTTCTTTCTTCGTCCCGTTTTCTCGATCTCTCCCTATTAAATCTTACTCTTTCTTCTCTTTCGTCCACTCAGTCATTAAGTTTTGCTACTCTCCTCTCACTTCTACCTGCTTTATTATCCCTCTCTTTAATTTTTAACCATCTCCCGCTTACTCTCTTGATTACTCTGTCTGTGTTAGATATTATCGATACTCTCCTCCCTCTGCTACTCACTGCTCTCTTTATTTACTTATCTATCTTTCATTTTTTTCACTCTCTCACGCTTCAGCCATAATCTTTCTCTGTTGATTATTTACCTTTTTAATAGCTTTTCTCTCTCTATTTAGTTACGTTCTTGCTGCATTTATTTTCTCTCACCTACTCTCTCTTATTTACTCTTTATTTTTATACCTCCATATTAAACCCTTAACTTCTTTCTTCGCTTCTATTACTCACCTCGTAACCATAAATCAGTGCCATTCTCTCGTTTTTATTCTCTTCTTATTCATACTCTTTGTTTATAACTCGTTCTCAATCTTTATTCTTTCATATGCCATGCTTTATTTTCAAGATGTTCGTGATCATGGCTCTCCACAACTTTCTGTCCTTTGTTTTGTCTAACTCTTTCTTTAGTCTTTTACATTTTTTTTTGCTTTTTACATTTAACTCCTTTCTCTTTGTTAGTCTTGTACTGCAAACTATTTATTTATTTAGTCAAAAGTGCATTCATATCTTTTTTTTTTTTTCGGCACGCTTTTTCTCTTCAATTGCCCTGTCTTTTTTCCGCCAAACTTCTCTTCATAAATATTTCATTTTTGTTTTTTTTTTCCTTAGCAGCAATTTTAATTTCTTCTTGGTTTCTCTCAACTATTTAGCTTTCTCTGTCTTCACTGGTCTGAATTAACATTTATTTAAAAATTTTCTTTGCAGGCTTTGCTTCTTTCTTTCCTTCACTAAAATCACGTTTCTATCTTTTCTTAACAACACATATCATAACATTCACTCGCTGTCTTTATTACTTTTTTTAGTTTTTACAGTTCCCTCCCTCTTAGCAACTTGTTTATCGATTCCTTCTTACAAGTATCAAATTTCTACTTAAAAAATATTTTCTTTTATCGCAATTCTTAAATAAAATTTCTTTATCGTAATTTTACTCTTCTTGTCTAATTTTTAAGCCCAGAGGCTGGCGCATGAATATCTTAGTTTCACGGCCGGCTCACCGCCTACACTAAATAGAAATTACTTTTTTTCTGCGGTGAAAGCATCTTTAGCAAACTAACACGTTTAATATTAACAGCTAATGCTTAGGCCCTACAAAAAACTACACATATTTTCTTAGTTTAGTTCTAATTGCTCATGAGTAATTTCTAAATAATCCTGATTATTTAAATCCAAGTAATAATTTCGACAATCTGGTGTGTACTATTTTTTATACGAATATCTCCAGGCAACTAAGTGTGGTGAATCAAGGGAAGTAACTAGTAAAACTTTTGAGCTAATTTTCAAGCTCCAATATTTAAAAATAAGTGTATCACTTATAATTGTTTTAAATTAAGAGGATAAACATCCTTATCGTTTGAGTTTATGAATAAATTTTATATATGCAATTGATAAAACTAATGCATTTTTTATAAAACTACTATAAAACATTTGCGATAGCTGAGTTCTCTTCCCCCCTCCAAAAAAAAAAAAACTAGAATCAAAATGAATGAAAATAACATTCAAAATCAAAACACATGACTAAAAATGAAAACAAAAAAATTTATGCATGACTTAAAAAAAAAGAAATGAAAACGTTTTTAGCCAGACGTGACTAAATGATATACAGACTGACAGACTTGACTAATTGATAAGTACGATTGTGGTTTGACAACATGTCTTAGAGTTACACGTGACGAAAACTAATTTTTTAATTTTTTTACATTTTTCTTAAATAATTTTATTATTGTTCTCACTGTTAGAGAATTCTTGTTTTTCTCCCAATAAGAAAGATGTTCTTTACGTCTCTGTTTAGCACTGGAGAAAACTCATTGAAAATTGAACCTTTTTTTTCATTTTTTTATGGACCTCAAACAAAACATTGACTCGTCCTACTGATTAATATAAAACTTACATTCTCTAATTTTGGGACGATGCAATATCAGTGCAATAGCTGTTCTAACTCATCCTTCATTTTTTCCAGAATATTTCAACTGATCTATTTTTATAGCTTTTTGGTTATAAAAATTCAACAATTTACAACAGTGAGTGTGTAAAAAAAAAAAGTAAACTGTAAAAGATTACAAAAGCATAAAAAAAAAGACAAAAATAGAATCAACATGCGCATGCGCGCACGCACACACACACACACACACACACACACACACACACACACACAGTAGCCAGTCCCTGTTGCGTAGACGCCCGCTCAGGCACGTTTGTGTTTGGCACTTACAGAGCCCACCTGTGGTTTAAATTGCATTGAATTGCAACTATGTTGAGCGGACCATAGTTAGAGTTTCTGGGAGAGAGCACATCATCTGTCATGATCACCAGTCTGTAACGGGTTCAGTACGCTCTAAATTTCAGTCACTATGACTTCGTGTTAGCACAGAGATCAACAGGACTGTTTTGTCTATCCAATTTCACTCTACAAAGCTTGGTGTAACTCAAGGTATGACTTTAAGACAATTTCCAAAGCTGGCACACACTGGGATTGCCTTCACAATCCCGATGAATTGAATATGGTGAGATCAAAAATTAAATGTTATAATCATGTGCCTAAATATGGAAGGCCCCTGACAGCAAAATATTTATATTGATATGCCACCTAAAATGTAGGCAACATATTTAATGATGTGCCTACTATTGAGTATTTTACATTAAGACATAAGAAAAAAGAAATAATCCTATATATATATATATATATATATATATTTTAATTCAGATACTTCAATCCAAGGGAAAAAAGCAGGAAGGTAAATTCCCAAAAACCGATCCTAATTAATATTAAAAATTTATTTTAATATTAAAAAATGATACAGGAAGAGAGCTCCATGTAATAAAATATTACAGAGCAAATATATATATATTAAAAAAGGATTAATTCAAAGATGTTGAATGGCCATTTCGATATGAAGATCCCCACGGGGGACGACACATCACCTCAGCAACAGAAAAAACCTTTCAGAAGGTTTTCTGTTGCTGAGGTGATGTGTCGTCCCCCGTGGGGATCTTCATATCGAAATGGCCATTCAACATCTTTGAATTAATCCTTTTTTAATATATATATATATATATATATATATATATATATATATATATATATAATTTATTATAAATTATATTTTAGAACATGTACATCATTTTTCTATATATATCCACAACAAAGGTACGTTTGTTTCGACATTGAATCTTCAATGTCTCATCAGGTGGTATGTAAAGTAATGGAAAGCCTCTTTCCTTATATTTGGTCAGTTTAGTTAGAGGTGTTGGTGGGGGTTAGTGATAGGGGAGTGTGTCTCTGACCGTTGGAATTACCAAATATAAGGAAAGAGGCTTTCCATTACTTTACATACCACCTGATGAGACATTGAAGATTCAATGTTGAAACAAATGTACCTTTGTCGTGGATATATATAGAAAAATTATGTACATGTTCTAAAATATAATTTATAATAAATATTCACAGCTCTATATATTATATATCAAGCACTGTTTTAAATTAATGTTTTGGACGTTGTAAGAATTCTTTCTTCATTCTGTATTCACTTGGATATATATAAATATATATATCAGTCAGTTAAGTGCCATACGTGAAACACGCTTGGGCGATCATGTCTTTTTCGAGACATGACTGACTGGGCAGAAGATTATCCCGCAATAGGTTGCCATTGCTTTCTGCGGTAGACTGGTTGCCGACCAAGGCTATAGAACCCAATCTGTCCTGCTATTTAACCCATAACTGGAAGGAAGAGACGGATTAATACCTTTACCAAGGGTATTTGTGCATAAGTGAATGCAATGGATTTAACTGGAATTCGAACTCGGTTCCCCGGTTTCTCGTTCTGAGCCGATATCCACTGTACCACAACGCACATCCTTATATATATAATACAGATGAATACGCCACTGTCTTTATTATAACAGAATATATGTATATATATATATTCTTCACTACTCAACAACATAATTATTGAAAAAAATAAAATAAATAACTGTTAAACAATGCACATGCAACAAGAGCTTTTATAACTAGTAATAAAGAGAATGAAAGTTGATGCTGTCTCTCTAATGAACTGAACCAATGCTGCCTCATTATTGTCTCTCTCCATAAGCATGACAGTAGAGAAATATATATACAAATAAATACACAATGCCCTTTATGATAATAATGGGCATATCAAGGCAATCCTTAAACTAGGCCTGGCAACCATGCAACTGGAGTCCACAACTAGGGGTGGACAGGTGGAGACAAATTACTACTAAATAACAATTACTGAGAACATTTTTAACAAGGAACTTGTTAGTAATTTTTGTTAGTAATGTCCAAATTAATTAGAAACTAGATATAATATTAAGAAGTGTCTTAATTATTGACTTATTTCCATAAATGCAATTTTGCAATTTCAGTAAAAAATTTTATCAACTATTTAAACATTATACCATGATGCCCAATACATTTGTTAATGCCTGAAAATTTTCAACCAAACCAAATAAGTTTTCTCCAAGATATTGTAGAGCAACCTTGGCATACACTTCATTAACTAAGAAAATACACTTTTTTCTGATTTTCAGAGATTTCACTAAGATATCTCCAAGAAAATTAAAGAAATCTAATTTTTAATCTTCTCATATCAAATCTGGTAATGTTTTCACACTGGGTAATTTAAAATTATCCTGAAGTCTATTATATAATGATGGAGATGTCACAAAAAATTCAAATGCATTGTTAAGGATATAAGAATCATGTTTTGTTCCAGTCCTATATCATGACATAACACTAATATGCTCTCTTAATTTTTTTCTTGTGAATTAAGTTTCTAAGACAACAAATTGCTTCATTTATTTGTGACCTGTGCTGAAACATTGATATTTGACTTTTTGAAAGAGAAAAAAATTGTTGCCTATATACCAACATGGTAACATTCAATCTTGTTTTCAAAAGTTTTAATTAAAAACTTTGGAATATACTTCCTGTGAAAAATTCAACAGATTGGATGAACAGCTGATTGCTTGATGTATAGCATGTAACTGCTGAAACCAAATCCTATTGACCAACATTCTGATACAATTTTTCAAAAGTGAGGATTTTGTCTTTGACTAGAAATTGTGCCAACTCATCCTTTTGCACAGAAGCAGAAGTTTTGTTTGTTGGCTTTGGATGAGAACGAGGTAATACACTTATGGCAAATGATCAAATACTGATGGTCAATTTCCAGATTGTACTTTTCTTGTAATAACTAGTTTCATAATCAGATGGAAAATAGCTTTCACAAACAAAACTGGTATTGTCTCGAGGTATTGCCTTTAACCATTTTTTTCCGCTGATTCTGATCTTGGGGAAGACAGAATACACAAACTTGATTTTGTTAATCATAGTTACCATGACAACCTGTTATACAGTACTTTTTTACCATTTTGAGAAGGATTTTGGAGTACTGAAATTAAAACATTAAACTATTATTTTGTAAAAATTACATGGTGCTTCTAAAATGTGTATGAATCTTACAGTCTAATGTTGGGATAGGTTTGGATTCAGAATCAAATATTTTAAAGTTTGTATGAATGTGGCAATTTGTCATTTTATGTTACTTTCCAGTGTCCTTAAGGAATTACATGGTTCCAAAGGATTTCCATGGTTCCAAAGGATTTCCAAATTGTTTTACTGGTCAGGATCTGTTTTATAATGAAGTTACATAGCAAACTGAACCTCTCTCATTAAAACTTCAGGTTTTATTACATGCTGGTTACAGCAATGCTGTGAAAGTGACCTCCGGATTGGCCATTTCATTTATTTTCTTAACAGAAGTTGTTACAAACCATTAGTTTTTATATATCCCCAAAGCAAGCTATGCTCCTAAACTTCACAGTTTTAATTGTATAATGTGGGTCTTTCAACTTGCCTATAGGCCTTTTGACAAATTCTTGCAATTAAAATGTAGTTCCAACAAATTTCCATCACTGAATATGATCTTATTTCAAGCATCTCTATCCTATACGTCATACCTCTTTGACCCACTTAATCTTAATGATGATTTCTCAGTTGAAATGAACTCATTCAGTCCATCTTCTCAAAGGATGTGCTTAATGGTATCTGCTGACACCAAATTGGACATGTCACACTCATCCATCACTTGTTTTGAAGTCTTCTTGGGCTGAACTTTTGCCATCCTGGTAAGTTTCCATACCATCCTATGTTGCAACTTTTGAGGACAACTACATTTTGGTCAGTCTGAGATGCCACTTGAAATTCTGACTTACTTCGGTATTGCTCTCTGGTTCTTATTCTTTATTCAACTTCATCCTGATTTCTTTGCAAGTTTCTGCCATCTGAAAAAAATGCAAGAATTCAGTGTAAGTATTTGTATTAATATGTAAGGAAAAGAAATCAATGCTGTTGCAGATATTTTTTTGCAGTAGTGCCAAAAATGTCAGCTGGTCAAAAACTTTTGCTAAGCAATTTGGGAGGGGGTCATTTTTACCCCTCATTAAGAACTCCTATTACAAAATAAGATAATTAAGTATGAAAATAACTCCAGTGTAGCTAATGTTTCATCTCTAAAAAATGTGATGCTAAACATTTAATTATCCAGATAATAGCAATTATTAGAAATTTACAATAGTGTAAAATGGCAGAAACCTTTTGCATGGTACTGTATAACCCTTGAGTATTTTGGGTGTGATACAGAGTTAGAATGCATTCTTTTCCTTTATTTTCTGCTATTTCTATGCTAATGAGATCAGAAGTAATTTTGAAAATAGTCTTTTCTTGTGTAATTCCATCTTTTCTGGAAAGAAATTTTAAGTTACCAGGAAAATAACTGATCAGAAAGGGTCACCCAGATTATGGCTCAAGGTCATATGCATGATGCATGCTGTGAAATAAAATAACTTTGCCATCTAGCTTACATATTAAACAGTGTACTAAACCAATGGATCTTTGGTCTTTTTATGGCCATAACAGACTAATCTAGTTACTTTTGAAAACAGTCACTTTTTGTTTGGGACTAACTGTTGAATTGATGGGAGACACAAAATTTCATTTTTGTCTGAATTTCTGAGAGGAAGAGCTATCATTATTTACATGTGGACTATTGTCACCACCTTTTTTGTTGTTATCACAATATTTCAACCATTGTTTCCTTCAGCCTTCATGAGGTAATTCTTGATCTGGGTAACCTTCAAGGAATTTAAAACTGAACCCTTTATTTGATTTACTAGGGTAGATTGTTCCCATTATGGCCTCTTTGTTAGTTATATATTCCTCTGTTGTATCAGTGATTTTGAACCAATCTAAACTTATTTCTAAATGGAACTTTGTCTCTGTGTGTGTGTGTGTCCGTTACCAATAGACTCCAAAACAGCTGAACCGATTTTCTTGAAAATTTACACAGTTGTACTTTAAGCGTTTGTGAGTGTTCTTAGCTAGGTTTTGTGTCAAGGTACCCCTGATAAATATCGATAATAAAAAAAATCGAGTTATAGAAGGAGTGGTCCGATTTTAATCAAATTTCATACACTCATAGACAAACACATAAGAAACGATATTCAGAAGTTTCGAGGTTGCAGTGATAGAAAGAAAACAACATCAGGGAACACCTCAAGATAAGACCCATCATAATAAGGGCAGGATGGATATACAGCAAGAAACAATAACAATAACAAATGGATCAAAAGGTGTTTTGATTGATGCCCATCTCTGAAAAAACGATATTATCAACAGACGTCTTCATTTAATAATAACTAGCAGTATAGCCCGGCATTGCTCGGGTGTAATGAAAGCTTTAAAACTAATCCATGGCCCTGGATCTCTGACTCTTTGGACGTTGGCCCAAAAGACTAAAAAGCAATAGTTGTTTCTAGTTAAAGCGAAACCGTAGACTGAAAGAAAAATGGATGGATGTAAGTCAAATTTTGATTTCCTGTTATCTATATCAAATAAGTTTCTTTGGTCATAAACTGAATTTTGAAGGCTAAATAAGTCCTCTGAGTAAATGGTATCATGGCTGAGACTAAGAACTACAATTATATCTACTTAGAGCCAAACCCGAAGCAAAAACTAAAATAAAAGGACTGAAAAAAATACAGACAGACAGGCAGATAAACAGACACACACACAAATATCTTGCCTTTTATATATATATATATATATATTATTGATTTTCTGCACTATTGTAAGAACTGCAACCTTGAAACTTCTGAATATCGTTTCTTATGTCTTTGTCTATGAGTGTATCAAATCTGATTAAAATCGGACCACTCCTTCTATAACCCGATTTTTTCGATTATCAATTTTCGATATTTATCGCGGGTAGCTCAACACAAAACCTAGCTAAGAACACTCGCAGACACTTATAATACAACTGTGTAAATTTTCAAGAAAATCGGTTCAGCCGTTTCAGAGTCTATAGGTAACAGACACAGACAAACACACATACACACACGCACAGAGATAAAGTTCCATTTATAAATAAGTTTAGATAAGTACAGAAATCGAATATCCCTACCAAAATATTATTGGTATTTAAAAGAAATACATAAAAATCCCACATCAAAATGGAAAATTTTAAAATAAGCTAAAATATGTTAGTCTTTAAACAACCTGTACCCCTCATGTCTATATGAAAAACTATATATTATTAAATTTCTTAAGAATAAAAACCTATTAAATAATGAAATAAATGTCATTTGTAAACATTGCAAAATGTTCATCTTAGAATGTGGTTAAAAAGATTCTTCATAAAAGAAATATCTGTTAACTTACACATATCTAATAATTTGTTTTATATCATGATATAATAATAATTAAATAGATATTAAAATAATTAAATAGATATTAAAATTTTTAGAATTTAATATAATAAAATGGATATTACAAATGTTTAATGATTAAAAAGATATTAAAATTTTTTACAAATTAAGAGTTTATGAAAAATTAGAATAAAATGCATTCTGAATCAAAATAAAAATAGTATACTTACACTCAAAGGTCCCTTTAAGTCAGATCAAAAATATAAAATGTTTTCTTTCCTTCTTTTTTTTTTTTTGTTTTAAAAAATGCTGGGATACAGAGAAAACTAAGACAGTAATCTTGTAACAATAATGGATACATCAATGGAAATGCAGTCTAGACAGGGGTTTTGATGGACTGATACTCTAGCCATTAAGATTGAAAGAAGAAATTATGTATTCCCCAAAAATATAACCTATATTTTCAAATCTAAATTGAATACACACATAAATTTTTCTGTCTTTCAACATTCATAAATAACAAACGTATTGTTTCTTATATTCAAATGAAAATCATTTTCACAAACATAAACTAACATTGCCGGATGACCAGGTTAAATCTCAAAGCATAGAAATTTCCATGTTGCAATGTAAACTAGATTAATTTTAAATAAAAAAAAGAAACAAATTTAATTATATATATTGTTATGGATCTTTGTCGCCAATTTGTTGTGGAGTTGTGGCGAGACTTTGCCTCAAAGTTGTAGTGACCGGATTGTGCCGGAAGTAAGACACGGAACAAGAAGGTAGGTTCAAAATAGTGCATTAGTATAACAAGAAGCAAGATATTCAAAGAAGTCTTAATAATAAGTAATATAGAAATAAGTAAGTTCAAAAGTATTATTACGCTGCATACTGCTGTTGTCAAATGTTGTTAACTGCCTTCGTTAACTGTCCTCGGAAGACACACAGGTAATTACATACAACAAGAGGAAGAGTCCATTTCTCGTAGGAGGGTACCATAATACACACACAAACACACACATATATATACATGCATGTTTGTCTATATTTCTCAAATGAAGTATTATACTTATTTACATTGTTCTGACTGTCGCCCTCATTTTTATTGCCATATTCATAACGTTTTGGCCATTGTACGCTTCAACCTTCTTCAGGTGATTGGAATTTTGAACTGAACTATTTATTTTGATCACTGGGGTGTACTGTTCTCATTCCACGAGTCATACCACTTTTGGATGGCTTACTTATCACCACAACACTTTGGGTCAAGTCACTGGATCCAACCAACATTTTTATCCACTAGACTATGTGTCTTTGAGGACATCAGTGTATGAACTTTTTAGATTTATAAGCCTAATGTCTCGGTAACCACTTCTTTTGCCAGAGCTCATATTACATTCTTGATGTTTGTAATAGGTTTTCTCTAACAGTCCATATTAATGGTTCCTATACTGTATTGATTTCTGTGCTTGGCTGGCTTAGATTTTTGTGGCTCATATGTGATGATTCCTTAAGTTTTTGTATTTTCCAGTGGTGTTCTTTATTATTTCAACTTCATCCCACAGGGGACAGTGATCTCCTTTTTCCTTCCATATGTGGTCAGCTATGCCTGATTTTTCTATTTTCCCTTTTGTTATGTCCTTGTGGTATTCTTGCAGCCTTATCTTAGGGGGTAGGCATGTTTCTTCTTTATATTTTTACCACAACTGCATGGGATGGCGTACATACAGTCCTTAGTCATGTTCTCATCTATTAGAGGTCTTACTTGAGAGAGGTATCTGCAAAGTGTTGAACCACTTTTGAAGGTCATCCTGATGTTATATGAACCACAGACCTTTTGTAGTTTTTCCAATAATCCCTTCACATAGAGTAGGCACACCAAGGTTATTTTCTGAGTGTTGTTATCCTCTTGCAAACTTCCATCTACGTTTGTTGAAGCTGCTGTCATGTACCCTGGCTAGTTGTCATATTGTAGGGTACTGCTTATACTAAGTATTTCTTGTTTATATGTCTCTGGGTTGCCATTTCTGACCTTTGCTTGATGTTGTAAGCAGTGGATGATCTCTTTCTTTACACTGTATGGGTGGTGGGAGTTGAAGTTGAGATAATGTCCAATGAATGTTGGCTTGTGATAAACAGATGTCTGTAACCCATTCTCTGTTCAAGATATTAGGACATCCAGAATGTTAGATTGTTGTTCTTTTTGTTCTTCATTGTGAACTGTATTGATGATCTTATTGAGTTCACATGGTTCAGTAGTAGTTGGACCTCTTCCTGGTGTGGCCAGAGTATGAAGGTGTCATCTATGTATCTCAGCCATAGAGTTTGTTTTAGTGATTTAGATTTCAATGCCATCTCTTTAAAGTATTCCATGTATGTGTCAGCCAATGCTGGTGATAATGGTGAACCCATTGCTAAGTATTCATCCTGCTGATATATGTCTCATTTGATTCCAAAGTGTTTGTGTGCAGAAAGTTAGCATCTTCATCAGGCTATCTATTGGTGTACTGGTATGTTCTCCTAGAGATGAGCCTGAGGTCAGTTTGTCCCTGACTACTGATAGTACCTCCCCTGTGGGCACTTTGGTGAACAAACCCTCCACATCCAAGCTCAACATCTGGTTGGTTTGGATGGGAGCATCTTTGATTATTTCCACAAAGCGAGTAGAGTTTCAGACATATGATGGTAACTTTCCTATTAATGGACCAATTACATTCACAAGCAACTCAGAGGGTGTCACATAGAGCCTTGGCAGCTAACAATTGGCCTGAGCAGAATACAGTTTTTGTGAATTTTTGTGGTGACCATATATATGAAGTAGTTTGCTGTAACATTGAGACAACTGCCTATATGTCTTAAGACATGCGGAAGTTGCATGACTCATAGAATGAGACCAGTCTACCCCAGTGATTGAAATAAAGGGTTCAGTTCAAAATTCCAATCACCTGAAGAAAATCAGTCCTCAATGGCCAAAACATTGCAAATATAGTAATAAAGACTAGAACAACAGTTCAAACAATATAAGTAATTTAAATTATATGCATGTGTTTGCTAGAAATAGATAAGATTATTTAAACCATTTCTGACTTGCTTAAAACATTTTATTAATATCAGAATCATAGAATGAATTAGAGGTAACGCTAAATGACCCAAATAAGAAAAGTTACAATCTTCACTTAAAAATGAACAGGAATTTAAGTAATATTTAACTAGAGCATTCTAAGAAAGTGTAACAAATGGAGCAAAAGGATGCTTGATTAGTGCCAAATGCCTGAGGAGAAAACGGGATAGAAGATTATATAAAAATTTAAATCCCTACCAAATCTAAATTCTTGTGCCAAACATAAAAACCTCATTAGTCAGAAAGTTGTATAAAGTGCAATCAAAACTCAAGCCACTCTTGCACAAAATATTTTGCATCTTATAAATAATTAAGACAGTATAACATTTACAGATATTTTTTTTTTTTTTTTTTAATCATATCACCCCAAGCAAGGCGGTAACGCCACTGATGTGCAGGGGGCTACATAAGAGTGAGAAGATTAGAAAAGAGAAAACCGGAAACCGCATCCTAAACAGGAAACAAGGGATAAGTCTCTTCACCTGTTCAATAGACGTGGGTGGAGTGTGAACCGGGCGATAGTTTAGTCTATCTACTCCAATTGATAAAAAAAACAGTGAGAAGATTAGAAAAGAGAAAAACCGGAAACCGCATCCTAAACAGGAAACAAGGGATGAGCCTCTTCACCTGTTCAATAGACGTGGGTGGAGTGTGAACCGGGCGATAGTTTAGTCTATCTACTCCAATTGAAAAAAAAAACAGTGAGAAGATTAGCAAAGAGAAAAACCGGAAACCGCATCCTAAACAGGAAACAAGGGATAAGCCTCTTCACCTGTTCAATAGACGTGAGTAATTTAATTCATAGACCAAAATTCTCAAGTTGTTCTCAATATGAAAAATATATTTTACGAAATGAGTGGTGCTGTACTATTCATAAAGACACTAAGAGCTTTGAAAAACATCCAACAAGTTAGGCAAATGTCAAGCGTGCATGTAGGAAAGGGGAGATAATTAACCCAGCAATCCATTAATGTATATTTTATGAATATAGTCACGTATCCCGCTCCAATGTAGGTCTCTTTAGCCCCCAAGAAGAATCATATTGGTATATCTTTGACAAATTATGAACAATACTACGCTGAGAATAACTTAACAAGCGGGAAGTGTCAGAAAATCTGCAGGTCTTGCCCATCATATGAAAACCCACGTGCAGCCTAAACAGAATTTACAAAACAGACGATGCCCTGTAAAGCAGAGTATAGTTTGCCAAGGCTGCAACAGACATTTGCTGCCTTCAACGGCAATTTTCGTCTTCACAAGAACTAACACCATGGATCAAATTTGTCAGCGATGGTCATACTCGATAACGATTTGACGGTTATCATATATGTATGTATATATTGATGACATTTATGTATATGACATTTAGAGGATTTAATACAATTATGTAATTTAATTTTCGTGGTACGGCATTTAGTAATAAAAATACAGTTATTCTATCGTTTTTATAGTGTACAAAGCTGGTGTGTTTAAAATTAGTTATTATGAAATGTAATTTCAGATTAGTAAATAATAATACTGTTTAATTAGAAATTAATTCTTTAAGCATTAATTCGACATTATAAGCCATGGAATGTTTCTCCACTATTAACGCTTAATTTCCAAATTACCACACAATATAACTAAACTGGCCAATTGTTGGGCGTATGTGTCATGTTAAAAAATACTTTACTATCTAATCACTACCTCAGACGCCCACTAACATTTTTTTTTTCACTTCCACAATCTTAGATATTAAATTGCACTTCATTTCCCATGATTTCTTTTCTATAGTTACTGCTGAATGATATTAGTGTTCTCCTATATCCCATACAAGAACCACCCACAGGGCTTTTCGAACGGAACATATTTGCTGAGAGCGAAACGTGGAGAGAGTAAATATTTCTAATATATCCATATTTTATTTAATAAATACAGTATTTTAAGCAGTAGCTTACAAATTGAAAATAAAACAAGCAAAACTCATTGTTTGAGTCGAGCAAAGAGAAATCGTAGATTTATGAAAAATGAAGACTTAAAAAATAAAACATGAAAAAGAACAAATACATTTTTTAAACATTTCACCTCAAGCAAGAAAATAAACCTACTAAGAGACTACGGAGTGCGAAAGAATATGAGAAAAAATAAAAACATTATTAATGACTGATTTGATTGATTCGTTTTCTACGGATTTTCAACATTTCAGGTTATTTAAAGCGATAAAATATTTTTAGATTGCAAGCATTTTTGAGGGAGATGATAATGGTTTAGTGATCCAAGTCTTGCTAATTAACACATTCCTGGAGAAAAATGTGTATTCGTACAATAATTGGAAATCGGCTCTCCGATTAACAATTCCTGCTTGCTCAAGCTTACAGCACCTGGTATTCTCAAGAGGTTACCTATCTAGGAACTAACCAGGCTCGACGTTGCTTTACTTTATTGATCGAACGCGAACCGGTGTTTCAGCTTAATGTTGCCGTACGTTTAAGGAAAGAAAAGAATAAAAGATCAGGAATTACAGGGACAAAACGATTGACATTGCATTTAAATTTTATGAAGATCAAAGTTGGCTAGAAAACTGTTAGCATAGAACTTACGATAACATCTATCAATGTTAATTCTAAGACGATTAAACCAAGCAGCTAATTTTTTTATATTGTGCTTAAATTAATAAAATAGATCTACTAATATTCCCAGGTATGACGATAAACTACACCAGGCAGCAAGGCCTCCTATCGGGAGATTGGATATTTTTAGGAGCGTAAAATAACCTATTAACTGCTGGTGTCCTCAGATCCACTTTAATCCGGAGTGTGGTTACACCTGTTAGGGCCCCAGCTATGGGAAAAATGAAACCCCTAAACAAAAAAAACAAAAAAAAAACACTAGGAACGTATAAAAATATATTTTTACAGTAAAAGTACAAGGAATGCATTTAATTATAAAGATACCAACAATACATATTTATAGTAGAATTACCAAAAATATATTTTATAGCAAAATGACCAATACATTTAATCTGTTGTTGAATGCATACAACTGTTTTCAAAATATATTTAGTTGAACCCATAAAATTGTGTTTAAAATTTAAAATTTCGGCATTAACTCATGGAGGTTGTTACGCCTCTAAACAAAATCAGCCAACAAATTGAATGCATTTACCATGTATTCAACTGTAAAAACTGAATAACATATTTTTATTAGCGAGATCCACGGCCGACATGATAACAACCATAACGGAGTACATGCTCCAGGCCCTTGATGAGTCAGGCGAGGCTCGTGCTGTTGCTCTTGACATTTCCAAGGCTTTTGACGGGGTTTGGCACTCTGGCCTTCTATGCAAGCTACGGGGTTACAGTGCTACCGGACGCTTGATTGATCCAATCTAATCTTTTTGTAAATAACCGCAAAATAAAGGTCGTCTTGAATGCACATGCCTCTACATTCTACAGCATAAACGCTGGTGTCCCTCAGGGCTCTATCCTGGGCCCGACACTCTTCCTTATTTTCATAAATGACCTCCCAGATGAGATCAAGAGCCAAGTTGACATTTACGCAGATCATACCACAATTTACTCCCGCATCAGTAAGAAACCCGTCGTGGCAGACAAACATAATCTCGCTGCTGACCTTGAACGGGATCTAGACTCTGTGGTGAATTGGGGCAAGAAGTGGCTTGTCAATTTCAATGCGACTAAGACCAAGCTGTTGTCTGTCAATCATCACAGGCAACCTCTCCTGCCTCCCATAGTCATGGACCAAGCGAGTCTCCCTGAGAGCAATACACTGTGCCTCCACGGCCTTACCATCTCTTCTGATCTCAAACGGAACCACAACATTGAGTCCATAGCTAAATCCACTGCTAAGAAGGTTGGGTCACTGTGTCGGGTCAGGATGTTTTTCCTGCCTGAATCCATCCTGCATATATACAAATCAACCATTCGTCCGTGCATGGAATACTGCTGCCATATATGATCAGGCGTCCCTGCTGTTCATCTCAGTGTTCTGGACAGGCTCCAAAGGAGAATCAGCAATATGATAGGTACCGACTTGGCAGCTCGACTGCAGCCACTTCCCCACCGACGGGATGTGGCCTCCCTTTGTCTTTTCTATAAATACTTTCATGGCTTCTGCTCCAACGGACTTAAGTCACTGGTGCCTCTGCAACAGGTGTTTACTCGTGCAACCAGATTAGGAACTGGGTCCCACCCATTCACAGTTAGATTAACCAAATGCAGACGACAATTCTACTCCTTCAGCTTCTTCTCTCGCACTTCCCGCCTGTGGAACTTGCTTCCATATTCTTGCTTTCCTGACGGCTACAACCTCCAGGAAATTAAATGCAATGTCAATACTCATCTATTAACCACTTGACTCTAGTTCTTTCACCACCCCGTATATCCTTTCCTTTCTATCCACCTTTGCAACTGTCATCACACCTGTATTCCCATCCTTCTCTTGCTCCTTTCTAACTGGTTCGTCTTCCTCTTCACTCTTTTCTACTTAAGCTTTTTACACTTATGTAGCCCCCTGCACATCAGTGGCATTACCGCCTTGCTCGGGGTGATACAAATAAAAAAAAAGTTCATAACACCTAAGAAAATTAAATTTTGGCTTTAAGTAAGGAGTTGATATGCCCTTAATCGATATAATAAAGGTGTAAGCTCCAAACACTTACCTTTAAAAATGTATTATAGTAAAGGCACGGGGAACTATGTTACGACGGTGGCAAAGTGGCTGAGATCGGGATGTCAGTTGTGTTGAGATGACGGCGTATGTATTTATTTATTTTTTGAAGGCACGCATAGTTTACCAAATATCTTCTGAAGAAATCATTTTTATGTATTAATAATGCTCCATCGATCCCAATGTAGAAAATAAATAAATGTCTGAATAAAACGTCTTTCAAAAGACGTTTGTTCGACGAAAGTTTATTCACTCAATTTTAATCCAAACGAAAACGTGTAGAATAGTTTGAAGAATGTTTACTTTCGTAGGTGATAATTTGCCAGTAAAAGTTTACATTCAAATTCTGTTCTGGACGCTGTGTAGTCTGTTTGACAAGAAAAATATGAGTCACTTCCAAAACTGGTATATATATTTACTCTTTAATATTGTCTCTGAAAATGGGTGAAGACGAACACTTGGCAACTCATGACCAGCTGTTTTGGGTAGATGAAGTTCAACAACCCAGGAAAGGTGTTTATATGGTGAAAGGAAACCCCTAGTTTTAAACCTTTGCTCTCTTGCGGTCATATCCAAAAGCGAAAAAAGCTATGAAAGTAATTACTAACAGAAAACCCGGAGTGGAGAAGATAGCGATTGGCCGTCAACACTGACAATATTTTGGAAACTTCTGAAACCAAGCAAATCCCAAATGTAATTCCCTTCATTCCGTTGGGTCTTGTCGATACGGCCGATACGGGGGACATGTCGTCCGTGAGAAGCACGGCCTCCGTATACCATTACCTAGGCATTGAGAGGTCATCCCAATCTTACTACCAAATCAGCGAATTTCGATCAAACTGTGCGCTACCTTTATCAAGTGAGATAAACGGGTGCCTTGTACTATAACTTTGTTGCCATTGCAATAATATTGTTTTCAGTTTTTTATTCAAAAAAATGTATCATTGTAATCGTTATGCGTCTTCTGCAACGATAATTTTAATTACAACAAAATGCCGCTTTGAATTTAAGTAAGCTCCTTATTAGAATGCGAAGCTTGAAAAATTCGTGGAAACTCGTAAAACTGCTGTTATATTGTGAGAAAACTGGTAAACTGATATAATTTATACATATACTGTGAAATATCTTGCACATTAATACGGAAAATATTTTTGTGAATCTCTTCATTATTTTTCGAAAATTATAAAGAAAAAAAGGTTGCTGATGAAGTGTGTGATGCAGACAAGTTTACTGTTTCCTGAGCGAATATGTCAAAGATATGTATGCAAAATTTTCTCAGAGGCGCTAAAACTAAAATACTTTTTTCTTAGATGAAGATTGTAACAAAACCATTAGCACTATACTATTTGGACTAGCATTCTCTTCTTTGTTGTTTTGATTACAGCTTTTCGACTGGAAGGACTATTTAAAAATTCTGTAAGTATAATAGATAATTGTCGCTATACGTTTAAATATTTGAACTATAATAATCATGTTTGTTGTTTTGATTACTCCAGCCTTCATTATAATCTGAATGCCATAAGGTGAGAAATTGCCATTACTCCATCAATCATTCAGATAAATATGCTCCAATTACTACATTACGACCGAGAGGTTATCCAACTACCTTTTTTTTACGAATGCTGTATGTACATGTTTCTCTTTCAACATCATTGATTTGTTTGTACTTCTGAAATGAGGTAGTATTTACATTGTTTACACTGTTCGAACTGTTGTGCATATCTTTATTGCCATGTTTACAATCTTTTGGCCATTGTACACTCCAGCCTTCTTTAGGTACTTGGAATTTCAAACTGAATCCTTTATTTTGATCACTGAATTATATCATTCTCATTCCATGTGCAATACTACTTCCAGTTGCCATGTTGTTTTCTTCCTTTAACTCAACTCTTAAGTTATTTGTTCACCACTGCTGTAGTTAGGTATTGAACTCACAACTTTTTGGGCAAAGTCACTGGAACAAACCAACATCTATCTTGACTGGGCCATGTGTCCTTGTACAATGGTTGAAATGTCGTAAACATGACAATAAAGATGAGGACAACAGTTTGAACAGTGTAAATAATGTAACATTTACAGATATATTGCAAAAAAGGGATTAACCATCAAAAATAGAAAAAAAAATTAAAAATAACTAAAAGGGAAAGCAATTAAAGAAGGGAGTAAAAAACAGGTGAAACCACCTTTCAGAAAAAAAAAATAAGGAAATTACCTACTTTTAATTGTCTCATGAGCATCTCTGGGACATAAAACAATTTTGGAATTGTCTTTCTTATATTCACACAGTCCATTCTTGTGAAAATTTCATTGAATTCTTTTTTTGTTGTCCAACCACAGGAGAATTTTCACTTAAACTTCAAAATTCTTTTGGGCTCTGCAGCTAGCTTCTAACTCTGGTCCTACTTTTTGCTCTCTTCTTTGATGCCAAATGCCCTCTTCTTCTTGATGTCAGTTTCCTTCTAATTGCTTTTTTCTTGATGTCAAAGACCTTCTGCTCTTTATCTACTCACGCGAGTTCTATTTATACAAAAAAGAGGCTCACTGAAGGCCTCCATTCAGGTTGTTACTAGGACTTGTCACCATGTTTCTCAATTGCCCAAATATACAAAAGAATAATTTTCAATAAACTTGAAATAGGTCCTTAACAATTTTGGTAGTTTTTAACCAGTGAGCTTTAAAAGATATACATGTGTAAAAAAATTTTACACAAAATCATTTGGCCTTCTTAAAAATACAGTAAGCCAAGTGCCATACATGAAGCACACTTTGGGCAATCATGTCTCGAAAGAGACATGACTGACTGGGCAGAAGATTTTTCCACAGTAGGTTGCCATTGCTTTCTGCAGTAAACTGGTTCCTATAGAACCCAATCTGTCCTGCTATTTAATCCTTAGATAGAGAGAGAAAAAGATTAATATCTTTCCCAAGGGTATTTGTGCATAAGCGAATACAATGAATTCAACTGGAATTCAAACTCAGCTTCTCAATTTAACATTCCAAGCTGATAACAACCACAATGCACACATGCAGAATGTGTACAAAAACAAATTATTATCATTATCCCAAAACCTAATCAATAAAAAATAAGATTTTTATAGAGATGAGACAGAGTGGTTTGATGGTATGATTTAAGGGAATACCACAGTTATAATTTTAGAAATATTTTTATTCTACAACAGAATAGCAATGGAAGTAAAATTAAGTGACATATAGTGATACTGTGGAAAGTTCTTGTGTCAACTTTGAGTATCTAAAAGCAGGATATTAATGGAAGCATTATAAAAGTTATTGAGAATGAATACAGTAACAGGATTGCGTTGATGGAAGATGACAAAAATACGAGTAAAATAAAGATTGGAAGGAAAAAAAGTGATTTAAGAGGAGACAATTTCTTCTAAGCTATTTCAAGCAGGACTTGAAAGTATCTCGTTGAAAATGAACTAGAAAGGATGGGAGTAAACACAAATAGAAAAGATTTAAACCATTTATAATTTTCTGATGGTATCTTTTTTTTTTTTTTTTTTAATCATTTCACCCCGAGCAAGGCAGAAACGCCACTGATGTGCAGGGGGTTACATAAATGTAGAAAGATTAATTAGAAAAGAGTGAGGAGTACAAGCTAGTTAGAAAGGAACAATAGAAAGCTGAGAAAGCAGGTGCAATGACAGATACATGGGCAGATAGAAAGTGAAGATTATACAGGGGAGGGGAGAGAGCTAGAGTCCAGTGGTTAGTAGGTGAGTATTAACTTTGCTTTTAAATTTCTGGAGGTCGTAGCCGTCAGGAAAGCAAGAATACGGGAGTGAGTTCCACAGGCGGGAAGTGCGAGAGAGGAAGCTGCAGGAGTAGAATTGTCGTCTGCATTTGGCTAACCTGACTGTGAATGGGTGGGACCCAGTTGCCAGTCTGATTGCACGGGTAAACACCTGTTGAGGAGGCATCAGTGACTTAAGCTCATCCGAGCAGAAGCCATGAAAGTATTTATAGAAGAGACAGAGGGAGGCCACATTTCGACGATGGGAAAGTGGCTGCAGTCGAGTCGCCAGATCTTACTAATATCAGAATCATTGGATGAATTACAAGTCATGCAAAGAGATCTTAATATAGAATTATACAATGTAAATTTAAAAATGAACAGAAACAAAATAAAAGTAATGTTCAGGTGTAACATATGAAAAATCTGAAAACAGATGATAAACGAGAAGAGATCCAGATATACACATACTTAAGTCTTAATATTAATGAAATAAAATGACATTTTTTTTAATCAATTTCACCACAAAAAGGCAGTGAAGACACAAGAGGTTACTAGGTGTGGAAGAATTAGGAACTGAAACATTATTAATGAGCAGGAAGACAAATAAGTAATCAGGAGGACAGTAGATAATGATTGAGATTGCATTTAAATATTTAGAGATTAAAGTTGGTTGGAAAGTATGGAGCAAGAAGGGAGCTTCACAAGTGAGAAGTGTGAAAAAACTGTTAGCAAGGAATTTATGGTTACATTTAGTCAGCCCAAGTGTAAAATGATGAGATCAATGTTAGTTAGTCAGTTAAGTGCCATACGTGATACACACTTGGGCGATCATGTTTTGAAAGAGACATAACTGACTGGGTAGAAGATTATCCCGCAGTAGGTTGCCATTGCTTTCTACGGTAGACTGGTTGCCGACCAAGGCTATAGAACCCAATCTGTCCTGCTATTTAACCCATAACTGGAAGGAAGAGACGGATTAATACCTTTCCCAAGGGTATTTGCGCGTAAGTGAATACAATGGATTACAACTGGAATTCAAACTCTGCTCCCAGGTTTCTTGTTCTGAGCCAATATCCACTGTACCACAATGTTAGTACGACACTTAAATTAAAAAAAATCTAGGTGCCATAGCAAAAACCTCACCTGAACAATTACCATAAAATTATTTATGAAAAAAACACAGGGAGGAAAACTTATGGCAATGGGAAAGTGACTGAAGTTTAGCCACCGGATCAAAATCAATAATATTGCTGATTCTTCTTTGGATTTGGATATATAAGAATTGTTTTAAAAGGATTTAAAGAAATCTATCTGTAAATAATATGAATAATAATGAAAAATATTCTGTCAATGTGATTTAAGAAACAAAATATGTCATGAATGTGCATAATGCCAACTACCATGTAAAGATAAAGATGCAAAACAAGGAGATTAACAAAATCAAATGAAACAAGCTCAAAAACATATAAAAGTACTTGGAAAGAGCAATGCAAGGGCAAATTCTAAGTGACCAAAAAACAAATGACATAAATTACAGTCCTAAACAAGAATGGATACGGAGGAAAGACCAGAAACTCAATCCTAAATAAAAAAGAAAATGGAGTAAGGATCGGAGATGCAATCCTAAACATGAATGGATACTGAAGAAGGACTGAAAACCCAATCCTAAACAAGAAAAGAAATGGAAGAAGGACTGGGAATCCAATTCTAAACAAGAAAGAAAATGGAAGAAGAGTTGGAAACAGAACCTTAAACAAGAAAGAAAATGCAAGGAGGATTGGAAATCCAATCCTAAACAAGAATGGATATGAAAGAAATAAGCCAGGAATAAATACTAAAAAGAAAGGAAATGGAAGAAAGATTGGAATCCCAAACCTAAACCAAAAATGAAATAGGAGAAGGATCGGAAACCCAATCCTAAACAAGAAAGGAAATGGACGAAAAACTAGAAAAACAAACCTAAACATGAATGTATATTAAAGTTGAACCAGAAACTCAATCCTAAACAAGAAAGGAAATGGGAGAAGGAACGGAAACCCCATCCAAAACAAGAATAGGTACGGAAGAAGGACTGAAAACCCAATCTTAAACAAGAATTCATACAGAAAAAGGATCGAAACCCAATTCTAAACACGAAAAAAAATGGATGAAGAATTGGAAACCCAATCCTAAACAAAAAGGTAATGGAAAATTGATCAGAAACCTACACTTAAACAAGAAAGGAAATGAAAGAAAGACCAGAAACCAAAAATATTAAACAAAAAATGAAATGAAAGAAGGACCATAAACCTAATCCTAAACAAGAAAGGAAATGAAAGAAACACCAGAAACTCAATCCTAAACAAAAGAAAAAAATGGAAGAAAGATTGGAAACCCAATCCTAAACAAGAAAGGAAATAGAGTAAGGATCAGAAATGCAATCCTAAACAAGAATGGATATGGAAGAAGGACCGGGAACCCAATCTTTAACAAAAAAAGAAATGGAAGAATGACCAGAAACCCAATCCTTAACATTAAAGGTAATTGAAGAAGTGCTGGGAATCCAATCCTAAACAAGAAAGGAAATAGAAGGACCAGAAACCCAATCCCAAACAAGAAATAAAATGGAAGAAGCATTTGGAAACCCAATCCTAAACAAGAATAGATTCAGAAGAAGGACCGTAAACCTAATCCTAAACAAGAAAGGAAATGAAAGAAGGACCAGACATTCAATCCTAAACAAGAATGGATATTGAAAAAGGATTGGAAACCAAATCCTAAACAAGAAAGGAAATGAAAGAAAGACCGGGAACACAATCCTAAATGAAAAAAGAAATAGAAGAAAGATCAGCAATCCAATCTTAAACAAGAAAAGAAATGAACGAAAAGGAACGGAAACCCAATCCTAAACAAGGAAGGAAATAGAACAAAGATCGGAAACTAAATCCTAAACAAGAACAAATACCGAAGAAGGACCAGGAACCCAATCCAAAACAAAACCAAAACAAATCCAAATCCTAAGCAACAATGAATACAGAAGAAGGACTAGAAACCCTATCCTAAACAAAAAATGAAATGAAAGAAGGACCAGAAATTCAATTTAAAACTCAGATAGGAAATGGAAGAAGGTTTGCAAATCCAATCCTAAACAAGAAACGAAATGGAAGAAAGATTGGAACCCAATCCTAAACAAGATTGGATATCAACGAAGGACTAGGAACCCAATCCTTAACAAGAAAGGAAACTGAAGAAGGACCAGAAACCCAATGCTAAACAAGAAAGGAAATGGAAGAAGGACCAAAATCCCAATCCTAAACAATAAAGGAAATGGAAAAATGATCAAAAACCCAATCTTGAACAAGGAAAGAAATGGAAAAAGGACCAGAAACCCAATACTAATCATGGAAGGAAATGGAAGAGGAATTGGAAACCCAATGCTAAACAAGAAAAGAAATGGAAGAAGGACCAAAATCCCAATCCTAAACAATAAAGGAAATGGAAAAATGATCAAAAACCCAATCCTAAACAGGAAGAGAAATGGAAAAAGGACCAGAAACCTAATACTAAACATGGAAGGAAAAGGAAGAGGAATTGGAAACCCAATCCTAAACAAGAAAAAAAATGGAAGAAGGACCAAAATCCCAATCCTAAACAATAAAGGAAATGAGAAAATCATCAAAAACCCAATCCTAAACAAGAAAAGAAATGGAAAAAGGACCAGAAACCCAATACTAAACATGAAAGGAAATGGAAGAGGAATTGGAAACCCAATCCTAAACAAGAAAGGAAATGGAAGAAGGACCAAAATCCCAATCCTAAACAATAAAGGAAATGGAAAAATGATCAAAAACCCAATCCTAAACAAGAAAAGAAATGAAAAAAGGACCAGAAACCCAATGCTAAACAAGAAAGGAAATGGGAGAAGTACCAAAATCCCAATCCTAAACAATAAAGGAAATGGAAAAATGATCAAAAACACAATCCTAAACAAGAAAAGAAATGGAAAAAGGACCAGAAACCCAATACTAATCATGGAAGGAAATGGAAGAGGAATTGGAAACCCAGTCCTAAACAAGAAAGGAAATGAAGAAGGACCAAATTCCCAATCCTGAACAATAAAGGACATGGAAAAATGACCAAAAACCTAATCCTGGACAAGAATGGATACCAATGAAGGGCTAGGAACCCAATCCTTAACAATAAAGGAAATTGAAAAAGGACCAAAAGCCCAATCCTAAACAATAAAGGAAATGGAAGGACCAAAATCCCAATCCTAAATAATAAAGGAAATGGAAAAATGATCAAAAACCCAATCCTAAACAAGAAAAGAACTGGAAAAAGGACCAGAAACCCAATACTAAACATGGAAGGAAATGGAAGAGGAATTGGAAACCCAATCCTAAACAAGAAAAAAAATGGAAGAAGGACCAATATCCCAATCCTAAACAATAAAGTAAATGAAAAAATGATCAAAAACCCAATCTTAAACAAGAAAAAAAATAGAAAAGGACCAGAAACTCAATACTAAACATGGAAGGAAATGGAAGACGAATTGGAAAACCAGTCCTAAGCAAGAAAGGAAATGGGAGAAGGACCAAAATCCCAATCCTAAGCAATAAAGGAAATGAGAAAATGATCAAAAACCCAATCCTAAACAACAAAAGAAATGGGAAAAGGACCAGAAACCCAATACTAAACATAGAAGGAAATGGAAGAGGAATTGGAAACCCAATCCTAAACAAGAAAGGAAATGGAAGAAGGACCAAAATCCCAATCCTAAACAATAAAGGAAATGGAAAAATGATCAAAGACCCAATCTTAAACAAGAAAAAAATGGAAAAGGACCAGAAACTCAATACTAAACACAGAAGGAAATGGAAGACAAATTGGAAAACCAGTCCTAAGCAAGAAAGGAAATGGGAGAAGGACCAAAATCCCAATCCTAAGCAATAAAGGAAATGAGAAAATGATCAAAAACCCAATCCTAAACAACAAAAGAAATGGGAAAAGGACCAGAAACCCAATACTAAACATGGAAGGAAATGGAAGAGCAATTGGAAACCCAATCCTAAACAAGAAAGGAAATGGAAAAATGATCAAAAACCCAATCCTAAACAAAAATGGATACAGAAGAAGGACTGGAAAGCCTATCCTAAACAAGGAAGGAAATGGAAGTAGGACCGGGAAACTCAATCCTAAACATGAAAGGAAATGGAAGAATGTCTGGGGACCCAATCCCAAGCAAGAAAAGAAATTGATGAAGGACTGGGAACCCAATCAAGAAAAGAAAAGAGAAGACGGTCCAAAAAATCCAATCCTGAACAAGGAAGGAAATGGATGAGGGTCTGGTAACTTTGTTTAAATTTATATTAACTTTTATTTTATATTTTCACCATTGCATGTTTTCATCTCTCTTTCAAAGAGTAAACATCAAAATCGTATCATGTTGGTGTCCTTGTTTACTGCAAAATCATATAATTTAAATAAGGTGTTTTCCAGCAGCAAGAATTATCTTAAACATGTTTTGTTAAATAATATGGACAAATTGTCTATCAATTCTTTTATTAAATCTTTCAAATTTCTGAATAAGGACACCAACAAAAAGGGATCAAAATATTTTGGGGGGAAAATAATATAAAATAAAAGTTAATATGAATTTTAGCAAATTTACTGATAAAACAAAACAATTTATTTGAAAACTTGAAAGATTTAATAAAAAAATTGATAGAACTTATCTGTTATGAATGTAGTGGTTATTACTGGAATTGTCTTTGGTTCTCTTACATAAACACCCAATACATGTTGAATTACTTTTCACTGCTCATGTACGCTGAAATAAAATAGGTGGGGGAAAGAAGGAGACAGCGACACTAGAGATATTTTAAAGACTTGACTTTAGTCACTGAGTTGCAACTATTTTTTGAGGGGGAAATGTCTTCCTAGGCAAAAGGTATGTCTTGTCCTGTTGAGAGACCCAGCTAAAAGAGAGAGATTCTCTTGGTTTTTATTTGGCACGAGGAAGCTCCTTTTCTTGTGTATGCATGAATGGTCTTTCTTGTTAGAAGCCTCCTGGGAGATTATTATTCTTTTCTTTGCAATTTAATTTAATTAATTTATCTTTTATTTTAATCCTCACAACTTATTATTTAACAAAACATATTTGAGATAACTATTGTAGCTGAAATACACCTTAAAACAGTTTCCACTTCTGCTATATGCGTGACTCTTCAGAAATGAATCGAGTTCTCTCGGTGACTGGCATGTGTATACACTGCTTATATACAACACATTAAAATTCCCCTTCTCTGATTCCATGTGTCAATGACTTAGGGAGTAGCGACTCCGACTGACACCAAATCGGTCGAGTTTCGATTCCGACCAGAAGCAAGTGGATGCGTCTAGCCACACTGATGAGCTGTGATACAGCGAAACAGGCTTGTATGTGGATGACTAATATATATATATATATATACACAACCGGGCATAATTATTAGGTCATTCCAGTGTTTTAAAAAAATGAAGTGTTCCATACTATTTTTTAGTATTTATTGCCAAGTGAATAATTGTAAATGAAAATAGAATGGTTCTTTTGTCAATATTGCACAATAACATGTACATCAAATGGATTTATAAATATTTAATAATTACCTATATTGCAGTTTCATCAACGAAAGAATTATGAAAATTTAGGGTGATTCGGACAAGTTCATCTTTGCTTCCTTGCCTTGTAAAATTTTGCAAAGTAATAATAACACAAGAACCATTCATTTTCATTTGGAAATAAATACTAAAAATAGAGGTGGCCTAATAATTATGTGTGTATATATATATATATATATATATATATATATCTGAGTGAATACAGAATGAAGAAAGAATTCTTACAACGTCCAAACATTAATTTGAAACAGTGCTCAATATATAATATATAGAGCTGTGAATATTTATTATAAATTATATTTTAGAACATGTATATAATTTTCTTATATATATTCTCGACAAAGGTACATTTGTTTCGACATTGATACTTCAATATCTCATCAGGTGGTATGTAAAGAATGGAAAGCCTCTTTACTTATATTTGGTCAGTTGTGTTTGATGTATTGGTGGGGGTTAGTGACAGGGGAACAAGTCTCTGACCATTGGAATTTTGGAGAGATATTCAGCTCCACCCCCTACCGGCTCTTCTAAGAAATCCAAAGGATATAGTCTAGTTACAAGATAATAAAAACTTACATTCTAACGACTAAGGTTAAATCTGTCTAGAAATCAAAGACTCTCATTAATCAACCACTTTAACAACATTCTCTCCGAAATTCCAACGGTCAGAGACTTGTTCCCCTATCACTAACCTCCACCAACTACCAAACACAACTGACCAAATATAAGAAAAGATGTTTTCCATTCCTTTA
The DNA here is from genome assembly GCA_037127315.1 of Ascarosepion bandense. NCBI lineage: Eukaryota > Metazoa > Mollusca > Cephalopoda > Sepiida > Sepiidae > Ascarosepion > Ascarosepion bandense. Next base: position 272,910 of record JBBBDQ010001583.1, read on the forward strand.
CATATCGCCTGATGAGACATTGAAATATCACTGTCGAAACAAACGTACCTTTGTCGTGGATATATATAGAAAAATTATATACATGTTCTAAAATATAATATAATATATATATATATATATATATATATATATATATATATATATATATATATGTTAATAAGAAACAGAATTACTTCTGTTTTTAAAATCTAACTTCAGTTTGTCACATCTATTTTCTTTACAATGTTTTTTTATATTAACAAAACCCTTTAAGATGAATATTTTATTTTTTATTCTTTTCAACTTTTTACTTCTAAAAATAATTTATTACCTACTGCTTATTCCATTCATTTTTATATTTTTGAGATATTATGGCTGGTTTATATTGCTACACTTTGTCCCAACATTAATTTAAAACTGTGCTCAATATAAAAATAGAGCAATGAATATTTATTATTAATTATTACTTTAGAAAATGTGCAAACTGCAAACTATTACAAAATTGTACATTTTCTTTCAACATTGAAATCAAATTTGATTAAAATCAGACCACTCCTTCTATAACCCGATTTTTTTAATTATCGATTTTCGATATTTATCGGGGGGTACCTCAACACAAAACCTAGCTAAGAACACTCGCAAACGCTTATAGTACAACTGTAAATTTTCAAGAAAATCGGTTCAGCCATTTCGGAGTCTATAGGTAATGGACACACACACACACACACACACACACACACACACACACACACACAGACAAAGTTCCATTTATAAATAAGTTTAGATACTATATATATATTTAATGAATCAAGGCAGCTGATAATTTTCTAAACATATATAATTTCAGGTGAAAATAAAGATAAAAATTCTCCACTCCAACATTTGGATATTTTTTTATTATGTTGATTCTTAGCTTTCGGCTCACATGAGCCATCTTCAGAGAGGTTACAGGGACATTTTGAAATTTCATGCGGTGTGATGTCATATAATAGCATTACAAATTTACGAACTACATTTGTTATTTGGTAACTGTTATCGTTGCTTAGCAAAGTTTTATGTCAGCACAAGATATAATCATCTTTGATGGTGGATTTTTTATGCTAACGTCCCTGTAACCTCTCTGAAGATGGCTCATGTGAGCCAAAAGCATAGAACCAACTTAATAAAAAATTATCCAAATGTTGGAGAATTTTTGTCTTTATTTTCACCTGAAATTAAAGCCAAAATACGATGTTTAGAATGGCTCATGATTAACCATAATAGACATTCATTGTCTTTTATATTTAACAATATATGTTTAGAAAATATATATATATATTTTCTATTTACACTCTCACACCCTGATTAAGCACTCTGGTAGAATGGTAGACTTTGAAAAACAGTAGCTACTCTGTCATGTACGCATTGCTCATAATGAATTAGAGCACTCTGGCTATTGGGCATGTATTATGATAATGTATATACTAAAAAGTCTGCCTTCTTCTACTGAACACCCATAGCCCAGAGGTAGAATCGCCGACTGACACCAATTCGGTCGGGTTTCAATCCTGGGTTAAAAAGCAATCAGAGTCTAACCATACTGATGAGCTGTGATACAGCGAAACAGATCTGTCTGCAGATGACTTTATATATATATATATATATACGCACATGATTGTCACTTAGCTGATTGATGTTACCTACAGCATCCTGACCTCAAAGCTTTGTAGGCTGATCTATCTGCCCACTCTTCATGAGTTTTTCCCAATTTACTTTAAATTTAATATCAACCACTTTATTACAAAGTTTGTTTATCTTAAATGTTTTGTAATCAGTATTCCACTGACTGTAAGCAATTTGGGTTTGACACAATTTTCCATATCACTACTCTGTGTGTGTGTGTGTGTGTGTGTGTGTGTGTGTGCGCAGATCTTTTGGAAATGCAAATAAAAATGATAGATATACAGGGTGATTAAAAAGTAAATCCCTATTTTATGTATGTGTGGCTAGCCACTAGCCAGGAGTCCTGAATTAAAACCATGAGGCTTTTTTCTTTGGGATTTGTTAAAGGAATAAGTCTGCTATACCAAACCAAGACTTTTGAAGAAGTTGAAGAGCAAATACAAGAATTCATATCTTCTATCCCAGAAGCATTCCTGGTGAAACGATTTGATGCAACTCCTGGAGCTGCTCAAGCAGCTGGTAGCAAAATCTGCTGCCCATCTTGAATTTTAAATAAAACCTCATGATAAATGCTTTCATCTCATATACATTTCTTGTAAATAAATAAATTATAAATTCCAGTCACCTGAAGAAGGTTGGAGTGTACAACGGCCAAAATGTCATGAATATGGCAATAAAGATTAGGACAACAGTCTGAACAATGTAAATAATGTAAATAATTTATATTTTAAAATGGCAAGATACTTTTCAACCACCCAGTATATTTACACAAACATGTGGTTATGCATGTGTATATTTGTGCTTGTGTGCACATATATATATATATATATGTTTTACAGAAAGAGAGAGAGATTGACCAGTTCAAAAGAATCCTTTGTAATAGATGCAACTGAAGCGGCTCACCTTGAAGCAACTGTACAATCATCACTCACAACATCAACTCGTTCACCATCATGCACCCGTTATTATTGAAATCTTGTTTTGGGGAAAATTTTCAAGTGGCTATAAGCTTTAGCTCAGGCTATCAATTGTCCACCACTTCTATTGACTTGGGGGTGGAGGTAAGGGTGCAGGGACGATGGCGGTATGGGGAGGAGACTGAAAGAGTCAATAGACTGATGACCAAACAAATACAAGTGATGTAGCCTGGCAGCATATGTAATGTCTCGTCTACTTGCTGTTTGTGATTTTCAGCTTTTGAAGAAAAACATCAAGATAAAAACAAGCATAAATTCTTTCATACAGAATAACATAAACAAGATTTTTTAAATATGTGTGTGTCTATATATATATATATATATATAGAGAGAGAGAGAGAGACAGAGAGAGAGACACTTGCAAGCATATATGTGTGCATATATATATAAATATATATAAGATATATGTGTATATATATACATATGTGTGTGTGTGTGTGTGTATATAAATATATATAGACACTTGTGTGCATATATGTGTGTATATATGTGTGCATATATATATGTACATGTATATAATACATGTTTGTGTGTGTGTGTATATATATATATATATATATATATATCATGAGTGTATGTGTGTGTGTGTATATATATATATATATATATATATATATATATATATACACACACACACATACACTCATGAGCTTTATCTTGTCCAGGAAACATTTATATATTTAAAACATGCTCAATATACAATTCACAAAATTGAAAGTGTAGAGCTAGTTAATATACATATGTACACACACACACACACACACACACACACATATATATATATATAGCCATATGTTTGTGTAGATATACACAGTGATTGAAAAGTAACTCCTCATTTTAAAATATAATTTATTTATATTATTTACATTTTTGGGACTATTTTCCTAATCTTTTTTGTCATATTCATGATGTTTCAGCTGTTGTACACTGCGACCTTCTTCAGGTGATTGTAATTTATGTATATATACATGTGTGTGTGTGTATAGTTTCAGTGCAAAGAATTTGTCACTTTAACTTAGCAGTTTCATGCCGACTTCAAAGTTTCATAATGACACCATTATGATGTCTTCACTCATCAAAGTGTGTATTTTATTTTATTTTTTTGCTTTTGGATAATAAATATTAGATTTATATTGTAAATTAAAAATTAGGCTGCAAAAATTGTAGAAAAGTTCGTTTTTACATTTTAATATCCCAAAGTTGTATTTTGACTTATTTTGTTTGTGTATTTTATCTTTTTTTTTAAAATTTTAATAACAAATATCAGGATGGTAAATGAGATTGTTTTTTGCTAAATCAGTTTTAGATCACTGGAACTGTAAAATCTATTAATTTATGATATAGTAAAAAATAGTGTTTCTCATACTAACAATAAATACACAGTTGATCATGACCGAGATAGTTAAAATTACTTAAAAAAAAAAAGATAAAATGGAATTCAGATTGTATATTCATAATATCAATCCCAGCATATAATATCTCATTTAGAAATTAAAAATATATAATAAAAATTAAATTGTTTTATATATATATATATATATCTAAATCTATCTAATCTAAATCTAAATCTATTTATAAATGGAACTTTGTCTCTGTGTGTGTGTATCTGTGTGTGTGTGTGTGTCCATTACCTATAGACTTCAAAACGGCTGAACTAATTTTCTTGAAGATTTACACAGTTGTACTATAAGTGTCTGCGAGTGTTCTTAGCTATGTTTTGTGTCAAGGTACCCCCAATGAATATTGAAAATCGATAATTGAAAAAATCGGGTTATAGAAGGAGTCGTCTGATTTTAATCAAATTTCATACACTCATAGACAAAAACATAAGAAATGATATTCAGAAGTTTCAAGGTTGCAGTTCTTACAATAGTGCAGAAAATTGATAATATATATATATATATATAAAAGGCAAGATGTTTGTATGTGTGTCTGTTTATCTGCCTGTATGTCTGTATTTTTTCAACCCTTTTATTTTAGTTTTTGCTTCGGATTTGGCTCTAAGTAGGTATAATTGTAGTACTTAGTCTCAGCCATGATACCATTTACTCAGAGGACTTATTTAGCCTTCAAAATTCAGTTTATGATGAAAAAATCTTATTTGATAGCAATACCAGGAAATCAAAATTTGACTTATATCCATTCATTTTTCTTTTTCAGTCTACGGTTTCGTTTTAACTGGAAACAACTATTGCTTTTTAGTCTTTCGTTCCAACGTCCAAAGAGTCTGAACTCCAGGACCATGGATTAGTTTTAAAGCTTTCATTACACCCAAGCAATGCCAGGCTATACTGCTAGTATATGCATATTTTTAAAAAGAAAATGTGTGTCCCTTCAAATATATGTATCTGCTAAAAATATATTTATAGTAAGGAGGGGATGCATAAGTATAAGTGACTCAAATGGGTTAGGAGATAGCGAATCCTACTGACACTAAATCGGTTGAGTTTTAATCCCGGCCAGAGACAGGTGGATGTGTCTAACCACACTGATGAGCTGTGATAGGCTTCTATGTGGATGACTAATATATATATATATATATATATTGTGTATATTTTGGCAGTATTTTTTCATTAATACAGGTTTCCTTGAATAATATAGACAAGTTCTGTTTATTTATTTTGTGTAAGAACCTTTCGTATGATCTGATTAGCTTGATAGTGTTGAAGTGATATATATATATAGACTATATATAATAATAGTTCACAAATAAATCTCTTCATTTTACTCTTGAAATAGCAAGACGCGACTGTCAGTTCGATTCTAATAGTTTCTTTTCTTGCACTTTTCACCTGTGGAAATCCCTTCCAGTTCCTTGCTCCCGGTCATCAATAATCTTCAAAATTAGAATCCATCAATTGGCCATTGTTATTGTTTTTTCTCTTCACCAATGGTTTTCTCATTTTTTTTCTCTCTCAGTAAGCTTGTGCTTCTTAGTTTCCTACAGTATTGTCTTGCTTGGGGGGAATTTATTAATGTGCACACACACACACACACACACACACACACATATGACATGACAGCATGAAACAGTCTGTCACCTCTGAGTGTTGACTTCACTGATCACTTTTATTTTTACATACGTTCCATCTCTGATATTGAGAACTTTATCCTATAAATATAGAACACCTTAAAACTATATTTCTTCATATATATTTATATATATATATATATATATATATATATATATATATATATATAGATGAATAGACTCTGATTTTAGTTTTACATACTCATGCAGAAAGAAAGAAAAATACTGGATTTTAAAATTAAATACATACAGGCTAGGGACTTAGGTGTTTTGAATCTTTATAAATGTTTCAATAGTTAAACACTTTTTAGATACACTTAAAAAATTTTCTTTAAAACAACATTTATAAGTATTATTAAAGATAGGTTTACATTTACAAATATTAAAAAAACTGTCGCTTTCTGCATGTGATGTAAACAATCTCTCCACAAACGCTCATCGTGAAAACGTTTCTAATTTAAATTTTAAAATCATTTGTTTCTGATGAAAGGCCGAAGATGGTCTGAAATAGCAAATATAATAATAGAAATAAATAAATGCTGTCAAAAAAATACATTTTTAAACTTACAACTTTTTAGTAGTTTTTCCTATATATATATATATATCTATATATATATATATAAGAAAAATATATAAAGTCTAGAAGTACAACTATACACAAAAGCATAAACACCCAATCATAACCTAAAAAGAGAAACCCTTAAGCAATCAAACACACTGACATGGTAAGAAAAAAGTTCAAACCAATAAAAAAAGGTCAACCTAAATGACAAGAACAAACCAAACAAAAAACAATGATGCAGACACCTATTCAATACAAAACAACTAAGCAGACACCCATGCATGCATACATTAAAAGCAATAAATAAAGCATTAAAAAGAATTAAACACCTGTACAATAAAAATAAAGAGTAAAAGAAAATCAACCAATTGCAAGTGAGAACACTCCCAGAAAATATCAAATTATACCAGGTTCCTTAGAAATAGGAAAGAAAACCAGGACACAACAGCAGAAAATAAACCCAGCCCTAATGAGTAAAGTCATTATAGGGTGTCTTCATGAAACTTCAAAGTTGGCATGAACTTGCTTCATTAAAGCAGCAAATTCTTTGCACTAAAACTATATATATATATATATATATATATATATGGTGTATGGGTAGGTCTTGAAGGCTATCACAATGTGTTTAGTAAAATAAAGGAAGGTAAAGAAGGTGTTGGGTATAACCTATTTATTATTCATTATTATTTCGAAATCAAAATCTCATCTTTAGAATGGTAGGAGAGCTTGTTTTCACTGTGCCTTTCAACGGACGTGAAAACAAGCTCTCCTACCCTTCTGAAGATGAGATTTTAATCTACCCATACACTTATTATATACACAATGCTTCAAGCAAATTACAAAACTCTCCATATATATATATATATATATATATATATATAGAGAGAGAGAGAGAGAGAGGAAAAGTCAACACAAAAGTTATAAATCCAGAATTTATTTCAGCAATGAAAAAAAAACTTTTACAATTGCCTCATTGAGATCATTGATGAATAAATAAGTGTTAATTTCACTCAGAATATTAAAAAAAATGGGTTTTTACAGAGAGATTTTTTAAACTGGAAATCAATTAAGAATAATTGATCAAGTCACACATATAACACAATACAAAATAAGGAATTAAATCACATATACATAAAACAATTAACAATAAATTATACACATGCAAAAAAGGAGAAAGGGATATACATACTCAAAACAACACCCAGACATAATTACACACACACGATTTAGGAAAGAATATATACATACACAAAAAAAAGAGGGAAAGAAGGAAAAGAGTAAAGAGAAAGTGGGCAGAAACCCATACAGTCACAAATTTTATCTAACACAAAAAGTTTTTTAGAAAATAAGAAAATTTTAAAAACATTTTTGCAAAAATTTTAACTACAAAATTTTTATTAAAAGTTATTTTTCCCATTGGGACAGTAGATAAATAAAAATAAAATTTAAATTCATTTAATATGAACAAACAGATATAATCTTCACAAAAGATAAAGAAGGAGAGAAAAAAGAGAAAAATAAATAAATAAATTTAAAAAGAAAAATTAGGGACAGATTTTACATATACATTCAAAAATATTCAGTCAGGTAAGTGCCATATGTGATACACGCTTGGGCAATCATGTCTTGAAAGAGACATGACTGACTGGGCAGATGATTATCCTGCAGTAGGTTGCTATTACTTTCTGCAGTAGACTGGTTGCCAGCCAAGGCTATAGAACCCAATTTGTCCTGTTATTTAACCCATAACTGGAAGGAAGAGACAGATTGATACATTTCCCAAGGGTATTTACGCATAAGTGAATGCAAGGAATTCAACTGGAATTCGAACTTGGCTCTCCAATTTCTCATTCCACGAAGCATATAAATATTAGCTGACAGAAAAACAAAAATTAAAAAAAAAAAATGGATTTTTTTTTCTTCTATTTTAAAAATCTTTTCTAAAAAAATGGCAGACCTGAAGTAGACTACCACCACGTTTAATTTTGTTGTTTTTCATTTTTTTTTTACTATTTTCAGCACAGTCCTATTGATTACCTGCTTAACTTTATGATTAACAAAAAAAATTTGAAAAATTTCAATATTTACACATTTTCTGTGGGGGATTAGTTTCTCATACAATGTTATCGTAAAGTGAGCCTCCATTTTGAAATCAGTCACCAGTTTGACAGTACCGCCACCTGTAAATGTGTTCATTATCAAATCTTTTTTACTTTTTCTGTGCAATATTATCTTTTACACCTTAAACTTTATGAATGACAAAAAAAATTTCAAAAATGTTATTATTTATATAATTTTAGGTAGAGGACCAGTTTCTCATACAACCTTGATTGAAAATGGAGGATTGATTTACTATCGGTGTATGAGAAACTGACCCCCGACAAATTTGTTTAAATATTGTAAATTTTCAAATTTTTTTTGATAATCAGAAAGTTTAAGTAACACTCGATAGAACTTTGCTGAAAAAAGTAAAAAAAAATGAAAAACAACGAAATTAACATAAACAAAGCAACCCCAACGCGAGTGGATTGAAAATGGAGGATTGATTTACTATAACGTTGTATGAGAAACTGACCTCAACCAAAATTTTTTTTGATAATCGGAAAGTTTAAGTAACAATCGATAGGACTGCGCTGACAAAAGTAAAAAAAAATGAAAACAATGAAATTAAATGTGGTGGTAGTCTGCTTCAGGTCGGCCCCAAAAATTATTTTTCTAAAAAACCCTTTATAAAAATAATAAGGTTTACAAGAGAAAATAGTATACAGAAAATTAAATACAATAATCCAGATAATGACAAAGGAGCCAATGTATTAAAATCTACAATATAAAGTCACAAGTGTTTATAATCTTCAACCGATCTTCAACCGATTTAAATATAAAAAAATCAAATAAAGTGGGAAAAAAAATGGATAATATCCATTGAGCTCTCTATTGATATTTAATTGATATTTCATATTAATTAGATAAAATCTTTTGGATTATTCTTTCTGTCTTCATGGGTCGCCATTCTCTCCTATATATATATATATATATATATATATAGATGCTCAGTCCATAAATGGCGAGCGTAATCCAACAAGATCAACTTAACATAAAATATTAAGTGTCATATCTATATAGAAAGCCCAATGAATGTTATCCAGAGCAATATGATATTTATAAAGGAAACCTCAACACGTCATTTAAATTGGTTATAAATTATAATTCATTTCAATGAGCTAAATTAGCTCATTTCTTTAGAATTATAATTTATTTGACGTGTTGAGTTTTTCTTTATATATATATCAGCAAAATACATACTGATATTCATGCAAGTACATGTATCTATATAAATATATTTCTGATGTTAATAAAACAGTGCTCAGCTCAGTGTAATATAACACAGCTATAAAGTGTATATTAATAAATATATATATTATCTTACATGTATAGCATGACCTGAAGTTCCAAGCACTATGCAATCATCAGATGCTTATTATGAATTGATTGCAGAGTGCATGAAACTCTAAGTTGTGCTATAGACATAGAATAATATGTATATCTATTAATATATATGCATATCTATTGGGATCAAATGCAGATCAAATATGGATTGGAATCCAGCAGAATGAATGATAGGATAAAGAACAAATAGGTAAGGTTTATCTAACATGTTTCATTTTTATTAAAGCTTCATCAGAGAATGAGATATGGAGAAAAGGAAGAAAGAAATGTATGATAAGATAAAGAACAAATAGGAAACGTTTATCAATCTGACATGTTTCGCTTTTATTAAAGCTTCATCAGAGAATGAGATATGGAGAAAAGGAAGAAAGAAATATATGATAAAATAAAGAACAAATATGAAACGTTTATCAATCTGACATGTTTCACTTTTATTAAAGCTTCATCAGAGAATGAGTTATGGAGAAAAAGAAGAAAGAAATATATAAGATAAAGAACAAATAGGAAACGTTTATCAATCTAACATGTTTCGCTTTTATTAAAGCTTCATCAGAGAATGAGATATGGAGAAAAAGAAGAAAGAAATATATGATAAGATAAAGAACAAATAGGAAACGTTTATGTATCTAACATGTTTCGCTTTTATTAAAGCTCCATCAGAGAATGAGATATGGAGAAAAAGAAGAAAGAAATATATAAGATAAAGAACAAATAGGAAACGTTTATCTAACATGTTTCGCTTTTATTAAAGCTTCATCAGAGAATGAGATATGGAGAAAAAGAAAGAAATGTATGATAAGATAAAGAACAAATAGGAAACGTTTATCAATCTAACATGTTTCATTTTTATTAAAGCTTCATCAGAGAATGAGATATGGAGAAAAAGAAGAAAGAAATATATAAGATAAAGTACAAATAGGAAACGTTTATCAATCTAACATGTTTCGCTTTCATTAAAGCTTCATCAGAGAATTAGATATGGAGAAAAAGAAGAAAGAAATATATGATAAGATAAAGAACAAATAGGAAACGTTTATCAATCTGACATGTTTCACTTTTATTAAAGTTTCATCGGAGAATGAGATATGGAGAAAAAGAAGAAAGAAATATATGATAAGATAAAGAACAAATAGGAAACGTTTATCAATCTGACATGTTTCACTTTTATTAAAGTTTCATCGGAGAATGAGATATGGAGAAAAAGAAGAAAGAAATATATGATAAGATAAACAACAAATAGGAAACGTTTATGTATCTAACATGTTTCACTTTTATTAAAGCTTCATCAGAGAATGAGATATGGAGAAAAAGAAAGAAATATATGATAAGATAAAGAACAAATAGGAAACATTTATCAATCTAACATGTTTCACTTTTATTAAAGCTTCATCAGAGAATGAGTTATGGAGAAAATGAAGAAAGAAATATATGATAAGATAAAAAACAAATAGGAAACGTTTATCAATCTAACATGTTTCACTTTTATTAAAGCTTCATCAGAGAATGAGATATGGAGAAAAAGAAGAAAGAAATATATGATAAAATAAAGAACAAATATGAAACGTTTATCAATCTGACATGTTTCACTTTTATTAAAGCTTCATCAGAGAATGAGATATGGAGAAAAGGAAGAAAGAAATATATGATAAGTTAAAGAACAAATGGAAAGGAAACATTTATCAATCTAACATGTTTCACTTTTATTAAAGCTTCATCAGAGAATGAGTTATGGAGAAAAGGAAGAAAGAAATATATGATAAGATAAAGAACAAATAGGAAACATTTATCAATCTAACATGTTTCACTTTTATTAAAGCTTCATCAGAGAATGAGTTATGGAGAAAAGGAAGAAAGAAATATATGATAAGATAAAAAACAAATAGGAAACGTTTATCAATCTAACATGTTTCAATTTTATTAAAGCTTAATCAGAGAATGAGTTATGGAGAAAAGGAAGAAAGAAATATATGATAAGATAAAAAACAAATAGGAAACGTTTATCACCCTAACATGTTTCATTTTTATTAAAGCTTCATCAGAGAATGAGAAATGGAGAAAAAAGAAAATTTGGTATTTTTATTTTTGTATTGTTTCATTTTCATTGATTAATCAGGTTTTGTGTACATTTGACTTGTTAAGCAATATTAGTATAATTCATGGTGTCCCAGTCTCAAGGAGAACCACCAAACAAAAATAATGTTTACTACACACACACATGAATATATATTATCATCTGAACATCACACAGACAAACTAGAATTCTGATACACTTATATACATAAAAGCAATATTTACATTTTTTTTCAATTAGTCTTAGAATCCATTATTTTTTTTGTTGTCAAATTTGTGGTTTCAGTATTGTGATGTTGAACTTATAGAGGAACTGGCCAGGGTTCATGTTAATTCTTGTTAAATCTGCTGTGCTTTCAACGGTTTTCATCTTGCTATCAAGAATAAAAAATATTAAATGAAATTTTAAATCTGTTTCATGTAGCTTGTATCTTTGGAATGATTTGAATCTTAACTTTGAATGTTTGTAAAGTCACGTGAGCATGAAAACATATATAACTTGCCTGATAGATATGTGTTGGGGGGGGTGTAGATATCAAGGTCAACACCCAGTGCCAACAATCTATTTCATGCTTAAATGTAATCTTCAGGCCTTGTGTGGTGTTTTTTTTGACATGACTATTTATTTATGCTGGTCAGTGGTGTATTATGAGTAGAAAGTCTACTGTTTTATCCTAACGGTTATTTAGTTGGCAGTAAAAGTTATGTTTCAACTTATTCTAAATGATATAAAGTAGAAATAATTGTGGATCTGAATGCAGTTATTTGTTGGTATTTTTTTAATGTTGTTTATTAACTTATTTTTACTCATTATTGATTTATTATATACTGTTGATCATTATTATTACATTTACTTGTATATATGTGTGCATTCACTGTTTGTTAATTTGTTTATTATTTACTTAATTTATTTATTTATTTTATTTAGATTTTTTTTTTTTTATTTTTTTTTTTTACTTATTTAATTAGTTTTATTTCTATTGGTTTTATTTTGTTATGTATTCGTTTTTAATTTTCAATTTTTAAGAAACATAGTAGAAATTTATTTTTATGTCTGCATTTTGAGATGAGTTGGGATTGCTTATTTGGTATTTTGTTTTGGTCTGGGAAGTTAATTATAGCTATTTTCTCCTCCAGACAGAGTTCACGGTTTTGGATTTATTATTATAGATTAACGCTTTTTTATTTATTTCTATAGTTTTTTTTGTGTGATTTGGTTTTTGTTTTCAACTTTCCAAATATGTTTAGAACACGTTGTGATGATCATATATTTACTATTTCTAAAGGATGTTTTGTGTGCATAGTTTCTTTTTTTCCAGTTACTCCTATGTATATGTTTCTTTATTATCTGCTGATTTTACAGTAGCTTGGTATATTGCCTTGTTTTCAAGCAATTGCCATTGAAGTGACATTTGTTTTTTGTTTTGCAATTACATGTGGATTTCATTTGTATGAGTAGTTTGTTGTTTTTTTCTGTTATACTTTTTTAATAGTTGTGTCATGTTCTTGATATAGCTGTAGCTTATTTTTACTGTGTTTTTGTTGAGAATATCTTGTGGAGAGTGCTTGATTAGAAGTATTTGTGTATGAGTCTAATGAATATTTTTCCTGTTTGTTTTTACATTTGTGTAGTGTGTAATCACACAGCACAAATGTATGTGAGTGTTGCCAAAAATCTACTATCTTTTAGGGCTGTTTCATAATTTTTTTGTCTTTATTGGAAGAATTGTCAGATATTTTTATATTTGTATATGCTCTACCCCTAAGATTAAGCATTTCAACCCATGAATATAGTATACCTTAAAATTATATATATATATATATATATATATATAATTGCACTAATGAAAGAGTGCTTATGGCTATATCAGGTTGAAACACTAGTTCTGTACGATCACCAAAGTTAAGCAATGTCAAGCCTGGTCATTACCTAGATGAGTGATCACTTGGGAATACTAGGTGATTTAAGCTTGGATGTGTGGGTGATGTAACAGATAGCGACTCGGAATATGTTAAATGGAGAGCTGAGTTCTAATTCAAATCAGGTTCATTATATTCACTTAAGCACAAATGCCTTAATGCATGAATCCACCACTTCTCCTCCCAGCTGTGGGTTAATTAGCAGGACTTATATTTTTAAATCATTATTATCTTCAAAAGAATTCTTACAATCTAAAAATATTTTCTGGCTTTAAATAGCCTGCAAAAGGTTGATAACCTCTAAAAAGCAAATCAACTGACTAATGAAAGGTAAAAAAGAAACAATATTTAAACATTCATTGCTACTTCAGTTTCATTTGTTAGAATTCAGGTAATACCTTTTGTAGCATGGAGGTACTTTTTTTATATTCCATGTCTCTTCTGGATGTAGGCAATCTTGGCTCTTTACAACTTTCCGTCCTTTGTAGCTTTTAATAAGGTTTGCCTTTTTGCTATCACTTCCGCTCCCTTTTCTGTCAACCATTGACACAAAGTCATTCATTCAGTCAGTTAAGTGCCATATGTGATACACACTTGGGCAATCATGTCTCAAAAGAGACAGGACTGACTTGGCAGAAGATTTTCTTGCAGTAAGTTGCCATTATTTCTGCAGTAGATTGGTTGCCAACCAAGGCTATAGAACCCAATCTATTTAACCCATAACTGGAGGGAGATGTGACAGATTAATACCTTTTCCAAGTGTATTTTCATGTAAGTGAATGCAACTGAAATTCAAGCATGGCTCTTTGATTTTTTGTTCTGATCTGATAGGTTATTTGCTGCTTTTCTCTCTCTTGTCTTCAATCTGTCCTGTGAGTATTAAATTTTCCAAGCCCTCCAATTTTCTTAAAACTTTCTCATTGCTCACATGTTCAGTTCATGGTATTATTAGCATTCTTCTGTAGCACAATATTTCTGTTGCTTGAAATCTCCTCTTCATCTGTGATGAGATTGTCCAGTATTCTACTGCCATATAGAACTACCAATATTACATAACAGTTCAAAACTCTTTTCTTTGTTTTTAATAAAATTTTTCTGTTTCTTAATACTTTGTTTTGCTTTTGGAAGGCAGCTTTCATTATCCCAATGTGTCTTTGAATTTTGCTGTCACATTTCCTCACAACCACCACCCCACACCATTAATACATTTCCCAGACATTCAAATTTTTATACTTACTTGATTTTGACATCTCAAATCCATAGTTCACATTTTGTGTTGTTCATCTTGCTAATAAACATTCTTGCAATTGATACTTAGTCCTTTCATCTTGCTTTCCTTTACTTTTATGTAACTTTACCTTCTGTAGAAGCTCTTGTAGTTTCTTTTCAATGTCTGCCATCAACACTGTGTCATCTACTTTATATTATTTTTGCGTTGTAAATCTGCGTGTCTTATGTTGTTAAGGCTATGGTCACCAATAATGAATCCTGGTAGGACTTCTAATTCTCCCAGAATTGCCTCACTGCAAAGTTTGAATAAGTCTGGTGAGAAGACACAGCCTTGTCTTATGCTCCTTTCTGTTGTTGTTTATTTATTGAATTCATTTTCTATCCATATATTGGAAGTTTGCTCCCAATATAAGTTCTAGATTCACAGGATTATAATAGAGGATGTTGTTTGTTACCAGCTTGCAGTAGGAGATGTGACTTTGTAAAAGAAGAGGTTGAAATCTTTAAAAGTAAATTGGAAAGAGAGCGGCTATGATTAAATGTAAATAAATAGTAGAGCTGTTCAACAAACAAAACTGAAAAAGTTTGCAATAAACAATAACAAGAGAAAAGAAAAGAACAGGGCAAAATTAATATAAAGCAAGCAAACAATATATACAAGGCAAATTAACAGCAATAAAAAAAGCAACTGTAATAAAGCAAATTAAAAGTAATAAGACAAAGTAAAATAATAAGGTAAATTAACATTAATAAGGCAAAGTAACTGTAATAAAGCAAATTAAAAGTAATAAGACAAATTAACAGTAATAAGGCAAATTAACAGTAATAAGGCAAAGTAAAATAATAAGGCAAATTAACAGTAATAAAGCAAAGTAACTGTAATAATGCAAATTAAAAGTAATAAGACAAAGTAAAATAATAAGGCAAATTAACAGTAATAAGGCAAAGTAACTGTCATAATGCAAATTAAAAGTAATAAGACAAAATAAAATAATAAGGCAAATTAACAGTAATAAGGCAAAGTAACTGTAATAAAACAAATTAAAAGTAATAAGACCAAGTAAAATAATAAGGCAAATTAACAGTAATAAGGCAAAGCAACTGTAATAAAGCAAATTAAAATAATAAGACAAAGTAAAATAATAAGGCAAATTAACAGTAATAAGGCAAAGTAACTGTAATAAAGCAAATTAAAAGTAATAAGACCAAGTAAAATAATAAGGCAAATTAACATTAATAAGGCAAAGTAACTGTAATAAAGCAAATTAAAATAATAAGACAAAGTAAAATAATAAGGCAAATTAACAGTAATAAGGCAAAGTAACTGTAATATGGCAAAAAGTTCACAAGCTCAGAATTGGATTTGACACACAAGTGCAAATTCAGATGAATGAACAAGACGTTCAGTTACTTTTTCACCACTTTGACATGACTTCCCTCTGTCTTTTTTGTAAATATTTTCATGGTGATGATGATGATGATGATTATTCTGATGAGCTTTCCTCCTTGTTGTCTCAGCTGTACGAATCTTAGTGTACTGCTAAATTAGCAATGTGAAGAACTACATATCCCACAACAGAAGAGAAAGAAAATTATATTTATATATATAAAGAAAGAAAACGTTTATGAACTTAGCTATAGTGTCTATATGTGTTTGTAGAGAAGAACCTCTACATGGTCTGTGTGGATTTAACTAGTTGGTTTACCATGGAAAAGAAATGATAGGTCTCCTCATACATATTAGAATAGGTTCAGTTAATCTACCTGAGGATTCTGTTGAATAAAACTTTAGTAGTACTAAGTGTTGAAATATTGTATTTTTCATTTAAAAGAGTGATTTGTACAGTTCAAAATATGTTATATATTTATTATATTTAATATAGATTATTTAATTTAATACTAAATATTTAATCATGACTTCCCAAACCACATTGTAGATGAAGAAATAAGACAATATTTCAAAAACCTTAACACACATCAAACAGAATATGGTACTTTCATAAAAGACCCTAAACATATCAAACTCTTTTATTGTAACGAAATGCACGATAACTACAAACAGGATTAAAAAATCATAAAATATCTCATTCGTACTAATATATCCCGCTGATCCTAATAAAAAAGTAAAATTAATAATATATTATAAAAAATAAATACTACTAATTTAATTATCCATAATAATTCCTCCTCACCAAACTGATGTGTTATGTAAAACCAACATTACATATTAATTCAAATGTCCCTTGAGAGAATGTATCTCCAACAGAAAAACAAATATATATGCTGGATTTACAGCAATTACTTTAAAAGGTGTCTTACATTATACATGTCTGACCATTCATCCATTTCTAGACATCTACAACATTCCTGTCTACATTCACAATATAAAAAAATAATGATCAATAACACAACTATCCAACACCAAGACAACAACAAAAGAAAACTACAGATCCTCGAGGCAACATTCATTAAAAAACTTAAACCGTCAATAGAATCAGCTATGAATACTGTAGTAATGTTCTAATCTAAACTTATTTACAAATGGAACTTTGTCTCTGTGTGTGTCTGTGTGTGTCCGTTACCTATAAACTCCGAAATGGCTGAACCGATTTTCTTGAAAATTTACACAGTTGTACTATAAGCATCTGCAGATGTTCTTAGCTAGGTTTTGTGTCATGGTACCCCCGATAAATATCGAAAATTGATAATCGAAAAAATCGGGTGATAGAAGGAGTGGTCTGATTTTAATCAAATTTCATACACTCATAGACATAAGAAACGATATTCAGAAGTTTCAAGGTTGCAGTTCTTAGAATAGTGCAAAAAATTTGATATCGATACCAGGAAATCAAAATTTGACTTACATCCATTCATTTTTCTTTCAGTCTACGGTTTCGCTTTAACTGGAAACAACTATTGCTTTTTAGTCTTTCGTGCCAACGTCCAAAGAGTCTGAGCCACAGAACCATGGATTAGTTTTAAAGCTTTCATTACATCCGAGCAACGCCGGGCTATACTGCTAGTGTGTTTATAAAAAGAACAGATTTTTCATGCTTTAATATGTGCATGACAATGACATTACAACATAAAAAAAAGGAAGGAGATTGAAAGTACTTGGGAACATCAAAAAACGAATAATAAAATCATCTGTCAACATTACAGCTCATTTCTTACATATTTTAATTATAATAAGTGAAAGATTATTTGTGAGTATAAATAGATTTTATTAAAAATAAGCAGATATAATGTTTGCATTTTATTTAATCTGACATTTATATATATATTGTATATAACATGCTAAAGTCTGCCTTCTTCTCCTCAGTGACCATAGTGCAGAGTTAGAATCACTGACTGATGTCAATTCAGTCAGGGTCAATCCTGGCTGGAGGCAATTGGATGTATAACTGTACTGATGAGCTGTGAAACAGAACTGACTGTGGATGACTATATATATGAATAAATATAGTTTCAAGGTGTGCTATATTTATAGGATAAATATATATATATATATATCTATATATATTTATATATATATAGTGTTTAATTGTGATAATCTTTAGTGCCAAGGTTGTTGTTTTTCAGTGATTTTATTGATAAAATGTATTTTGGCAAGCAGGTTTTTATCATAAAGTGCCCGATATTGGGATGGAGGTTAAGTGTTAAAAAGTACAGTTTGTATGTTAAAAAGACAAACTGTTTGTATTTATATATTAAATATTTAATATACCACGTATATTATATATATAATATATATATATATATTCATATATGTTTTGTACTTAATATAGATTATATATTATATTTAATATTGATTATAAACTATATATAATATATATTATATTATATAATATATTATATTATATTAAATATATAATGTATATATTATATATATACATATTATATATTTTATCTTTAATATTTAATATAGATTATATTTAATATAGATTGGGTGTATCAAAAATACTTTTACAAATTTTGGATGTGGGTTCCTCAAACCAAAACAAGAACAAGAATTCCTATAAAAATATGTTAGCAAATCCTTTATTTATGAGTTATTAAGTTTAAAGAAAGACATGTTTTTTACATACTGCTGCATAAATGATAATGCACATTGGTCTACATGGCTGTATTAGTTTGCATTTCCTGACCAAATGAATCCAAACTTGCTGTTTATTCTCATTAAGACAGGATCTATGGCAACAGAAATTATAAATTGAATCTTGGCTTTTACATTTAAATTACAATCCTCAAACTATAATTTGTGGTGCGAGGTGTGAGGAACCCACATCCAAAATTTGTAAAAGTATTTTTGATACACTCAATCTATATTAAATATAATATACATATATATAACGGAAATTAATGAAGATTAACGAAACTTGGTTATAAAAAACTGACAATTGGAAATGATTTGTTTGAACATTATTTTTGATCGATACTCGTATTTAAGTAGATATTCTGTTTTTAATTAAACATTATTATATATTTATATCTACTGGCCTGATTATTTACGATAAATTTTTATTACAAAAATCCTGCCGTATGACACATTTTCATAATAAAAATTTGTCGTAAATAATCAGGCCAGTAGATATAAATATAAAATACCGTTTATTTAAAAACAGAATATCTACTTAAATACAAGTATCGATCAAAAATAATGTTCAAACAAATCATTTCATATATATATATATATATATAATATATAGAATATAATGTATATTATATATAATTTATAATCTAAATCAAATATAATCTATAATCTATATTAAATATGAAATATATATGAATATATATAACTGCATCTACTCTAAACTTGAAACTCAATAACTCAAAAATGAAGAATTTGTGAACTTATGTTCATATGGACATTTGTGCTTGTTTTGGTGCAAGGAACCTGTCACCAAATCTTGTTAAAGTATTTTTGATACATCCTGTATAGGTGTGTGTATGTGTGATATCATTATATAATTTTTTTTGTATATCCAGAACAATTTCTTTTTTTTTTTTGTCAATTGGAGTAGATAGACTAAACTATCGCCCGGTTCACACTCCACCCACGTCTATTGAACAGGTGAAGAGGCTCATCCCTTGTTTCCTGTTTAGGATGCGGTTTCCGGTTTTCTCTTTTCCAATCTTCTCACGCTTTTTTTTTTTTTTTCAATTGGAGTAGATAGACTAAATTATCGCCCGGCTCACACACCACCCACGTCTATTGAACAGGTGAAGAGGCTCATCCCTTGTTTCCTGTTTAGGATGCGGTTTCCGGTTTTCTCTTTTCAAATCTTTTCACTCCTATGTAGCCCCCTGCACATCAGTTGTGTTACTGCCTTGCTCCGGGTGATATGATTAAAAAAAAAAATATGATGGAGTGGAAAAAGTTTTAGTGTGATATGTTTTGACTAAGTTTGTATTTATGCTGATGTGGCTACTGATGTACATCAAGAAGGAGAGTTTCTGAGAATTTTAAATTTAAGTTTTTTTTTATGTGTTCCTTCACGAAACTTCGAAGTCAGCATGAACCTGCTCAGTTAAAGTGACAAAATCTTTGGGCATATCATTGTTCTATCTCCACCACAATATTGAGCATTTTATGCTAAAAACCTGCTTGCCAAATTACATTTTATCTATAATACCACTGAAAAAGCAACAACCTTGGTGCTAAACATTATCACAATTCAACTATATATATATATTTCAAATGTTATTGACATGAATGCATTGTTTTTTAAATAAAAGCTTCATTTTTATTTATTAGACAGTGCATATGAATTTCTATATATGCTTTTAGTATTTGCTATGTCACGATATATGTAATCATTAGAGAGAATGAAAATTTGGATGGATTTGTTTAATAAATCCTATCAGTGATAAGACATCTTAAATAAATGGCTAGTAAATAATTTGCAATGCATTCCTATAGTAAAATCATTTCCAATAAATTTCTAGATATGCTTTTAGTATTTGCTATGTCACTATATATGTAATCATTAGAGGGAATGAAAGTTTGGATGGATTTGTTTAATAAATCCTATCAGTTATAAAACAGTTTACATAAATGGCTAGTAAATAATTTGCAATGCATTCCTATAGTAAAATCATTTCCAATGAATTTCTAGATATGCTTTTAGTATTTGCTATGTCACTATATATGTAATCATTAGAAAAAGTGAAAGTTTGGATGGATTTGTTTAATAAATCCTATCAGTTATAAAACAGTTTACATAAATGGCTAGTAAATAATTTGCAATGCATTCCTATAGTAAAAAATCATTTCCAATGAATTTCTATATATGTTTTTAGTATTTGCTATGTCACTATATATGTAATCATTAGAGGGAATAAAAATTTGGATGGATTCATTTAATAAATCCTATCAGTTAAAAGACAGCTTACATAAATGGCTAGTAAATAGTTTGCAATGCATTCCTATAGTAAAAAATCATTTCCAATGAATTTCTAGATATGCTTTTAGTATTTGCTATGTCACTATATATGTAATCATTAGAGGGAATGAAAGTTTGGATGGATTTGTTTAATAAATCCTATCAGTGATAAGACAGCTTACATAAATGGCTAGTAAATAATTTGCAATGCATTCCTATAGTAAAATCATTTCCAATGAATTTCTAGACATGCTTTTAGTATTTGCTATGTCACTATATATGTAATCATTAGAGGGAATGAAAATTTGGATGGATTCATTTAATAAATCCTATCAGTTAAAAGACAGCTTACATAAATGGCTAGTAAATAGTTTGCAATGCATTCCTATAGTAAAAAATCATTTCCAATGAATTTCTAGATATGCTTTTAGTATTTGCTATGTCACTATATATGTAATCATTAGAGGGAATGAAAGTTTGGATGGATTTGTTTAATAAATCCTATCAGTGATAAGACATCTTACATAAATGGCTAGTAAATAATTTGCAATGCATTCCTATAGTAAAAAATCATTTCCAATGAATTTCTAGATATGCTTTTAGTATTTGCTATGTCACTATATATGTAATCATTAGAGGGAATGAAAGTTTGGATGGATTTGTTTAATAAATCCTATCAGTGATAAGACATCTTAAATAAATGGCTAGTAAATAATTTGCAATGCATTCCTATAGTAAAATCATTTCCAATAAATTTCTAGATATGCTTTTAGTATTTGCTATGTCACTATATATGTAATCATTAGAGGGAATGAAAGTTTGGATGGATTTGTTTAATAAATCCTATCAGTTATAAAACAGTTTACATAAATGGCTAGTAAATAATTTGCAATGCATTCCTATAGTAAAATCATTTCCAATGAATTTCTAGATATGCTTTTAGTATTTGCTATGTCACTATATATGTAATCATTAGAAAAAGTGAAAGTTTGGATGGATTTGTTTAATAAATCCTATCAGTTAAAAGACAGCTTACATAAATGGCTAGTAAATAATTTGCAATGCATTCCTATAGTAAAAAATCATTTCCAATGAATTTCTATATATGTTTTTAGTATTTGCTATGTCACTACATGTAATCAATATAGAGGGAATAAAAATTTGGATGGATTCATTTAATAAATCCTATCAGTTAAAAGACAGCTTACATAAATGGCTAGTAAATAGTTTGCAAATGCATTCTTATAGTAAAAAATCATTTTCCAATGAATTTCTAGATATGCTTTTAGTATTTGCTATGTCACTATATATGTAATCATTAGAGGGAATGAAAGTTTGATGGATTTGCGAATAAATCCTATCAGTGATAAAAGTAAGACAGCTTACATAAATGGCTAGTAAATAATTTGCAATGCATTCCTATATAAAATCAAATCCAAATCATTTCAATGAATTTCTAGACATGCTTTAGTATTTGCTATGTCACTATATATGTAATCATTAGAGGGAATGAAAATTTGGATGATTCATTTAATAAATCCTATCAGTTAAAAGACAGCTTACATAAACGGCTTTAGTAAATAGTTTGCAATGCATTCCTATAGTAAAAATCATTTCCAATGAATTTCTAGATATGTTTTTAGTATTTGCTATGTCACTATATATGTAATCATTAGAGGGAATGAAAGTTTGGATGGATTTGTTTAATAAATCCTATCAGTGATAAGACATCTTACATAAATGGCTAGTAACAATTTGCAATGCATTCCTATAGTAAAAATCATTTCAATGAATTTCTAGATATGCTTTTAGCATTTGCTATGTCACTATATATGTAATCATTAGAGGGAATGAAAGTTTGGATGGATTTGTTTAATAAATCCTATCAGTGATAAGACATCTTAAATAAAATGGCTAAAATAATTTGTACGTATTCATAGTAAAATCATTTCCAATAAATTTCTAGATAAGTTTTTAGTATTTGCTATGTCACTATATATGTAATCATTAGAGGGAATGAAAGTTTTGATGGATTTGTTTAATAAATCAATGTTGGCAAAACAGTTTACATTAAAATTATTAAATAATTTGCAATGCATTCCTATAGTAAAATCATTTCCAATGAATTTCTAGATATGCTTTTAGTATTTGCTATGTCACTATATATGTAATCATTAGAAAAGTGAAAGTTTGGATGATTTGTTTAATAAATCCTATCAGTTATAAAACAGTTTACATAAATGGCTAGTAACAATTTGCAATGCATTCCTATAGTAAAATCATTTCCAATGAATTTCTATATATGTTTTTAGCATTTGCTATGTCACTATATATGTAATCATTAGAGGGAATAAAATTTGGATGGATTCATTTCAATAAATCCTATCAGTTAAAAGACAGCTTACATAAATGGCTAAATAGTTTGCAATGCATCTTTATAGTAAAAAATCATTTCCCAATGAATTTCTAGATATGCTTTTTAGTATTTGCTATGTCACTATATATGTAATCATTAGAGGGAATGAAAGTTTGGATGGATTTGTTTAATAAATCCTATCAGTGATAAGACAGCTTACATAAATGGCTAGTAAATAATTTGCAATGCATTCCTATAGTAAAATCATTTCCAATGAATTTCTAGACATGCTTTTAGTATTTGCTATGTCACTATATATGTAATCATTAGAGGGAATGAAAATTTGGATGGATTCATTTAATAAATCCTATCAGTTAAAAGACAGCTTACATAAATGGCTAGTAAATAGTTTGCAATGCATTCCTATAGTAAAAAATCATTTCCAATGAATTTCTAGATATGCTTTTAGTATTTGCTATGTCACTATATATGTAATCATTAGAGGGAATGAAAGTTTGGATGGATTTGTTTAATAAATCCTATCAGTGATAAGACATCTTACATAAATGGCTAGTAAATAATTTGCAATGCATTCCTATAGTAAAAAATCATTTCCAATGAATTTCTAGATATGCTTTTAGTATTTGCTATGTCACTATATATGTAATCATTAGAGGGAATGAAAGTTTGGATGGATTTGTTTAATAAATCCTATCAGTGATAAGACATCTTACATAAATGGCTAGTAAATAATTTGCAATGCATTCCTATAGTAAAAAATCATTTCCAATGAATTTCTATATATGTTTTTAGTATTTGCTATGTCACTATATATGTAATCATTAGAGGGAATGAAAATTTGGATGGATTCATTTAATAAATCCTATCAGTTAAAAGACAGCTTACATAAATGGCTAGTAAATAGTTTGCAATGCATTCCTATAGTAAAAAATCATTTCCAATGAATTTCTAGATATGCTTTTAGTATTTGCTATGTCACTATATATGTAATCATTAGAGGGAATGAAAGTTTGGATGGATTTGTTTAATAAATCCTATCAGTGATAAGACATCTTACATAAATGGCTAGTAAATAATTTGCAATGCATTCCTATAGTAAAATCATTTCCAATGAATTTCTAGACATGCTTTTAGTATTTGCTATGTTACTATATATGTAATCATTAGAGGGAATGAAAGTTTGGATGGATTTGTTTAATAAATCCTATCAGTGATAAGACATCTTACATAAATGGCTAGTAAATAATTTGCAATGCATTCCTATAGTAACAAATCATTTCCAATGAATTTCTAGATATGTTTTTAGTATTTGCTATGTCACTATATATGTAATCATTAGAGGGAATGAAAGTTTGGATGGATTTGTTTAATAAATCCTATCAGTGATAAGACATCTTACATAAATGGCTAGTAAATAATTTGCAATGCATTCCTATAGTAAAATCATTTCCAATGAATTTCTAGATATGTTTTTAGTATTTGCTATGTCACTATATATGTAATCATTAGAAAAAGTGAAAGTTTGGATGGATTTGTTTAATAAATCCTATCAGTGATAAGACATCTTATATAAATGGCTAGTAAATAATTTGCAATGCATTCCTATAGTAAAATCATTTCCAATGAATTTCTATATATGCTTTTAGTATTTTCTATGTCACTATATATGTAATCATTAGAGGGAATGAAAGTTTGGATGGATTTGTTTAATAAATCTTATCATTTAAAAGACATCTTACATAAATGGCTAGTAAATAATTTGCAATGCATTCCTATAGTAAAAACATTTTCAATGAATTTCTACATATGCTTTTAGTATTTGCTATGTCACTATATATGTAATCATTAGAGGGAATGAAAGTTTGGATGGATTTGTTTAATAAATCCTATCAGTTAAAAGACAGCTTATATAAATAGCTAGTAAATAGTTTACAATGTATTCCTATATTTAAATTTTTTTTTTTTTTAATCATATCACCCCAAGCAAGGCGATAACACCACTGATACGCAGGGGACTAAGTAAGGGTAAAAAGAATGGAAAAGAGAAAGCCAGAAACCACATCCTAAACAGGGAACAAGGGACGAGCCTCTTCACCTGTTCAATAGATGTGGGTGGAGTGTGAACCGGGTGATAGTTTAGTCTATCTACTCCAATTGAAAAAAAAAATAAAAATAAAAAAAGCCAATGAATTTCTAGATATGCTTTTAGCATTTGCTATATCACTATATATGTAATCATTAGAGAGAATGAAAGTTTGGATGGATTTGTTTAATAAATCCTATCAGTGATAAAATAGCTTACATAAATGGCTAGTAAATAATTTGCAATGCATTCCTATAGTAAAATCATTTTCAATGAATTTCTACATATGCTTTTAGTATTTGCTATGTCACTATATATGTAATCATTAGAGGGAATGAAAGTTTGGATGGATTTGTTTAATAAATCCTATCAGTGATAAGACATCTTACATAAATGGCTAGTAAATAATTTGCAATGCATTCCTGTAGTGAAATCGTTTGTAATGAATTTCTATATAAATTTGTTAATACATCCTATGAGTGATTAGTAATTTTTTACTATCTCCATATTAATCTCTAAATCATATCTAATAGGATTATATTGAAGTTTAATGGTCAATGCATTTTAACTGAAAAATCCTGGGATTTTATCATTTTTATGGAAAATAAAATTATCAAAAGTTGCAAAATAGACTTATGTCACTATGTATTTAACTATTAGGGGGAATGAAAGTTTGGATGGATTTGTTTCATAAATCTAACTCATGGATTACATAAACAGCTTCTGCTACTGTTGCTAATAATAATAATGATTATGATGATGGTGATGATGATGATGATTATGATGATGACCTGATTGATTAAAGTCTGCCTTCTTCTCCTCAGTGACCATAGTGCAGAGTTAGAATCACTGACTGATGTCAATTCAGTCAGGGTCAATCCTGGCTGGAGGCAATTGGATGTATAACTGTACTGATGAGCTGTGAAACAGAACTGACTGTGGATGACTATATATATGAATAAATATAGTTTCAAGGTGTGCTATATTTATAGGATAAATATATATATATATATATCTATATATATTTATATATATATAGTGTTTAATTGTGATAATCTTTAGTGCCAAGGTTGTTGTTTTTCAGTGATTTTATTGATAAAATGTATTTTGGCAAGCAGGTTTTTATCATAAAGTGCCCGATATTGGGATGGAGGTTAAGTGTTAAAAAGTACAGTTTGTATGTTAAAAAGACAAACTGTTTGTATTTATATATTAAATATTTAATATACCACGTATATTATATATATAATATATATATATATATTCATATATGTTTTGTACTTAATATAGATTATATATTATATTTAATATTGATTATAAACTATATATAATATATATTATATTATATAATATATTATATTATATTAAATATATAATGTATATATTATATATATACATATTATATATTTTATCTTTAATATTTAATATAGATTATATTTAATATAGATTGGGTGTATCAAAAATACTTTTACAAATTTTGGATGTGGGTTCCTCAAACCAAAACAAGAACAAGAATTCCTATAAAAATATGTTAGCAAATCCTTTATTTATGATTTATTAAGTTTAAAGAAAGACATGTTTTTTACATACTGCTGCATAAATGATAATGCACATTGGTCTACATGGCTGTATTAGTTTGCATTTCCTGACCAAATGAATCCAAGTCATCCAAACTTGCTGTTTATTCTCATTAAGACAGGATCTATGGCAACAGAAATTATAAATTGAATCTTGGCTTTTACATTTAAATTACAATCCTCAAACTATAATTTGTGGTGCGAGGTGTGAGGAACCCACATCCAAAATTTGTAAAAGTATTTTTGATACACTCAATCTATATTAAATATAATATACATATATATAACGGAAATTAATGAAGATTAACGAAACTTGGTTATAAAAAACTGACAATTGGAAATGATTTGTTTGAACATTATTTTTGATCAATACTCGTATTTAAGTAGATATTCTGTTTTTAATTAAACATTATTATATATTTATATCTACTGGCCTGATTATTTACGATAAATTTTTATTACAAAAATCCTGCCGAATGACACATTTTCATAATAAAAATTTGTCGTAAATAATCAGGCCAGTAGATATAAATATAAAATACCGTTTATTTAAAAACAGAATATCTACTTAAATACAAGTATCGATCAAAAATAATGTTCAAACAAATCATTTCATATATATATATATATATATATAATATATAGAATATAATGTATATTATATATAATTTATAATCTAAATCAAATATAATCTATAATCTATATTAAATATAAAATATATATGAATATATATAACTGCATCTACTCTAAACTTGAAACTCAATAACTCAAAAATGAAGAATTTGTGAACTTATGTTCATATGGACATTTGTGCTTGTTTTGGTGCAAGGAACCTGTCACCAAATCTTGTTAAAGTATTTTTGATACATCCTGTATGGGTGTGTGTATGTGTGATATCATTATATAATTTTTTTTGTATATCCAGAACAATTTCTTTTTTTTTTTTTTGTCAATTGGAGTAGATAGACTAAACTATCGCCCGGTTCACACTCCACCCACGTCTATTGAACAGGTGAAGAGGCTCATCCCTTGTTTCCTGTTTAGGATGCGGTTTCCGGTTTTCTCTTTTCCAATCTTCTCACTCTTTTTTTTTTTTTTTTTTCAATTGGAGTAGATAGACTAAATTATCGCCCGGTTCACACACCACCCACGTCTATTGAACAGGTGAAGAGGCTCATCTCTTGTTTCCTGTTTAGGATGCGGTTTCCGGTTTTCTCTTTTCAAATCTTTTCACTCCAATGTAGCCCCCTGCACATCAGTTGTGTTACTGCCTTGCTCTGGGTGATATGATTAAAAAAAAAAGTATGATGGAGTGGAAAAAGTTTTAGTATGATATGTTTTGACTAAGTTTGTATTTATGCTGATGTGGCTACTGATGTACATCAAGAAGGAGAGTTTCTGAGAATTTTAAATTTAAGTTTTTTTTTATGTGTTCCTTCACGAAACTTCGAAGTCAGCATGGACCTGCTCAGTTAAAGTGACAAAATCTTTGGGCATATCATTGTTCTATCTCCACCACAATATTGAGCATTTTATGCTAAAAACCTGCTTGCCAAATTACATTTTATCTATAAAACCACTGAAAAAGCAACAACCTTGGTGCTAAACATTATCACAATTCAACTATATATATATATTTCAAATGTTATTGACATGAATGCATTGTTTTTTAAATAAAAGCTTCATTTTTATTTATTAGACAGTGCATATGAATTTCTATATATGCTTTTAGTATTTGCTATGTCACGATATATGTAATCATTAGAGAGAATGAAAGTTTGGATGGATTTGTTTAATAAATCCTATCAGTGATAAGACAGCTTACATAAATGGCTAGTAAATAATTTGCAATGCATTCCTATAGTAAAATCATTTCCAATAAATTTCTAGATATGCTTTTAGTATTTGCTATGTCACTATATATGTAATCATTAGAGGGAATGAAAGTTTGGATGGATTTGTTTAATAAATCCTATCAGTTATAAAACAGTTCACATAAATGGCTAGTAAATAATTTGCAATGCATTCCTATAGTAAAAAATCATTTCCAATGAATTTCTATATATGTTTTTAGTATTTGCTATGTCACGATATATGTAATCATTAGAGGGAATGAAAATTTGGATGGATTCATTTAATAAATCCTATCAGTTAAAAGACAGCTTACATAAATGGCTAGTAAAAAGTTTGCAATGCATTCCTATAGTAAAATCATTTCCAATGAATTTCTAGATATGCTTTTAGTATTTGCTATGTCACTATATATGTAATCATTAGAGGGAATGGAAGTTTGGATGGATTTGTTTAATAAATCCTATCAGTTATAAAACAGTTTACATAAATGGCTAGTAAATAATTTGCAATGCATTCCTATAGTAAAATCATTTCCAATGAATTTCTACATATGCTTTTAGTATTTGCTATGTCACTATATATGTAATCATTAGAGGGAATGAAAGTTTGGATGGATTTGTTTAATAAATCCTATCAGTGATAAGACATCTTACATAAATGGCTAGTAAATAATTTGCAATGCATTCCTATAGTAAAATCATTTCCAATGAATTTCTACATATGCTTTTAGTATTTTCTATGTCACTATATATGTAATCATTAGAGGGAATGAAAGTTTGGATGGATTTGTTTAATAAATCTTATCATTTAAAAGACATCTTACATAAATGGCTAGTAAATAATTTGCAATGCATTCCTATAGTAAAAACATTTTCAATGAATTTCTACATATGCTTTTAGTATTTGCTATGTCACTATATATGTAATCATTAGAGGGAATGAAAGTTTGGATGGATTTGTTTAATAAATCCTATCAGTTAAAAGACAGCTTATATAAATAGCTAGTAAATAGTTTACAATGTATTCCTATATTTAAATTTTTTTTTTTTTAATCATATCACCCCAAGCAAGGCGATAACACCACTGATATGCAGGGGACTAAGTAAGGGTAAAAAGAATGGAAAAGAGAAAGCCAGAAACCACATCCTAAACAGGGAACAAGGGATGAGCCTCTTCACCTGTTCAATAGATGTGGGTGGAGTGTGAACCGGGTGATAGTTTTGTCTATCTACTCCAATTGAAAAAAAAAATAAAAATAAAAAAAGCCAATGAATTTCTAGATATGCTTTTAGCATTTGCTATATCACTATATATGTAATCATTAGAGAGAATGAAAGTTTGGATGGATTTGTTTAATAAATCCTATCATTGATAAAATAGCTTACATAAATGGCTAGTAAATAATTTGCAATGCATTCCTATAGTAAAATCATTTTCAATGAATTTCTACATATGCTTTTAGTATTTGCTATATCACTATATATGTAATCATTAGAGGGAATGAAAGTTTGGATGGATTTGTTTAATAAATCCTATCAGTGATAAGACATCTTACATAAATGGCTAGTAAATAATTTGCAATGCATTCCTGTAGTGAAATCGTTTGTAATGAATTTCTATATAAATTTGTTAATACATCCTATGAGTGATTAGTAATTTTTTACTATCTCCATATTAATCTCTAAATCATATCTAATAGGATTATATTGAAGTTTAATGGTCAATGCATTTTAACTGAAAAATCCTGGGATTTTATCATTTTTATGGAAAATAAAATTATCAAATGTTGCAAAATAGACTTATGTCACTATGTATTTAACTATTAGGGGGAATGAAAGTTTGGATGGATTTGTTTCATAAATCTAACTCATGGATTACATAAACAGCTTCTGCTACTGTTGCTAATAATAATAATGATTATGATGATGGTGATGATGATGATGATTATGATGATGACCTGATTGAAGAAAATAAATGTTGAGGTTGTAGATATATGGCTGCGGCAATAAACACTTGAGCAAAAGCAACTGTATAAGATCAAACATTTGGAGAAAGTCTTGGTTAAGAGGGAGTAAAGAAGTTGTTTTACAAATTTTGATGAGAGCACAGTGAATAACAATATTTAGAAGTCATGCAGACAAGTAGATATGCATTGATACATGCAAAACATCAGCAGCAGCTGCACTAAAAGGTGACATTTCTGAGAACAGTAAACAGTCAATGAAATTTACTTCTGAAATTCTTAGATCTTCAGAAAGACTTCAAAGGCAAAAGACTCCAAATTAATAAACCAATTCATCTGAGGTAGCATTTTTAATATTAGATCTGTGCAAAAGTACCCAGCAGCCTGTTTCTTTTTTTGTTTGTTTTTGTAAAACAAGGATTGAACACACAGCAGAAAAATAGTTTTGTTTTTCTTTTCTTAAATAAAAAACATTGGAAAATTTTGCATGCACGCAATAATAACAAGCTTAAAATATGATGGATAGCATCTGGCTCTCTTCCCTTAGACCACAGCCACTGCTGCTATGGTTACATAACATGTGGTATCTTAATGACTCTTATGGGTTACAATACTTGTATTTGTGATCATGAATAATAATAATAATAATAATAATCTGCAATAATCTGTAATAATCTGTACTTGCCTCAAATGAATATAAAAATCGACATGATAGAGTGGGGCAATATTTACATTGGACAATGTGCAAACACTATGGAAAATCTGTAAAGAAACACTAGTATGAACATCACCCAGCACCAGTTACAGAAATAGAAGATGTCACCATTCTACGGGATTACACCATCTACACAGACAGGATGTGCATCGTGGTGCAGTGGATATCGGCTCGGAATGAGAAATCAGGAAGCCGAGTTTGAATTCCAGCTGAATTCATCGCATTCACTTACGCACAAATAACCCTTGGGAAAGGTATTAATCCATCTCTTCCTTCCAGTTATGGGTTAAATAACAGGACAGATTGGGTTCTATAGCCTTGGCTGGCAACCAGTCTACCGCAGAAAGCAATGGCAACCTACTGCAGGATAATCTTCTGCCCAGTCAGTCATGTCTCTTTCGAGACATGATCGCCCAAGTGTGTATCACGTATAACACTTAACTGACTGACTGACACAGACAGAAAAATTGAAGCAAATAGGCTGGACATTATTGTTAAAAACCAGAAAGAAAAAACTTGTCTATTAATTGATATGGCTTGTCCAGCGGATTGTAACATAGCAACCAAGGAATTTGAAAAACTATCAAAATATAAAGACCTGGAAATTCAAATCGACAAAATGTGGAAATTGAAAACAAAAGTTGTGCCAGTGATAGTAGGTGCACTTGGAATGATAAAAAATGGAACAAAACAACACATTGAAAGAATCCCTGGAAACCCCAGCTTAAGAGATATACAAAAAATTGTTTTATTAAGTACAGCCCACACACTAAGGAAAACTTTATCTATGTAATGCTAGGGATGATAGGGGAGATAGTAAAAACATGAAATGGAGCCATAACAACACGCCACGACCTGCCTTAGGTCTTCCTGCAGATTTGGTTGGTAGTGCGACCATAGCAGAAATCGAAATATGATGAGAAATGACATAATAATAATAATTTTTTGTTTTGTTGTGCCTATTAATGTTGATAAGAGATGAAACAACATTTTTACATTTATTATTATCTACTAGCAGTATAGCCCAGTGTTGCTTGGGTGTAATGAAAGCTTTAAAACTAATCCATGGTCCTGGAGCTCAAACTCAGTCTAAAGAATATTTGTGTGAAGTTTGGTGAGAATCGGATAAAAATTGTGGATTTGTATAAAGGACGTACAGACAAATAAACACACACACACAAACATCTTGCCTTTTATATATATATATATATATATATATATATATATATATATATATATATATATATTATCGATTTTCTGCACTATTGTAAGAACTGCAACCTTGAAACTTCTGAATATTGTTTCTTATGTCTTTGTCTATGAGTGTATCAAATTTGATTAAAATCCAACTGCTCCTTCTATAACCTGATTTTTTCGATTATTGATTTTCGATATTTATTGGGGGTATCTCGACACAAAACCTAACTAAGAACACTCGCAGACGCTTATAGTACAACAGTGTAAATTTTCAAGAAAATCGGTTCAGCCATTACGGAGTCTATAGGTAATGGGGACACACACACATACACACACTCACAGACACACACACATACACACAGAGACACACGCACACACATACACACACTCACAGACACAGACATACACACACATATACACACGCACGCACACACATACTCACAGACACACACACACAGACACACACACATACACACACGCACACGCACACACATACACACACTCACAGACACATAGACACACACACACACACACACACACAGAGACAAAGTTCCATTTATAAATAAGTTTAGATTTAGATTGAGATGAAAGCATTGTGCCAAAAGCAATCATGAAGTACAATAGCAAAATTAATAATAATAAAGTATCGCCCGAATGGATTCTGATTTTAACTTGGGTGTTAACATGAACAGGTTTTGGGTTGGTGAATTAAAATGAGCTACAGAAAATATCACATTCGGTACTGCAGATTTGCTTGGCTGACCCTGTGGAAAAATGAAATTATACCAATAAAATAATAATAAAAACTAAAGAAAAATTAGTAAATTTTCCCATGATGCAAGTTATAAGTAAACCAGAAATAGTTTCTTGTCACATATGTAATTTTATGACTGTACTTCCAGAAAGGACAGAATCTTTCTTCTTGGCTTCAAAATGTGACCCATGAATTAATCGTTATCTCACTGGAGAACATTAGTTTCCTCAGTCCACTGACAACTGATCTTTTTCCAATTACCAAAGATATTGTCAGATTTCAGGAGCTCTACTCATGAAGTAGAAATTTGGTCATCCCAACTCTGCACAAGGCTAACCTGATAGCAACCTTCTTTACCTGTTCTGATCCTTACTTCCCATAAATAATTTCTGAACCAAAAAGAGAAACGAGCATACTCAAGAGACATTTAGCTTTGTTTCAATACTTCTTCTATGTGCTGTTCTTACAGGACATAGGTGATCATGGCCTTCCACATCTTCCTATCCCTTGTAGCTCTTAACACCCTTTCTCTTGTTATCCCTCCCAAATCCTGCTTTACGATCCATTTGCTCAAGCCCATAAATCTTTATAAATGAATAGAAACTAGCATGGCCACAAAATGAAAGATCAGTCCATTTACTGATTATAATAGAGAATTGACCCCCCACTTTATATCCACATTATAATTTTTTATTTGTTTATCAAATTCTGATTAGGTATGAATCCACCTCTTCTCAATACTGATTAGCTACACAGTCATGTCTTTTAAATTTATTTTTTCTTCTTCTTCATGTGCCATGTCTCTTCAGGACGTAGGCAATCATGGAATTCCAATTGACTCTGTCTCTTGTCGCTCTCAATATTTTTCCTCTTGGTATCTCTCCCAAACCCTGCTCTGCAATCCATTTGCTCAAGCCCATAAATCTAGAATAGCATGGCCACAAAGTGAGGGATCAGTTTATATATTGATTAAAAGAAAGAATTGATCCCCCACTTTATATCCACATTATATTTTCTTATTTGTTTATCAAATTCTGATTAGGTATGAATCCACCTCTTCTCAATACTAATTAACTATGCAGGCATGTCTTTTAGATTTATTTCTTCTTTTATGCACCGTGTCCCTTCAGGATGTAGGCGATCATGGCCTTCCCCATTTCCTTATCCCTTGTAATTCTTAGTACCTTTTCTCTTGTTACATCTACCAAACCCCGCTTTGCCATCCATTTGCTCAAGCCCATAAATCTAGAATACAAAATGTATAGAAACTAGCATGATCACAAAGTGAGGTATCAGTCCATTTACTGATTATAATAGAAAATTTATCCCCCACTTTATGTCCACATTATAATTTCTTATTTGCTTATCAAATTCTTATTAGGTATGAATCCAGCTCTTCTCAATACTGATTAGCTACGCAGACATGTCTTTTAGATTTATTTCTTCTTCTATGTTCCATGTCCCTTCAGAATGTAGGCAATCATGGCCTTCCACATCTCCCTATCCCTAGTGGCTCTTAACATGCTTTCACCTGTAACTCCACCAAAGCCCTGCACTGTTATTCACTTGCTCAAGCCCATCAAATATGTTAAGCATTGCTTTTTCCTGTCTCTTTTTATCCTTATGACCTGTGAGTATCAGATTCTACAAGCCCTCCTTCCTCCTTCTTTTACTTCTATCTCTTTTCCAATCTTCTCTGTTTTTTTTTTCAATTGGAGTAGATAGACTAAACTATCACCCGGTTCACACTCCACCCACGTCTATTGAACAGGTTAAGAGGCTCATCACTTGTTCCTTGTTTAGGATGTGGTTTCTGGCTTTCTCTTTTCCAATCTTTTCACTATTACGTAGCCCCTTGCACATCAGTGGCGTTACCGCCTTGCTCGGGGTGATACGATTAAAAAAAAAACAAAAAAAAATGTGCTGTCTCTCTTCAGGACATAGGTGATCATGGCCTTCTCCATCTTTCTAATCCTAGTTGCTCTTAATACGCTTTAACCCTCCCAAACCTTGCTCTGTCATACACCCACACTCAAGAGACCTTTTCACCGTTTCAATACAGTCAACATAAGAGAAATAAATGTCCATAACAGAAACTCCAATTTTTTGTATGCTTCTTCTGTTTTCTTTATAGTTTAAATATTGAACACACACCTTCATCTTTAAAAACACACAAAACCCACAACCTTATTAGCATCAACAACACCACTATTGTTTTAACTATTTTCACTTCTTTAACAATGTTTATTGTTTTAAAAAGCAATGATTAGAATTTTAATAAAACCCAAATATATGAAACATTATTCTGTTCTTTGAGAATTACAACAAAAATATTAAAAAAACTATTTATTGATTAGATTGTTTATTTACAAAAATAATTTTATTTTTACAACATTCTAAAAATGCAAACCATCTAATACAATGCAAATGGCATTGTAGGTAGTTTACATATTTTAATAACTTTGTAATTTTTATAAATATTTTGAATAAATGATTTTTTCCAGTTTATTTTTTATAAAATGGTAAATAATAAATATAGCATTGTATTAGGTTGTTACAAAAATAATAGTGGCTCGAAGTGTTGTATTTTGAAAAGCCATTTTAATATAGTATTAACAGTATATATTTGGTTAATTTTGGTATACATAATAATTAATGTGTGCTCTTTAATAATTTTTAACTTATTTTTAGACAGAAATATTCTTGAAGAATAGAATCCTTTAATTATGAACATGACAAAACATGATCCTTGTTTACTTTTCTTGCACGAGTTCAAACTTGGGCACAGTGCCTCCCTAATTTCTGCCAATATCAACAGAGCATGAGTCCACAAGTGATCAAACAGTATGAAGGCAGTTCCAGAAATTCCGTAATGGTGATGAGGGTCTTGAAGATGAAGAAGGTAGAGGACGGTTTTGACAACAGACAATTGCAAGCAGTTGTTGAGCAAAATCCACATCAAAGTGTCAGAGAAATGCCTCAGATGCTTGGTGTCAGCACTGCAACAGTCTCACACAATTTGCAGAGTATTGACAAAGTTAAAAAGCTTAATAAAATGGTTCCTCATGGTCTCAATGAAAATTAAAAACTTAAGTTTTTTTAAGTGTACTTGATCCTCTTTCTGTGTAACACCAATGAGCTCTTTATTGATCAAATAATCACTTATGATGAAAAGTAGCTCCTTTATGATAACCTTAAATGATCAGGTCAATGGCTTGATCATGATGAGTTTCCTAAACTTTTATCAAAGCCAAAGTTGCATTAGTAAAAGATTATGGTGACTGTCTGGGGGTCTGCAATTGATGTTATCCACTACAGTTTTCTTGATGCCAATCAGAGCATTAATGCAGAGCTTTAGTGCAATCAATTTGCTGAAATGCATGCATGCCTACAAAAAATGAAACCTGCATTGGTGAATCGATGTGGTCTAATTCTGCTTCACGATAATGTGCAGCCACATGTTGCAAGCATGACGCTGCAAAAACTCATGGACTTGGGATACAAGAGTTTACCACATTCTCCATATTCTCCTTATCTTTAACCGACTGATTATCCTTTTTTAAGTACTTAAGCACATTTTTAAATGGTAAAACTTCTAGGTCCAAACCAGAGGTAAAATGAGCTTTCAAAGACTTTGTTGTATCACAGCCAATAACTTTTTATTGACAAGGAATAAATAATCGTGTTGATCAATGGAAGAGGTGCATAGACACTGAAGGCTTATATTTTGACTAATTTCAACATTTCTACAGTTAATTTTTCAAGAATAAAATTATGTTTCCGAAATCGGTCACTATTTTTGTAACAACCTAATAGTTGGTTCACATATTTATATAAAATTGTAAATAAACGTGGCTGAGAGAATGAAGGCAGGACAAAATAATAGTGGTATCAAGGAAAAATCTGTCCTTTTGTGACCCTGTACAAGGCCCAAGTTACACTAGAGAGCTACAGAGTAAGAGGCACAGATTATGTGGATTTGTATAGAAGTTCAAAGTTAATCCTAGACTTGAACAGATTAAGATTGTAGTGATCAGGGAAGAACCTATTGGTTGGAAAGAAGCTTGAGTGGAAAAATTACATCTCACCAGGAAATGCAAAGAGAATGGTGGTTTGCTCTAATGTGCATGGCATGGCGGATCTTAACCGTGAAGGTTAAGACTGGTGGAACTAAGGAGTGTAGTTCATCCGAACACTCTCTGTGGAAGTAGCAATGAGGCAGTGAAAGGCTTGAAAGAGGTTGCAGAGTGGAAAGTTATTTGTCACCCAGAAGGATGCAGAGATGCTTTTGAACTTTATTGAGAGTAGAAAGTGAAGACTGGGCAATTCCCACCCATATATAGCAGCAGTACTCCATGTGCATTGTGATGCAGTGGATATCAGCTCAGGACGAGAAATCAAAAAAAATTTCAATTGAATTCGTTGCCTTCACTTATGCACAAATACATTTGGGAAAGGTATTAATCTCTCTATTCCTTCCAGCTATGGGTCAAATAACAGGACAGATTGAGTTATATAGCTTTGGTTGACAACCAGTCTACTGCAGAAAGTAATGGCAAACTAGTGTGTGAAAATCTTCTGCCCAGTCACTTTTTCAAAACATGATCACCCAAGAATGTTATCATGTACGGCACTTAACTAACTCCATTTTTGGCCCCTGATTTGGTTCTTGTAAAAGTAGAGAAAAGCAGAAGGAGTGACGTACTTGCTGGAGCAGTAGAGGGAACCAACTATTTTACCAGCATCTTTAGCAATGGAGCATACACTACCAGCCATAATTATTAGGCTACCCCAGTTTTTTAAAGAAAATGATGTATTTCATACTATTTTTAGTTTTTATTGCCAAGTGGATAATTCTAAATGAAAACAGAATGGTTCTTTTGTTATTATTACTTTGCAAAATTTTACAATGCAAATAGCGACAATTTACCCATCGCACCCTGTAGATTTGCTATATATATATATATATATACACACACACACACTACTGGCCATAATTATTATGCCACCCCAGTTTCTTAAAAGAAATGATGATTTTCATACTATTTTTAAGTGGATAATTCTAAATGAAAATAGAATGGTTCTTTTGTTATTATTACTTTGCAAAATTTTACAAGACAAGGAAGCAAATATAAACTCGTCTGAATCACACTAAATTTTCTTCATTCTTTCACTGCAATATAGGTAACTAGCAGTATAGCCTGGCATTGCTCGGGTGTAATGAAAGCTTTAAAACTAATCCATGGTCCTGGAGCTCAGACTCAGCCTAAAGAATATTTGTGTGAAGTTTGATGAGAATCAGATAAAAATTGTGGATTTGTATAAAGGACATACAGACAAACAGACACACATACAAATATCTTGCCTTTTATATATATATATATATTTTATCGATTTTCTGCACTATTGTAAGAACTGCAACCTTGAAACTTCTGAATATCGTTTCTTACGTCCTTGTCTATGACAAGAAAATTGGTTCAGCTGTTTCGGAGCCTATAGGTAACGGAGACACACACACACACACACACAAAGTTCCATTTAAAAATAGGTTTAGATTAGATTAGATTATTAGATATTTATAAATTCATTTGATGCACATGTTAGTGCAGTATTAACAAAAGAACCATTCTATTTTCATTAACAATTATTCACTTGGCAATAAATACTAAAATATAGTATGAAATACATAATTTTTTTAAAACACTGGGGTGATCTAATAATTATGGCAGGTAATGTATGTCTGAGTTGCTCTTGTGGTCTGGGTCGAATTTATGTTCCAATAGGAACTCAAGCCATGGAGCCTCCCTCAGGAAACATCTACTCATCATGATTGATGAAAGTTGTGGGTCTGATAAATAATGGTGGAAAGTCACTAGTTTGATCTTTTGTGATATTGAATGTAATTAACCAGTTCCTGACACTGAGCTCTTTGAGCTTGGTCAGAGAAGAGACCAGCTGCCAATCTCTGGTCATCTAGTTTTTTGAGGTGTACCCATAAACTGTTTTATCATCGGCATAGATATTCACAAATGATCAGAATATACACTGAAGCAGATCATTCATATAGAAGAGGAAAAGGGTTGGACTGAGGTGAATCTTGGGGGATGTTCACTTTGATTGCCTGGTTCTGGCCATAAAAAACTACCTTCAGAGACTGATTTATTTGTAACTGACACTTTCAGTGACTCCATAGCTAAGCAGTAACCCTTTATGCTACACTTTCTTCAAGTCATTTAAAATATCTAATGCAATCATCCTAGAAATGTATTTGTTATTAAGTGCTTCACTAATTCTGTGAATAATCACAGTTAGGACATCAGCAGTGGAGTAGGCAGAGTGAAATCTGTACTGTTTGCTGCTCAAGTTAAGGTTTCGGTTAATTTTTTAACTGATATCACCAAATCTATTAGAAATTGGGATCTAAAGAAGGTTATTAAGAATACCATGCACCAATCAACATAGAACTTGTTGCAAAATCTTTTGTATTTTCAAAAAAAATATTAGGATGTGAAAGTTACAAGTCAATGACATATCTAGACAAACCAGCAGATCCAAATAATGGCACATGAACACACAATTACAGAAATACCACCAGCTTGTATCATTTGAAGAAGTAAGAAATCAAGATATATTTGAACTGCAAGGACAACTCAATCAAATCGGGAAAAATGTTAGAATAATCAAGAACTTATACTGCAATCAAACCAACTGCATATGGAGAGAAAACGAAAAGAGTATCTACACAAACAGAGAAAGGGGCTTAAGACAAAGATGAATTGTCTCACTGGATATATTAAACCTCTGTGGAGAGGCTATGCTAAGAAAGTGTGAGACTACTAGGTTGTATTATTGATGACAAAATTCTTAGTAAGGAGAAACATGAAACAAGTATAGAAATTCTAATGTCTGGAAAGTGTTCTAACAGAGATTAGAAAATGCAACACCAAAAACAAATATTTAAATATATGGACTAATCATCAACAGAAAAAAGACAGAACTGTTATGTCCAAAATCAAGAGAAACTGCCAGAGATTTGAGTTACGAAATGAAGATGTCAACATGAAACAGCTACAGAAATTCTAATATCTTGGAAGTGTTTTAGCAGAGGTTAGAAAATGCAACACAAAAAAAAATGGACTAATCAACGGGGAAGAGACAGAGCTGTTATGTCCATATCAAGAGGAATAGCCCCAGATTCAAGTTATGAATTAAAGATGTCAGCAAGAAACAAGTATAGAAATTTTAATAACTGTTAAATTTTTTAACAGAGGTTAGAAAATGCAACACCAAAACAAAAAGAAGGACTAATTATCAACAGGAAGAAGACAGAAATGTATGACAATCAGCAAGAGGAACAATCAGAGACTAAAGCTACGAATTGGAGATGTCAACATGAATCAATCAAGGATAAGAATTCTAATACCTGGAAAGTGTTTTCACAGAGATTAGAAAATGCAACCCCCTAAAAAAAAAAAAGAAGACTAATCATCAACAGGAAAGAGACAGAGTGTTATGCCTTTAATCAAGTGGAACAGCCCCAGATTTAAGCTACGAATTGATGTCAGGATGAAACAAGTATAGACATTCTAATATCTGGGAAGTGTTTAACAGAGGAAGGAAAATTAAAACCCCGAAAAAATGGACTAATCATTAATTGGAAGATGACAGCCCCGTATGCCTATCAGGAGGAGGAACAGCCAGAGATAACAGCTACGAATATAAGTCATCAACATCAAACAGGTGAAGTTTAAATTTCTGGGACTTTATTTAATAGAGGATGGAAAATACTACACTAAATTCTAAATGTGTAATGAAATAGCATAGGATATATTTAAATATATGTGCCTGTTTGATTTTGTGTTGTGGGATCCCCCCTTTGTATATGATAATGGACTCGACTGAAGTATACATATACTCCTGCCATAGAGAGATACGTCAGCTGCCAGAGAGTCATCGTAGAGATCCGTTAGAGTTATCGAAGAGTACCGGAACTGTTACCAAGAGATACTGAACTTACCCAGAGACTACCACATCAGAAGTCAGAATAGCTTTGAGCTCCACACAGCTAGAATAATATACACGGATATACTATTTCCAACGACTTCACTTCAAGACTTGTATATATTTATTTCTTACTAATAGTATTCCTGGATTTACTAACCTGCGTTCAAGTTTGTATATTACGTTCAATATAACATACTTTTCTATCTCAAGATGTTTTTGTTCATACTTTTGCGCGGTTCCTCACCCGGAATCCACAACATTTTGTTATCTCCAATTTGTGTGTTGTCCATCGTTTCTTTCTTTTTTGCTAACACCCATTTACTCTGTCTTATTGCAACTGATGTTTAGTTCTTTTTTGCCGTTTCTTTTGTGTCTGCCATCAATATTTTAACTTTGTCTGTGTGTGTCTATTACCTATAGACTCCGAAGCGGCTGAGCTCATTTTCTTGAAAATTTACACAGTTGTACTATAAGCGTCTGTGAGTGTTCTTAGCTAGGTTTTGTGTAGAAGTACTCCAGATAAATATCAAAAATCGAAAAAAATCGGGTTATAGAAGGAGTGGTCCAATTTTAATCAAATTTAATACACTCATAGACAAAGACATAAGAAATGATATTCAGAAGTTTCAAGGTTGCAGTTCTTACAATAGTGCAGAAAATCGATAAAATATATATATATATATATATATATATATAAAAAAGGCAAGATGTTTGTGTGTGTGTGTGTCTGTTTATCTGTCTGTATGTCCTTTATACAAATCCACAATTTTTATCCAATTCTCACCAAACTTCACACAAATATTCTTTAGTCTGAGCTCCAGGACCATGGATTAGTTTTAAAGCTTTCATTACACCCAAGCAACACCGGGCTATACTACTAGTTCTTTATAGAGATATCACTATCACATTCCTTTTTCCAGTGTCTTTAACAAAAATGCAGTTTTATTTTTGGTCTAATTTTGCTGCATATTTTTGTCATTGGAATTCAGGTAAATTTTGTTGTATGGTTCATTAGACTGATTGTCTGATGCTGTTTACATACATTTTCGCCAGTTTTCTCAGGCAGTGCTATGAAAACAGATCTACTTAGGTCTTCTGATTATCACCATTGGTGTATACTTCTTTTCTAATAACTTTGACCTTTCCAATGTGGGCATCATCTAAGGCTGCCAGCATCTCTATTACAATTCCGTCTGTTCCTGCTGCTTTGTTTCTGTTCAATTTGGCCAGAGCTGATTTTTTTTTTTAATCATATCACCCCAAGCAAGGCGGTAATGCCACTGATGCGCAGGGGGCTACTTAAGAGTAAAAAGACTGGAAAAGAGCAAGCCGGAAACCACATCCTAAACAGGGAACAAGGGATGAACCTCTTCATCTGTTCAATATATGTGGGTGGAGTGTGAACCGGGTGATAGTGTAGTCTATCTACTCCAATTGAGGAAAAGAAAAAAAGTAAGAAGATAGGAAAAAAGAAAGCAAAAAGGAAAAGAGTAAGAAGATTGGAAAAAAGAAATATTTTTGGGCATTTGAAAATTTTATAGATTGTTGGGTGTTCTCTTTCATTGCAAAAGAGTTCTCCAATGTATTTGTTCCATGTTTTGTCCTGCTCTCTTATTTTTTATACATATCTGCAATACTCAGTCTTTCTATTTCTGCACACTTTTCATTGAGCCATTCCTTTTAAGCTTGCTTGTATTTGTTCCTAATTTCTTTGTGCAGTGTCTTATAAGTCACTTTTTTTGGGTCTGGTTTCCATCGGGATGAACTCAATTTCTGATGCCATTAAACCATCTCTTAACATGTCCCACTTTGAATTTCCATTCTCATTTCATTCACTAATACAATTTTAACACTGGACATATATTTCTTCTTCTCATTTGGGTCAGTCAGGAGTGTCGTATTGGAGTTTGGGGTTGCCTCGGCCCTCTTCAATTTCTATAGTTTCACTTTAAGTTTACATATTTCGAAACACAAAAATACATTGAAATAATTGAAATTTCAGCAATTTTGAACCTTTGTACTGGAAAAAAATAAAGTGTCAAAAGGAGAGTTTTTCCTTTGACACCAATATTATAACTTTTAGCACTCGGCAATATTCATGGGTATTTCGTCCATTGGTTATAAGTGGCCAGACAACTGCAGTAGCATCATCAATTTTCAGTTAGTCATTTTCCTGTTGCCATAGAAGGATATGACAACACTAGCACAACATTCATCCATACAATTATCTGATGAT
Organism: Ascarosepion bandense; assembly: GCA_037127315.1. Lineage (NCBI taxonomy): Eukaryota > Metazoa > Mollusca > Cephalopoda > Sepiida > Sepiidae > Ascarosepion > Ascarosepion bandense. The sequence continues at coordinate 316,934 of JBBBDQ010001583.1, forward strand.
CAAAGTTGCACACAGTGGCTGTATAAAGACTTTGTTTTACAAATAAAGTCACCTACGTACAGTTTGATAAAGATTAACTACCTTCACTCCTTGGCAATATTTACTATTTTAAAAAGTGATGAATAGTTTTAATAAAGCCTAAACATATGAAAGTGAATTTATCCATTTTGTTTGTTTTTAAGAATTTACAACAAAATATTAAACGTTAGATTGTTTATTTACAAGAATAATTTTATATTTACAACATTCTAAAAACTAATAGAATTGTAGTAAAACTAATGCAATATTTATTTTTACCAATTTATAAAGAAATTAACTATGAAAATTTTTTGTTCATAAATTTATAAACATTTACTAAATTAAAATAAGTGAACCAATTATAAGAAAATTCTTATTAACCTTTTATAATGTTTGAATTGCTTGGCACTTCTTAGCTGATGTTTTACCAACTATTCCAATAAGCAGTATACACAGTGTAAATAAACAATCAAATAGTGTTTATTATTTTTGTTGTCTATGCTAAAAAAAAAAATGTACAAATTCACAATCATGTTTAGGTCTTATTCAAATTTTAATCATTGATATTTTGAAACAATAAACACTATCAAGAGAGGGAAGATGGTTAAAAAATAATAGCAATGTCAAGTCCTGACACACTATTTTTTTTCAGGCACAGAGGTTCAAGATTACGAAATTTTCATACGAAAACAAGGGAAGTAACTGAATTTCTGCTTTGATTTTGAAGTTGTCGCTTTCAGACAATATAAAAAAATGCATTGATTATATTTCAATTCATTTAATCTCATTAAATATTTCTTGATTGATACAGATAACACTGAACAGTATAAAGTCCAATGGTTGCTGTTATGTTAAGAGGTGCTTACGGAGGATCTGGAGGAAGACAAAGAAAAGAGTTATCCAAAACATTTTAAGAGAGCACTTAGGCTGATTGAAATTAAAGGTGACAGCTTTGTCATATAGCAAAATAAATATGAATCAATATTTAGATAACCAGACTTAAAACTCTTCTAGCTACAAAGTTTATATATGATGGGATTGCTAAAAACTTGATCCATGCAAATGCTGACAAAATGCATGGAAACACCCTTTATTTGTGCAATAAGAAACATGTTGGATTAGTAGTAACTCTTTGTACCTGACTTTTTAAACATCTTTTATATATATATATATATATATATATATATATATATATATATATATATGTAAACATGTTACGGAAATTAACGAATTTTAACGAAACTTGGTTATAAGCAACCGACAATTTGTAATAAATTATTTTGAACATTATTTTTACCGATACTCGTATTTAAGTAGATATTCTGTTTTTAATTAAACAGTATTTTATATTTATATCTACCGGCCTGATTATTTTATGATAAATTTTTTATTGCGAAAATATGTGCTATCCAGCAGGATTCGAAATGTTGACATTTACGATACATTTCAGAGTAGATATGGTTTGTTTACGGTAGATTGAAAATTGTGTTATATAAGCATGATAAAAACCTTGTCTGATCAAGAGGCTATTCATGGTTGAGTGGTTAAGACAGTACCAGATCAAATGGTAGCTTCCCCTATGTAAATAGGGGTTGCAGGTTCGAATCCTGCTGGATAGCACACATTTTCGCAATAAAAAATTTATTGTAAAATAATCAGGCCGGTAGATATAAATATAAAATACTGTTGAATTATTAATGTTCAAAATAATTCATTACATATATATATATATATATATATATATATATATATATATATATAAATAAATAATATGGAGAAGCTTACCACTTACTTTAACAGTGTTATTTCAATCATGTCAACTTTGAAGTTTCGGAAAGGCATTTTTGTAATGTCTTCACTCTTCAGGGTCCTTTGCTTTTACTGAAGTGTGAAGACATTACACAAAAATGCCCTCACAAAATATCGGAGTCGGCATGACTGAAATAACACTGCTCAGCTAAATGACAAGCTTCTCCACATTACTTTTTATTAATGCTCTATCCTTATCTTGATATTGAGCACTTTATGACAAAAAAATATCTACTTGCCTAAAATGCTTTTCTACCAGTAAACTACTGATTAAAAAACAAAACAAAAAAAACAGCAATTTTGGCACTAAACATCACTACAATTTAACACCATATATATATATATATATATATAATGAGATGGGTTTATTTTAGAGTAATTATGACATCTCAATTATCATTATACATAATTTAATCTGATACAGTATAACCCAGATATAAGAGAAATTCGGTATAAGAGATATTTTCTCTGGTCCCGCATTAGAGCCTGTGGTAATGTATATAAAATAAACCAATCCTGGATATAAGAGAACATTTATCCGGCCCCGACAACTCTCTTATGTCCGGGTTACACTGTATCTGTGTGTGTGTGTATAGTTACCAAGCTTAGTCTGGTATAAGGCTACAATAATGGGGTACATGGTAAAGATTAACTTCAATACACTAGTGAATGATCTACCAGACAAGCTTTCTATCAATTTATATTCATAGTATCTATATTTTCATAGGATGTATGTTATGTATGTATTACGGAATTTAATGGAAATCTATGAAATTAGCATTAGCCAACATATTTGAGTTTTCATTTGTTTAACATTATTTTTTTTTTCTTAACGGATACTTGTATTTGAGTGGAAAGTGTTTTCTTTTATTTTATATATATATATATATATATATATATATATATAGTTAAACAGTACATTATAATTTTAATTGGCCTTAATCATTCGAGAAATCATTTGGAAAATATCTATTTTCTGGTAGAAATTGAACCTGCAAACTCCCACACCAGAGAAATGCTGTCTTTAGACCAGATGTGTCTTTACCAATCAATCCACAGAAGATTTCATGGAAAACAAAGTTCAATTTCAGCTTTATATAGGTATTGTGATTTTCAATGAATGATTATTATCTGCTCAGATTGTATCCTAATGTAAACAAACTCAACCAAAGACAACATTAGGGAATTTAATGGAAATCCACAAAATTGGCCTTAGCCGACATATTTGAATTTTTATTTGTTTTAGAAAAATTTTTTTGCAGGTTCAGTTCTTGCCGGTAGATATTTTCCAAGCTATTTCTCAAATGATTAAGGCTGGTGGAAATTATAATGTACTGTTTAACTATATATGTATATATTAAAAAAAAAAGAAAAAGAAAAAAAGACTTTCCAGTCAAATATGAGTATCCATTAAAAAAAAAAGAAAAACAAAAGTTAAACAAATAAAAATTCATATATATATGTGCAAAATAGAATATGTGAAAACCAGTTGGATGCTTAAATTTTTTTTATTTCCTTGTTAATGTTTCTCTATGAGAATTCTTGAAATAACTGATACATACATATGTAATCAGTTAACTTGAATTTTCACAAGCCTCAGAAATAATAGGAAATCAACAAAAGCATTGAATCTGGTTAACAAATACTGACAGAAGTATGAAGAATGGCATTGTTGTCATTTTCAATCTTATCAAATGGAGAAATGTATGGAATATTTTCGTTGATTATTAAAATCATCATTTGTCAGATCAATCCTTGCCAATAAAAATAAAATCAGTCTTTCCTTCCTTACAGCAGCTAACCTACTCATCACATGTAAAACAGACCAGGTTCAACATTCAAACTATTGTTAGGATTTCAAAGTAAACGTCTTATTTAAATAATAAAAAAAATTATTTTTTAAAAATTGAATATATCGATTACATAAATTACTGGCCAGCTAAAAGCGAAAAAAAAAAAAAAAATAGTATGCCATAATTAAAATTAAATATCTAATTAAAAAAATAAACGAAGTAAATTAAAAGGTAGAAAGATTTCAAATAAATAACATTCTGTGCTGTTGGTAACTTTGAGAAGAGTCAACATACTTGACGTTATTTGAGTAATTTTTCTTTGTATATATTTGCAGTTATGAACACAATGTTTCAGTTGATCTAAACTTCAGCCATTATCAGGTGTGTATTCCATTAGAAAGGAAAAAAGGAGTTACCATTTTTTCTCATGGAATAGACTTGATGACAACTAAAGAATGGAAAAGTTAAAATGCTGCTAATCCATCAACTGCAGATGTTGGGAATGTCTGTCATCATAGTTCAATGATTCAGGTAAGAATGACAGAAATTAAACAACTGAACAACAGCAACATTCTACAACAAGATAATTTTCATGAATTATAGAGAAAAAAAATAAAAATAAAACTGTTCACTTTAAAAAAGTAAAACCTTGTTTCTTTGGTATAGTTTTTTTTTTTTTAATCCCCATAATTTCTGCTATAAAAAAAAAAAAAGGAGATGGTGGGGTGATATGCAATTTTTTTTTTTTTTTGCACATGTTTTCAACAGATTTACATGTTTTCAGAAATAACATTGAAGAAATTAAAAACAAAAGAATTCCATTCATGGATTCTAAGGGTTGTCAGATTTTATGCAATTTTCTTCATTTTTCATATCAGGTTTTAAATAGTCAGCATCTTTGGATGTGTTGTCTGCCTTTTTTCTGACCCCAGAAGACTCCTTAAACTTTAGGGGTGTGCCATCAGCTCCTCCATCACATAATGTACCTGGAATCTGGTCTTGATGGAACTGATTTGCCTTAAAAAAAAATAAAAATAATAATAACAACAACAAAGGAAACACAAATTGTTTTTAATTAAAATAAACAGACTTATTTACATTTGAACTGATGCCCTAATCTTTGTGATCACGTTTCTGCCATTGTACCTTCTGGCCTTCTTCAGGTGTTTGTCAATCCAGGTAACTTGCAGGTAATTTCTAACCGAACCAATTTATCTGTGGGAAGAGTTTTTTTTTGTTCTACTGTTGGATATCTTGTTTTGTTCTTATTTAGTACTATTTGATTACTGCTTGTCTTGTTTCCACTATGCACTGCCCAGCCCAGGGACTGAACTCACAATTATCCTGTCACAAAATTTATGAGCCAGTCTTTTAACCCACTAGGCTCTTGTTCTGTGGTTTCAATGTCTACTCTGGATAGTACAGACTTAGACTCTGTGGAAACAAGGTAAGTAATAACTAAGCTGAACTTTATAAGAATAAAATGAAACACCTTTAACTATGGACAGCAGAACAAAAAAATTTATTTTTGTCTGAATTTCTGAGATGCAAAGTTATCATTATTTGCACTATTTATATTTAAGCTATTGTCTGCATCTTTGTTGTTGATAACACAACATTTTGGCTGTTGTGCTCCTTGGCCTTCCTCAAGTGTATATCAATCTGTGAAATCTACAAAGAGCATCTGAATATAAATAATGTAAATAAGAAAAATTCCCTCTTGTAGATTAAATAAAGGATTCTGTTCAAAATTACCTGAAGGTTACTCAGATTGACAGACACCTGACGAAGGCTGGAGGGCAAGGACTGGAATATCATAATAACAACATCAAAGATGAAGCTATTAAACTGAACACAAATTATGTAACTCCTCATCCCAGAAATTGATAGAAATATTCAATGTTATTTCCCACCCTGTAATTGGTGTCGCTATATTAAGTCAACTAATGTTACTGATACAAACTTGCAATTATTTTTGTAATTTTTTTCACTATCTTTATAATCTAATAATCAAAGAGAAGTTTATAATTCAATCTAACAGGATTATTTTTATTTAGAAAAAAATCAATGTATATTTGGTGTTTTATGTGAAAAAAACAAAAAAAAAACAAAAACAAAACAACAAACAAAACAAAGAAAAACAAAGTTTTGATTATAGCATCTTTATAATTTGAAAGAGAAAAAACTATATATGAAGCCTTATGAAGAAACTTGAATAAGTTGTTTCATAATTAAAAACCTACATGAATTTTTAAAAATACCAAATATTCAAGATTTAGTGTTTATGATAATTTTTGCTTTCCTGGTCATTGGGAATCCTAAATAGATGTAATCATAAGTTCTATGCTAACAGTTTCTTCTCTTATTTGTGGAACTCTCTTCTGGCTTCTTGCTGCCCAGTCAACTTTGATCTTCAAAAATTTAAATCCAATGTCAATTGTTATCTTCTTAATTTCTGTTCTTTTATTGTTCTCTCTCCTGAATAGCGTTTTATTTTTTCATATTCTCTAACATTCAGTAATCCCTTGTGTCTTAGTGGCTTTATTGCTCTGCTGGGTGAAATGATTAAAAAACCATCTGCCCTAGAGAAGAGAAGAGGACCCTCTGTAAGACACCGGAAAAAAGAATGAAGGGTGTAGGGGTAATCTTACATGTTGGTTGACATTAATTAACCAGAGTGGAATAAAATATGCTAAATATGGAAAAATACGTTTTGCCCCATCATTATTCATGACAACAATATCAAAATAAATCCACTTAATTTTACTTTAATTATGTATTAATAAATGTCAATATTTCTACTGTTGATTTAAAAAAAAAATGAAAGACCCAACTTCATGTAAATGTCTCATGTACATACTACAGCATGTCAATCCTCAACAACAGCAAGGATAAAAAAATGATACTGAGATTACTCAAGCTTCAGCCATCTTAGTTTCCAGATATTGAATGTGAGCAAACTGGAATACATTAGAGTTTTTTTTTTTTTATGTTTATTAATGCTTTATTATTCACACCTATTTCCTGCTCCAGGCACTCAAAAACTATGGGCAGTTGTACTGTTCATGCCTTTTGCTCAGCAACATGGCAGGTCTATTTAGATGAAGCACTGCTTTCCCTTAACAGGGAAGGGTCAACAAAAGAGTCCTACAAATTGCATCCTCATAAAAAAAAAAAAAATCATCTTAATGCAGTTAACTGGTTATCAACTGCACAGTTGAAACACTAACACAAATAATAAAAAAAAAAAAAAATTTTCCATCAAATTTAGGTTCTTGAAATGTTTGAACTCTTCAGGATAGTGTTTAATCGTTGGAAAGGAAAACAGTTTTATATTATCAAATTTAAATGCAATTATATTCACACTACTTTGTTACTTTCAACATTTTTTTTACCTAAACTATTCTGTGACCGTAAGAAATATGGACATCTTAAGAATTACGCTATTAAAACCACTACTTCTGCTATTAAAAGTCAACAACAACTCCAGCCATCTTTGCATACAAGTATTAGATGTGAACGAACTGAAATACATCAAGAAATGTTTATTGATGCACTATTATTTACAATTACTTTTTTGCTCCAGCATCTCAATGACTCACAAAATTATTATCAAGATATATTTCCGCTATTATTTTTTTTCCTTTTATTAACCCTTTTCAGGTTATTTAAAACCAGAAAATCAATCTACATTGTAAGGATTTTTAGAGATAATACTGATTTACTGATACAAGTCCAATTAACCCAGAGCTGGATGGAGAAAAGATGGATTCATACCCCTTCCCCAAGGGTTTTTATGCCTAAGCAAATATAATGAACCTGACTGTAATTTGAACTTGGTTCTCCGATTTCCAATTTCAAGCTGTTATCTGTTACACCACCAGCACATCCAAGCTTACTGCACCTGGTATTGACAAGTGATAATCTAATTAGGTACTAACCACACTTGACATTGCTTAACTTTGGTGATCATATGAGAAACAGTACTTCAACAGAATATACCTGTAAGCAGCATTTTTTTTTTTTTATAAATCACCCCATGACTTCCAGAAATTTACTTGTGAGCCTAATGTAATTCATGATATTGGTTTAGGAATCACTAATATAAAGCAATACTGATTAGCCTCCCATGATAATATTATTGTCCCAGAGTGAGGAGAGAAGATAAGGGAGGCTAAACTCATTTGAAAGATCTTTCTCAACATAAATTAGAAAATGCTTACATATTCCTGCCCTTCAAGTTCTTGCAACAACTTCAATATATGCTTTTGCCAGCCAAGCTGATTAACCAGATGCTCCAAACTGTTCGTCAAGTCACCTACATGCACACAAAATATAAAATTAATAGAAACAGTTTAAGAAAAAATAATCAATGATGAAAATAGAAGGTTATTTTGATCTTTCCAAAGTCTTTTGGGATCATAACCTGTTGAAATTGGAAAAATGAAAAACATATATAGACTTTACACTATTTACATTGTTCAAACTGTTGCCCACATCTTTGTTGCTATATTCATGTTTTGGCTGTTGTATGCGCTGAGTGTCAAGGACAATGGCTCAGTAGATTAAAGCATTGGTTGAATCTAATGACTTAAACCAAAGAGTTTTGAGTCCAATACTTGACTACAGCAGAGGTGAACAAAAACCTTCATTAAGTGATTGGAATTTCAAACTAAATTCTTTATTTTGTTCACCAGGGTAAACTGTCCTAGTTCCATGAATATAACAATTACAAACAACAAGATTGTAATATGAGTTCTGGTATTAAAAAAAAAAAAAAAAAAAAAAAGAAGTTAAGCTTATAAGTCCAACAAATTCATAAACTGATGTCTTCAAGGACACATGGCCCAGTGGATAAAAGCGTTGGCTGGATCCAGTGACTTGACTCATACAGTTGTAAGTTCAATGAAAAATTACCAAAAAACTTAGAGAATTAAGTTAAAGGAAGATAACTGATACTGAGACATCTGGAAGAGGTATGACTCAGGGAACTAGAACAATCTACTTTGGTGAACGATATAATGGATGCAATTCGAAATTCCAATCATCTGAAGAAGGTCAGAGCATACAACAGCCGAAACATTGTGAATATGGCAATAAAGATGAGGACAACAGTCCAAACTATGTAAATAGTGTAAATAATTACAATACTTTATGTCAGAAATATAGACTGATAGTGAAGGTGATGAGGACAACAGTCCAAACAATGTAAATAGTGTAATTAATTACAATACCTCATCTCTTATATATGGACAGATATTGAAGGTGAATATGACAACAAAGATGAGGACAATAGTCCGAACAATGTAAATAGTGTAATTACAATACCTCATCTCAGAAATATAGACAAATGTTGAAGGATCAGTATGGACCTGATATACCAAAAATATGTAAATATTCTTAGATTCTTTGGTAGTATCAAAACAAAAAAAAATAAAAATAAAAATAAAAATAAATAAATAATAAAATCAATCAACCATATTTTTTTCAGCCCAAGAACAACTAAAAATGTAAGTGAAACTGAATTTTAACAAGTGTAAAAATTTCACTTTAAATACCATAAAAAGCTATGCATAAAACTACAAACCTTATTCTACAGTGGAAACGTTGATAGCTTCTCACTACTCTATCACTATGGTAGATGTTTGGATGGGTTACATCCCTTAGTTCCACCTGCTTAGACCATCACTATTCTCTTTGCATTCTTTTGATAAGAAGCAAGTTCCACTTATATAGCTTCTTCAGCACTGTTGCTTTGTGGAACACACTCCCGCGAGGATGCTTCTTTGACAACTATAATCTTGGTCGCTTTAAGCCCAGGTTCAACTGATATCTATCCATACATCCTTAAAATATACATTTCTTACTTTCCCCACACTTACAACAATCTTACTCAGTAACCCTCTACCATAAGTGGCTCTTGGGTATTGAGTGAATTAAAAGTAAAAAACAAGACAACAACAAACAAAATAAATATTGCCCAATAAGTGAAATTATGAAACTAAATTCAACTTAGGCTTTGATAAAAATAAGATTATATATAATCAATATAATAAATTATTCATTTATCTTATCTCAACTTCTAGTTTCATGGACACCTTTGTATGTTCAATCTTTGGTCTTAGTAAAATAAAATTTATTTATATACAGATCATATTTTTCTTGGAAATAAAGAAAAAATATTTTAATTATATATATCAAGCCATTACTACTTGAAACAAGTTCCTATGTGGGTAGTAGTCTAAATGTTTACTCATTCTGATTTTTATTCAAACCATCCCAAAAAGCTTTTGTTAACCAAAAGTCTGCTAGCAATGTGGTAACATCAACAGGGAAAGATAGAGGCTATTATTCATTCTGATTTTTATTCAGATCATCCTAAAAAGCTTGTTAACCAAAAGTCTGCTAGTGATGTAACATCAATAAGGGCAGGTAGCAGCTACTATAGAAAGTCCTTAGTTGGTACTCTGCATCAGTAGTGGCTCATCAGGCAATTGTTGTTTTGCACAAAAACTATGGACAATTGTGCTGTTCATGCCTTTTGCCCAGCAACATAGCAGGACTATTTAGATGAAGCACTGCTTTTCCTTAATTGGAAAGGGTTAACAAAAGAGTCCTAAAAATTGCATACCCATAAAAAAAATGATCATCTTATTGCAGTTAACTGGTTATCAACTGCACAGTTGAAACACTAAGATGAATAAAGAAAAACAATTCTATTAAATTTAGGTTCTTGGAATATCCAGACTCTTCAGGATAGTGCTAACTCATTAGAAAGGAAAACAGCTCTTGTGTCAAAGGTACTAAATAAATACAAAATAGATATAGTAGCATTAAGTGAAACTTGACTTCCTGATTATAGACAGCTTGAGGAGAAAGGGGCTGTTTATACATTTTTTTTTAGTCAGGGAAAGTAGAGGATAAAACACACTCTTCAGTTGTTGGCTACCCTGGTGTCTTCACTGTGGGTGGTGAACCATGTTTTGATGATATTAAAACCTATTCTTGCTGATGTTGTTACCCTAACTTTAATCAGTTTCTATGCTCTAATGATGAATTCTGAAAAATCAGCGAAAACCAACTTTTGTGAGAAAGATTGTAAGAACTATAAACTATCATTACAAACTTTTGATGCTGGGGGGGGGGGACTTCAGTCTCAGAGTTGGATTAGGTCATGACTTTAAGGAAAACCCCCTTGATTCTCATGGCATTGGGGGAAATAAATAGCAATAGATTTTCCTTTCTCTCTTTTTGCAAGGAATTTGACTGACTTATGAGCAACACTATGTTTTAACAACCTGAAAGGTTCAAAAGTATTTGAATGTACCCAAGGTCAAAAGAATGGCATTTGACAGACTACAATCAGTGTTCTTTACATCAGGCCAAGTCATTGTGTAACTAACAGTCAAAACTGGCTATCTCAAATCTCTTCATTCTTCTTCGTGCAAAGATTTTTGTTTTGACTTGGGTTTGAGAGAGACGTCAAACTAAGATTATTTTGCTTTGTACATTTGAAATAACTTTAGCATTTTTAATTGAAGTACAAGACTTATTTATTTCCTTAAAACTTGTGATATTATGTGATATTATTTTCAATTTGCTAAAAAAAAAAAGAAAAGTAAATTAAGAAACTTGGTCTTGCTACTTGGAAGTTAATTTAATTTTTGCTTACTATTTTTTCTTTAAATACTTCTATAATCATAAAAAATAAATCTATGCTAAAATAACTTAGCATAACAATAGTTATTTTATTTCCAAACAATAAAATAAAAAAGTTACTTTCACCTTTATTTTGTTTTCTGTCAGATTTTTGTTTCAAAATTCATATTTTCAATATAGTTTTTGTTTCATTAAAACTGTTTTGACATGGATAATTAATCCAGATTAAAATGCCTATAGCATTTTGTACACTAGGTGGAGAGTGATGGATCCAAAGATCCACCAAAATATATATTGTAATAAGACCTTAGGAATAATAAAAAAATAAAATAAAATAAACAATACCAAAATAAAAAGGATTCACTTTTTAAGCTAAATTATTTAAGCTATTAATCTCTACCTTTTTCTTTGAATTTTTACAGCAGCTAATTACCACAATCCCCAACCAAAACTAGAAGTTTTTAATCCCAATAGAATGATAGGACATCAGTTCTGACTATAAGTTGCACTATGACTTGGCCTGAAGTAAAGAACACCCTGACTAGAATCTAGCTAAAAAGCACCATTGACATAACATTCATTATACTTGCTCCATCCATAGCACATGCTCAATATCTGATCATTCACTATTGCACTGTAAGTTATCATTTCAACTTAGGCATTTCTGAAATACGTATGTTTATATTATTTAATGAAACATGCATGAATGAAGATATGTTGCCTATATATATATCATACAAAACAATATTTGATGAAAATAAAAGAAACAATGAAAATGAACTAAGAAAATCTGGCCATAAGAACATTTTAGAATAAAATCCCCAAGCAAACAGCCAAATAAAAAAACAATGGAAATGTTATCTGGTTCAACCTACCATTTAACTTAGACGTAAAAACAAAAATAGGACAAGTATTTTTTAACTGATTGATAAAAACTTTCTAAAAAGCTCAGAACTAAATAAAATTTTCAATAGGAATACAATCAAATTGAGTTATAGCTGTACTAGTAATTTAGAAGATTTCATAAAGAAACAAAATGTCAGAAACTTAAATTGCAACATACAAAACAAGATCATTAATAAGGAATGTTACTGCAGGAACAAAAATAAATGCCCACTTCAAGGACTTTGTAATATAAAAGAAGTCATTTACAATGCAAAAGTATATGACTTAAATAGTCAAAACAAAACATATTAGGGATAAACCAAAGATACTTTTAAGACAAGATGGTTTAATCACAGGTCCACATTTAAACTAGAAAACTTCAAAACATTGTACAAAATTGGCTAGCCACATGTGGGAATTGAAATTAAAATGTGAAAAAGACCCAGACATAACATGGAGTATAGGGAAAACAGCCAAGCCTTACAACAGTGGCAAAATATGTAGACTGTGCCAGGAAGAAAAGTTTGCTATTACGTTATTCCCAAACAAAAATGAATTACTGAATGAAAGAACAGAAATTATGACAAAGTGTAACCATACCAAAAAATACTTATTAGGATCATAAAATCATGGATGAAAATGTTCTAACTTCTCCTAACTTTGAAAATTGTGCATTCTTAAAAAATATCCATTACATGAGCATTCTTAAAAAAACAGTAAAATCAGCTATTGTAAATTGCCTGAAGACACCAGATGGTATAAAGCTGGGTTGTGTAATAACTCATTTACAAATGAAAAATATTCAAAAGTTCTACAATATAATTGTATTGAACATTTTTTAATACAACTGTATAGTGGTCTAATTGAATTATGACCAAAAAAATTAAATAATTACATATATATATATATATATATATATATATATATATATATTAAAGATGACTGATAAAAGATTTTATAACAACAAACAATGCCAATGTTAGTTCCTTGAAAAATAAAAAAATTAAAAGAGATTACCAACCAGGATACCTATACAGAAACATTAAAATACATAAACCTGAATGTCCACTATGACCCATCATTTCACAGAGCCCAACATCTATTGTACCTTGTCAATCATCTTCAATCAAACATGTATAAAAGAGGGATTGCTGCCCCAATCCACAAGATATGTCCTCTTCCATTATAAATATAGCAAATTCTGTGGGTGTGTTGATTTTTGAGACACTAAGGCTCCCTTGGTCAGAGAACAAAAATTAAAATTAACAGTTTAAGAGATGGAAACTCAAATTGTTACTTGGAAGTTTTATCACTGAAATGTTTAATCACAATCTTGTTTACACCTCAACAGAGTGAATAAACCTTTTTGGTTAGATGTTCAATGTTTGATCAAATTGTTTTATCACAATAGATTCAAACTGCATAAATAAATGCTATCAACTCATTGGACATCATAAAACCAAACAAATGTTCTTACAAACATTGTTCAAAAATAGGATCATCAAAATTAAAGAAATTCAATTTTACATGCAGATTATTGTACTAATGTTTGTCGTTATCCGAACGTTTCACTCATTGTGTTCTCCAGCCTTCATCAGGTATATGTCAATCTGCGTAACCTACAGGGAACTCTGTTATTTAATCTATGGGGCTAGACTGTTCTCATTTCACTGCCCATGTCTAAGGATATCTCACCTAGTTCTTATTTTTAGTACTGTTCAGTTATTGCTCGCTCATTTCCAATGAGTCCAAATACATATTGCCTGGAACAGGGATTAAACTAACAATTACTAAATCACTAAATTCCCAAACCAATGTTTCAATTCACTAGGCTTTTGTGAGTTAAATTTACTCCCATAGATATCGAGTACTGCTGCCACATCTGGTCAGGTGCCCCAGCTACTCTCCTTGGGCTTCTTGACGAAAAACGGAGAATCTGTAATGTGATCAATACTGACTTGGCAGACCGGCTGCAACCACTCTCTCACCGGCGTGACGTGGCTTCCCTGTGCCTCTTCTACAAATACTTTCATGGCTTCTGCTCCGATGAACTTACAGTATTGGTGCTGCCTAGGTATGAATTTACACGAGATACTAGATTTGCAACTAGGTCCCACCCTTTTACAGTAAAACAGATAAGATGTAACCGCAATTTCTACTCCAACAGCTTCTTTTCTCGCGTTTCCCGCCTGTGGAATTCCCTTCCACGTGTCTGCTTTCTCGACGACTACAATCTCCAGGAGTTTAAATCTAAGGTCAATAGACACCTCCTATCACACTAACTTGCATCTATTCTCCCAACACTCTCACCATCTACCCAACCCTCATTCTCAGTATCCTAACCTGTCTATCACCCTCCTTCTGAGTTTTCCTATATCTAACCATCCTTTCTCACCACTATGTAACCCCTTGTGCAATAATGGCAGTGAAATGCCTTGCTCAGGGTGAAACGATTATTAAAAAAAAAAAAAAGAAAATATAAAAATAGATTAATTAAAGGGTTTACTTCAGAATTCCCTGTAGATTACCCAGATTGACACTCACCTGATGAAGACTGGAGAGCACAATGTCTGAAATGTGATAAAAACAACAAAAACCAGGTCAATAGTTTGTATGCAAATAATGATAACTCCTCATTCCAGAAATTCAGACAGAAAGTGATAATTACAGTTGATTCCAAGGGGCTATCAGCCTGGTGCCTTGTGGCACATAAGATATCAGATGAGCTTTCTTTAATCAAATTGTTCCACAGGATAGGTGATTGTTCCCCAGTCCAACCTCAGTACTTTAAGGAGGGGGTTAATTCTCTGTCAGGGTTTTCCTTGCCTCAGATGACCACATATTCCCACACTAACAAATTCCATCTACCAGGGTTTGGAAATTTAGAGCTTTCCTTCTCTTAGACTGGTTACCAACCACCAAAGTTGAATGGCCCAGTTTGCCCTACTATTTAACCTACAGCCTGGGATGGGCAGAAAAAAAATGAATTCCCCAAAGATATTTGTACAAAAGTGAATGCAATGAATTTGTAATTCAAACTTGGCTTGCAGATTTCACTTTCTGAGTCATTAACTATTAAACTATCCGCATATCTGAAGAAATCAAATAAGTGCAGATAATTCTCATTCCACTCTAGGTATTTTATAGATTAACCATTGTTGGATAGAGGAAACTGCTCTCTCATTATTTTTATTTAATAACAAATAAAAAAAATAATCTGTAGATGATGCATGCCTTTGATAGTGAAGTCTGTAGATCGTTTTGGCCGTTTAAAAGGACCCACTGGTTCCATGTTGAAAAGAATTCGAGGAATCTGTGGACGTACACAATTGATGATACCAGCAAATGGCTGCACCTGCAGAAGACCAAACAGAAAACAAAATTATGTTTTTACATATGTGTTTCTTTTTTGTTTTATTTAGCAGCATATTAACACCTCTATGGGTTATTTAGTCCCAAAATCTAAACATTCTGAACATGATTTTATGGTTTCAACTAAATGTTTTGAGCACAATTGTATGCCTTCAACTACAGATAAAATGTATTGCTGATTATGTATTGTCAGTATTTTAATACAAAAATGTATTGCTGGTATTTTCACCTCTGAACTGATTAGATTATGGGTTTTGTTCTGGTACAAGATAAAGTTTTTGGGTTATTTTTCTGGTTTTATTAATAAAATTTAATTTTTGCTTTTCAAATGCCAAATACTGAATTACCTTCCTTAGATCATTTTTAATGTGCATTTAATATTGAGAGCAGTAGAGTTTATTTTTTGTATTTGTACTCTTGAAAGTGATCAAGTTCATTGCAGTTATTCTTTTGTTTGCTAATTACTGAAATGATGGCAGTATTGCCTTGATGGAAGTTTGTGGTCTTTCACTGCTCTTTCTAGATACTATTAAAATGGGTTTTTTTTACTTTCATAGTATGGGAGGTACTTTTTCTCATAGCTGGGATCCTAACCACCTTTTGTCATAGCTGGGACCCTAACCACCCCAAATCAGGGTGGACAACAGCAATTAAGAGGTGGTTCCATGTGCTTCAAAACCTTCTGATCATAGGCCTTGCTGCCAGATGTAGTTTATTGTCATACCTAGGACTATCAGATATGACGATATTGATATATTGTAAGATATGATATTGTAATAATATCTTAAATTTCTTTTATTAAGACATTTCCAGATATTAAGTAGTTAACTTGCACCATAAAAATTGACTGTAATATTTTGATTTTGTAATTGCATTGATTATATTGACTTGATTTTATTTTTATATTTTACTGTTGCATATATGAAAGAATTCTGCTTTTCAAATCATTATCTAATGAAAGCTAGCACACAGATTTGACATATTTAAATATTCACCATTTTACCTATATTGCCAAAAAATGACAACCACATCTAAGTAATTTTGCAGTTACATTGATTATATTTTCTGTACTAGTAATCTAAAAAATTTTATGTTTACAATTAATTATTTTTGTACATAAGAATGAATACAGGGTTTGAAATAATTCAAAGTCAAAGATAAAAAACACTAAGACAAAAGATTCAGAAATTGAATTAAATCAACTTTACAGTGTTAGCTGCTTGTGGTAAGTCAACCGGGATTCAGTCCATTTTTCAGTCTGTTTTTGTGAAATTTCTTGGAAATTATTTTTATTTATTATTTTTTTTTTTTCGTCTTTTGGTCGTCTTTGATATTTTTTTTTCGTCACTTAATTTGTGTAAATAATTTTGCTATTCAAGGGTATTTTTGACTAATGATAAATAGCATCACGGTTTAATTATTTCCATTAGTTTTGTCTTGTAGAAGATTTAAATTTCTGTCTTCGAGAGATTGAATTCTTAACGGTTTGGCAAGCGAACGCAAGCAACATAACTCGACTATATTCTGTAAAAAGCGGTTTAATTTCTATTTTTGTCTTCAGAAATTGAATTAAATCAACTTTACAGTGTTAGCTGCTTGTGGTAAGTCAACCGGGATTCAGTCCATTTTTCAGTCTGTTTTTGTGAAATTTCTTGGAAATTATTTTTATTTATTATTTATTTATTTTTTTTTCGTCTTTTGGTCGTCTTTGATTTTTTTTTTTCGTCACTTAATTTGTGTAAATAATTTTGCTATTCAAGGGTATTTTTGACTTTTACTAAGTTAAAACTTTGTAAACCTCAGTCACTTTTTCTTTGTTTCTTTTTTTTTTCTTCTTTTTTTTTTTTTAATTGGAGTAGATAGTTTCTACTATTGCCCGGTCTCACACTCCACCCCCTTCTTTTGAATGAGTTTAGAGGTGATCACCTTGTTTCTTGTTTAGGAAGGGGTTCCTGGTTCATCCTCTTTCTCTGGTCTTGGTGTTAGTTCAGCTGGAAGCTCTTTGCAGTTACGTAGTATGGTGGCAATGTCTTTACATTCTGAGGGTACCGGGTTGGCAGTTTCCTGGTTGCTGCTTCCGACTGGTAGTTAGGAGCCCGAACTCTTGCATAGCGTCTTGAGAGGCTGCTCTGATCAACAGTTGAATAATACCGGGGTTCTTGTAGTGCCATATCGCGCATGGACGGGCGTCCCTGCATGAACGTTCGGTGGGCAACCCCGAGGCCACATTATGTTGTAGGCCGCGCCAGTTTCCATCCTTCACAAGTTGCAAATGATTGACCGACGGATTCTATTCTAAGACTGAATTACTTAACTGAATTACTATGGAAAAAAGCAAACATAATAACAAAACTAAACCAGCTCATTTGAAAACGCCTAAACCTGTCTGCATCTCTTTCACTAACATACGCGGCATCCGCACCAACTTCCCCAGCGTAGATTCTTTCCTCCATAATAACTCACCTGATATATTAGCCCTATGTGAAACTAATCTTAACCCTTTTATCCCCTCATCTGAGTTCTGCGTTCCTGGCTACCTTCCCCTCTTCAGGAAGGACTCCAATGTTCATATGCATGGGCTTGGTGTCTATGTCAGCGAACACCTTCCTTTAGCTAGGGTGTCATCTTTTGAATCCCCAGATCATTCTTTCATGTGCTTCCGCCTCTCACTTCTCAGCTCGATTAGCTATCTCTTCTTTCTCTACCGCTCTCCTTCCTCCCCTGACTGTTCGTTACTTGACATCATTTCTGACAATATTGACAAAGCCATTTCTACCCATCCCTCTGCCCATGTATTCGTGTTTGGTGACTTTAATGCCCACCACACCAAGTGGCTGAAGAACGCTGTCACTGACGCTGCTGGTGTCCACACCATGAACTTTTCAATCACCCAATCCCTTACGCAAGTAGTGGACTTCCCCACGCGTTTCTCCAACAACCCTAACGGAAGGGACTCACTTCTAGACCTCTGCTTCACTTCCATCCCAGACTCTTGCACTACCAGACAACTCTGCCCACTTGGAAACTCTGACCACACTGTAGTGTCCGTCAATATTTCACTCCACTCCCGCCCGACCCATGAAACACAGACAAGTAAAATATCCTACTGCTATCAAAGAGCAGACTGGGATTCGTTCCGAGACTTCCTCTGTGACATCCCTTGGAACAACGTCTTTAGTCTTCCCATCGAAGAATGTGCATCCGAGGTCTCCTCCTGGGTTAAGGCTGGCATCGATGCCTTCATCCCTGCTAGGAAATTCCAGCTTAAATCTCATTCGTCCACAATACCCCCGCTAATCAACAAATTTGAGGTCCTCACCTCCCCAGCAGATAAGGCTGAATGTTTTGCCCGCAGATTCTCGAACAATTCGAGTCTGGACTCATCTGGAGTTTTTACACCCGACTTCTCACCTAGAACCGAGGCACAACTGAATGATGTCCACATTACACCTTCGCTTGTCTCTAAGATAATCTTAAAACTTGACCCTCACAAAGCGAGCGGTGGTGACGGAATCCCAACCATAGTCTTAAAGAAATGTGCCCCTGAACTCTCCTCTATCCTTTCTAAGCTCTACAACCTCTGCCTATCTGCTTCCTGCTTTCCTGCCTGTTGGAAATCTTCCTCTATAGTTCCTATATTTAAAAACACTGGAGAACCCTCTGACCCTGCAAATTACCGCCCTATCAGCCTTCTTCCGATCTTTGGCAAAGTGTTCGAAGCCATTATCAACGCCGAGGTGGTTCAGCATCTCACAGCACACAGGCTCCTCTCAGACAAGCAATATGGTTTCCGCTTCACCAGGTCTACTGCTGATATGCTAACGACCATCACCGAGTACATATACCAGGCACTCGACAGGAATGGCGAAGCTCGAACCGTTGCATTGGATATATCTAAGGCGTTCGACAGAGTTTGGCATGCTGGCCTTCTATGTAAACTGCGGAGCTATGGTATAACTGGACATTTGTTTGAACTAATCCAGTCATTCCTCTCTAACCGCACAATGAAAGTGGTATTAAACGGACATGCCTCTCAGAACTACCATACAAACGCAGGTGTCCCCCAAGGCTCCATCTTAGGTCCTACACTCTTCCTGATATATATTAATGATCTCCCTGATTCCATAAGAACCCAAATAGGTTTGTACGCCGATGACACCACAGTTTACTCTCGCCTCCAAAAAAATCTGGTGTAGGCGTCAAAGCTAAACTCGCAGCCGAGATTGAAAAAGACCTCCAATCCATATTGGACTGGGGTAAGAAATGGCTAGTAAATTTTAATGCTTCTAAAACGAAGCTACTGTCAATTAACCATCATCGACACTCTCACCTACCTCCCATTAGCATGGACCAGGCTTGCCTCCCAGAGAGTAAAACACTACGCCTCCTTGGTCTCACACTTTCAGCGGACCTCAAATGGAATGACTATATCGAATCCATTGCTAAATCCGCTGCTATGAAAGTCGGTTCTCTGTGTAGGGCCCGGAAGTTTTTTCCGTCTAAATCTATCCTGCACATTTACAAATCTACCATCCGCCCGTGCATTGAATACTGCTGCCATATCTGGTCGGGTGCCCCTGCTGTTCTCCTCGGGCTTCTCGATAAGGTTCAGAGGAGGGTCTGTAATGTGATAGATACCGACTTGGCAGACCGCCTGAAGTCTCTCTCCCACCGGCGAGACGTGGCTTCCCTGTGTCTCTTCTATAAATACTTTCACAGCTTCTGCTCCGATGAACTTAGATCACTGGTGCCCCCTAAATATGAATTTGCACGAGATACTAGATTAGCAACTAGATCCCACCCTTTTACAGTGAAACCGATAAAATGCAGCCGTAACTTCTACTCCAACAGTTTCTTTCCTCGCGCTTCCCGACTGTGGAATTCTCTTCCAAACGATTGCTTCCCCAACGGCTACAATCTCCAGGAGTTTAAATGTAAGGTCAATACACACCTCCTAACACACTAACCTGCTCCCATTCTATCAAGCACTCTTCCCATCTGCCCGACCCTCATCCTCGCTATCCTTACTCATCTGTCACCTTTCTCCTGACATTCCCTATGTCTATCCACTCCTTCTCTTAAAAAAAAAAAAAAAAAAAATTCACATTTGGGTGGAGTAACAGGAGAAAGCAATTTTGGTCACAGATTTCAATATGTCTGATAAAAACTAATATTTATCTGTTAAACTAAGGTCATGCATTTATGTATGTATATATATATATATATATATATATTTTTAGACTCAATTGGACTAGATAGACTAAACTATTGCCTGGTTCACACTCCACCCACGTCTACTGAACAGATGAATAGGCCCGTCCCTTGTTCCTTGTTTAGGATGTGGTTTCCGGTTTTCTCTTTTCCAATCTTTTCACTCTTACGTAGCCCCCTGCACATCAGTGGCATTACTGCCTTGCTCGGGGTGATATGATTAAAAAAAAAAAAAATACGAATATCCACTATACAAATAAAAATATCCAAATATTTACGAAGAAACACAAATGCATACAGCAGCCAAATTTAAGTAATTGCAGTTATATTTTCTGTAATACAATTAAATCTATTTAAGGGCTGGAGGGTTAGCTGCACTCCTATAGAAGTGGGGACTAGAGGATTTACAGCAAGGTCCTTATGCAAAGCCTTAACAGATATTGGGATAGTGGGAGTAAAAAAGGAAAGCACTCAAGTCCATAACCGAAACAGCAGAAAGAACAGCTAATTGGTTATGGATCAAAAGAGAGAGTGCCTGGATTCCAAATTGTTAGCTAAAATTCCCCAAAATTCTGCATCTAAATTAATGTTTCAAACGAGATCATGTGCGGTTCGCCTCTAAATGGAAAGTGGCTCTGACTGTCGCCAATCAAAAGCATTTGCAAGGTTTTGTACTGGGCCTAAACGTAATTTTCCAGTGTCTGAAAGCACTTATCGAGGGTGGACCAGAAACTGATCATCTCTGGTCGGGTTGGTGCAGTGAGGGGGGTATGATGTTGAAAGACCCGAAACCCCCTAGTGATCCTCGTGAAGACATCACTGACGACACCCTCTAGCGCCCACATTATGGTGCGTATGTTTGAAATCATTGTTACATGGAAAAAAAAAAACAAAAAAAAAAAAACAGAAAAAATTCTCTTTTTAAATCATTACAAATTGATTCTGATCAACAGCAACCAATAATGTAACCTTGTGTCCCCTGCGTTGGTGTTCAAGTTCTTTCAGACCATTGTGGTTACCATCTACCTAACTCCTCCCTCTTTAACCTTTTGCTGATTTGTCACTGACATCATGTTGATGGGCAAGATTCCACTCAATCTATCTGGCATTTATCTGTTTCACAATCTTTCACTTCAGCCAAATTGTGTTTTTTATCTGAGAGGGTGAGAAAAATTGTTGATGAACTAAACTAAAGAATAGATTGATGGTGAGGAGCCACATAAAAAAAGAATTCTTTGGAATAAAGAATTAACTCTGGTTAAAAATGCAACAATATGATATTTACATATTTACATATGATTTGTTGTGTACAGTAGTTTTAACTCTTCCCACTTAGTGTTATAATCAAATGACATTGGGATCTCCTTTTGGAGTATATAGTCTGTGTTAGTAGCAATTTAAATTTCTATGTTCTGGTCTTCTGGGCCAGCAAAAGATTTTGGTCAGAAGGTCTTAATGAATAATATGGTCTCTAGAAGTGGTCATCATCATCATCATTCATCCATCCATCACACCCAAATGGTGCATAGGGCAGCAACTTTTTGTTGCTGTTTCTGTAACAAACTGTTTTATTTGGGGCAGGGTTGTTAGCCCTGCACCCAACCCCCAAACCTGGAGGACCAGTGGATCATTCTTGGTCCACCGGTCTTATGTTTACAGTACCTGGCATTCCCAAATGGTCACCCATTTAAGTACTGACCAGGCTCGATGTTGCTTAACTTTGGTGATCGGATGGGAACCGGTGTATTCAACATGATATAGCTGTAGACTCTAGAAGCAATAATGTGTGTCATCTCTATCTTGTCCAAACCTCCAGATTATATAAGTCCTGAGACTGGCAGGGGTGTGGTTGACTAGGTTCTGGGTTTGGTTATTTTCCACCCTTAGTATCAACTTTTTTCTAAAATTCTACATTTTTAAAATATGTTTATTCAAGTGATTTTCCAAATTTAGGGTTTGTCCAGCCCCTTTTGAGAATGGTCAGAAGAATGAAGCTGCTCTTTAACTCCCACTCCCATCTATCGCTTCATATAAATGGTGCTAATCTCTCGTTCTGCTTTTCTCACTTTCTCAGCATCTAACCTCAGCGCACACCAGGGGCTGGCACACCATCCCTATGACAAATCAAGATTTCAGAATGCGTAGATGAAAAAGAAGATTTCCAGTCATTAATCTTTATCAGCTTGTCTCATGCTGTGCTTTCTCAAAGCCAGGGAATTGCTCGGAGCCCATTTCCACCCAACAGAGCCAAGTAAGCTAAAGAATTGTTTTGTGTGGGCAAAAAAAGAAAAATATTCTTAACCTCTTTAGTAACAAAAAAAAAAAATATCTTCTTCTGTTTATGCATTTCTTGGTCAATAAGATCATAAAGCCTTCTTGCCTATGGTTATCAAAAGAATTTGATTTAATGTCATGTATATAATTTTTGATATATATTTTTTTTAATCATATCACCCTGAACAAGGCGGTAACGCCACTGATGTGTAGGGGGCTACGTAATAGTGAAAAGATTGGAAAAGAGAAAGCCGGAAACCACATCCTAAACAGGGAACAAGGGATGAGCCTCTTAACCTGTTCAATAGACGTGGGTGGAGTGTGATTTGGCACTTAATACTAGCAGTATAACCTATTAAAATGAACAAAACTGTCAGGATAAACTATTTTTGTAGGAATATTTTCTCTGGGTGACAAATTCAAACCAGATGCTTTTTTCATGGCTCTTTGTCCAGAAGAATTGTAAATGTTATTTTGGTGATCACCCAAGTTTCCTTATCAACAACATGTTTTTCTATTTGACATCTTCGAGGATATATTAATGTTCTCTTTCTTATTGGTGGAAAGTGGAAAAGGGCAGGTCGTCTTTGTTTTGCTCAATCCTACTGAATCCTGTCTAATTAAATTCAGGTTTGATTCTCCTCGGTACTGTTTGGGATTTCATTTACTATTTTTTAAACATGATTTTTTAACACATTTTGTTTTTAATTTTCTTCTCAACCTTTCAATCCACCTTCCTGCAAGTTTTGACAATTGTCATCCAGTAAGTAGATTCTTTCCTCAGTGTCACAAAAATCAAAGAAATCCAAAGGCAGTGAATACAAAACTTTCATAATGATTATAAATACTGTCTAGTTTACCCATACCAGCAAAAAAAAAAAAAAAAAAAAACGACAGAAGTAATATTTAAACAGCATTGATTATATTTTCTATCTAAGAAATCTAGGATTTTTATCTATATTTTTGCATGCAAGAAATAATATTGTGTTTGAAATAATTAAAAGTAAAAAATATTCCAAAATTAAACTTTTAAAAATATGATTATAGATATTCACTCAATGATGGCCATATTTAATTTGTTTTGCACTGGTTATATTTTCTGTGTGAGTAATCTAGTGTTTTTATCAATAGAATTAACTGTGCATTATTATGTAAGAAAGAATATTACATATGAAATATTTAAAAGTAAAAAATATCCAGAATTTGCTAGCCTGACAACTTTAAAATATGATTATAACTACTCACCATATGATGGTCATACTTAATTAATTTTGTATTGGTTATATATTGGACATGAGTAACCATGATATTTTTCTATTCAATTAACTCTGTTGTTTCATATAAATAAAATTTCTGCCTACAAAAGTAAAATATATCCAAAGAAAGCTAACAAAATATAAATGATTATAAATATTTATTAGTTTCAAAAAATGATGGCCATGTTTAAATAATTTTGCAATTGCATTAGCTAAATTTTCTATAAGGACTAATCTAGTATGTTTATCTAGAAAATGAACTCTACATGTAAGAAAGAATTCTAATTCTCAAATCATTCAAAGTAAAAAATATCCAAAGAATGCCGATGAGGAACTTTTATATATGATTTTAATATTCTCTATATTTTTAACATGTGAAGATATTGAGCAAAAATTGATTTATATGATATCAAGAGTTATCAATGAATCACACGTACCATGAAACGTGTAAAAAAAATATAAATGGAACAGAATAATTAAGCAGTTCATTGGCGTCTATTTTAGTTGTGAATTCTTTTTATTAGTTTTATTGAATTCATTGCCTCAAGACTTTAATTTCATTGCTTTTCGCTATTAAAACTTTCTGACAACTGCAGTCATTTTTGATGGCACGAGTAGATTCATAATAATCATCAGCTGTAAAATGGTGCATTTTAGGAATATAATAAATTATTTTTTCATTTATAAGCACTTTTCTTTTGGAATGCTTCTTTCACGAGTCGAATGCCTCTTCAAATCTCAGTGTCATATTTTCCATCTTCTGTTAGCTGGTTGTTTTTGTTTAGCACCAGATCAACCTCTACGGTTATTTTATGCCAAAATCTAAATATTTTGTACTTGATTTTATGGCTGCAACTACAGATATATTATACTTTCAGGGCAAACATGTTTAGATATGTAATTTGTAGATGATAAAATGTATTACTAAAAATTTGACAATAAAAATGTATTTTTACAATTTAGTGTTGTAATGATTGTCATTTTATGATAAAAATGTATTATTACTGGTCATATTTTATAAATATATTGGCATTTTTATAATGTATTTTTATATTTTCTAAGCGAACTACCAAACAAAAATTAAAATACCATTTTCTCATAGCTGGGACCCTAACAAGTGCTATCACTTTGGGTCAGGGTAGACTTGGGAACAGCAACAATCAAGAGATGGTTTCATGCTAATAAACATTTCTAATCCCTCAATCAGAGTACTTACTACCGGATATAGTTTATTGGCATACCCAGGGCTCAAACCTCTGTTAAAATGCTTCCCAGACATTTAAACTTCTGTACCTGCTTGATGTTTATATTTCCAATTTGTAATTTGCAACTTGGGTTTTTATTTTTCTCTTGCTGATGACCATACTTTGTTTTCTTGCAGTTGATGATTAGTCCTTTGTTCTTGCTTTCTTTTACTACTCTGTCAAGGAGATCCCGCAATTTTCTTTCTAAGTTGGCAATCAACAGTCTCTTCTGTGTATCTTATATTGTTAATGTTTCACTGACCGATAATAAATCCTGGTAGGATCTCTACTTCCCTTAAGATAGTGTTGCTGTAGAGATTGAATAAATATAGAGAGAAATATAGTGAGCCTTACCTTAAGCCCCTTTCTATTTTTGTATAAATACTAAATTCATTTTTCTATCAGTACGCTGGTGGTTTACTCCCCATAAGGATTATTCTAAAATCTTTCCCAAATAGAGGTAGAGTTTCCCTAGCAGTTCAAATAGATCCTTGTACCATAGCTTGTTAAATTCTTTTGTGCAAGCTATTAAAAATATTACTGATATCTTTTGACAGACATTTGTTCAATTGAGAATCAAACTTTATAATAAATTATATTCAGTAGTGGGATTGAAATGGTAATTAAAATTACACAAGTTTTCACAACTAGTTGCTCGGTTTCGGTTTGAGGATTTATCATTATTTGTGTTCTTTACATGCAGACTACTGTTTTCTTCTTTGTTCTTATTAATCAATGTTTCTGCCATTGTACTCTCTAGCCTTCATCAGTTGCAAGTCAATCCGGGTAACCTACACAGAATTTATTTAATCCAGATGTAGCAGTGGAAGGAGTACAGTTTACCTCTGTAGGTTAAATAAAAGGTTCAGTTTAAAATTTCCTCTCAGTTTCCTAGATTGACAAGTACCTGATTAAGGCTGGAGGGCATAATGGTCGAAATATTGTAATAAAACAAAGATGTGGACAATATTCTGCATATAAATAACAAATACTAGATTACTGTAAAATTAAACTTTTCCTATTATTATTATTTTCTATTATCAATATCAACATTTTTTTTTCATCCAAATCAACTGTTTTTTTATTCATTCAGATTTAAATCAGTACAGCTCTATAATAAAAAAAGAAAAAACTTAAATATATTTTAATATATATACTTTATATTTCGTGCTTATTTAATTCTACTTACATTATTTTTGTATATAGTTGGTTGATTTCATAACATGCCAACCCTTGTTGGTTTATTTAATGTTGAAGTTGGTTATGTTTTTTTTTTAATTTTATCCAGAACTAAACATAGAAGTCTTATAGGACAAAAATCATAGTGAATAGTTATAATGCTAGCCTTTCTATAATAATCATCAAGAATATTTCCATGAAATTTTTAATGGTTTTTTGTCATTTTTTTAACATTAACTTTAAAACA
Organism: Ascarosepion bandense; assembly: GCA_037127315.1. Taxonomy (NCBI): domain Eukaryota; kingdom Metazoa; phylum Mollusca; class Cephalopoda; order Sepiida; family Sepiidae; genus Ascarosepion; species Ascarosepion bandense. The sequence goes on from JBBBDQ010001583.1 coordinate 343,881, forward strand.
TTGCAAAAATAAATATTTTTCAAGTTAAAAAGGCCAGTAACATAAAATTGATGAATTAGTTTGAACAGATGGAACTGAAATTTTTAAAACGTTTCTTGCTAACAAATAACTCTTGTTATAACAATAAATGTCATGATGAATATTTCTTTAACAGAATTAATTTCAAAAGCAAGAGAGTAAAATAGTCAGATTGTAATTAAGTTTAACTGCCAAGTCAAGTGATTTAAACTCAGGAAGAAGAATTTAAAAAGGTAAATTAATTCTTTTCATATTAGCTTCAAATTTTAGAAGCCATAATATTTAGATTAGGAGACTTAGTTAAATTTTTGAAACAGAGGGTTATCTTCCACTTCTATATTTTTAAGCACATTGTATCATTTTATCCAAGGAATTTTTAGAGTTTATTTTAGAGCCTAGAAATAGCTTAGTATATTTTTCAACAGAATCCATTCCATTCAGTGACTCTTGAACCATGAATGGTTAACAAAAGCTCATTTACATGAACTCTATGACCTCATTCAGTGGAGAGGCATTTTTTTCCTCCTGCAAAAACAACATGCGCCACAAAAGTGTTTTAGCCTTCAGGCTATGCCACCATTTTCTTCTGTACAGATAATCAAAATTATTTGATACATACATTACTTATTAATTTTAAAATAGAAACAATTAACCTATGAAAAGAAAGAAAATTGGTCCATAAAAATGTTGAATCTCACCACTGTTTATATTCTACTTTATTCTTGTAGTTATCTCCCCTAACAATCTTTGACAACAGTCACGTATTCCCTATCTCTTTTAGACATTTTATTCATTTTCTTTTGTTCTATATACTATATGCACTCAAGTAAAATTTAAGTTTTTATGGGGGGGAAAAAAAAAAAAAAGGGGTTGCACTATGCACAGGTAATTGTTTTGAAGAGGTTAAAAATCATGCATTTTTAGTGACAGGTTACACAAATTTTTTCTGAAGGAGAAATTTATACAAAAGAATTTGGGTTCTATATACTGTGTTCCTTCAAGACATAGGTGATCATGGCCTTCCACATCTCCCTATCCTTTGCAGCTCTTAGTATTCTTTCTCTTGTTACTCATCCCAAACCCTTTTTCGCTATCCATTTGCTCAAACCCATCAAGTATGTCACGTGTTGCTTTCCTTGGTCTCTCTTTCCCTCTGTCTTATGAGTATCACATTCTCCAACCCCACCTTCCTCATTACATGTCCCAGAAATTTAAGCTGTCTTTTCATGATGTTAAGTATGTTTACTTTTTGTTTCCATCCTCTCTAAAAACTTGTTATTGCTTAGATGTTTGGTTTATGATATCCTCAGCATCCCTCTGTAGAACCACATTTTGATTGCTTCAAGTCTTTCCTTCATCTTTGATGAGACTGTTCAGCATTTGCTGTCATATTGAAGGACACACATCACATAACAATCCAGTACTTTCTTTTTTGTTTCCAACAAAATTTCCCTGTCTCTCAGTACTTTACTCAGCCTTTGGAATGTATCCTTGGCCATCCCAATATCCCTTCAGATCTACGTGTCACACTTTCCGTTCTCTGTTAGAACACTTCCTAGGTATTTAAATTTCTGTACCTGCTTGATTGCAGTATCTCTGACTTGTAGTTTGCATTTTGGGCTCCTCTTTTTACTGATGACCATGCATTCAGTTTTCTTGTAGTTTATGTTTAGTTCTTTCTTTAGCTACCTTCTGTAGAAGGACTTGTAGTTTTCTTTCTATGTCTACTATCAGCACTATCATTTGTGTATCTTATACTAGCAGTATAGCCCTGCGTTGCTCGTGTGTAATGAAAGCTTTAAAACTAATCCATGGTCCTGGAGCTCAGACTCTTTGGACATTGGCATGAAAGAATAAAAGGCAATAGTTGTTTCCAGTAAAAGCGAAACTGTAGACTGAAAGAAAAATGAATGGATGTAAGTCAAATTTTGATTTCTTGGTATTGATATCAAATAAGTATTTTTCATCGTAAACTGAATTTTGAAGGTTAAATAAGTCCTCTGAGTAAATGGTATCATGGCTGAGGCTAAGAACTACAATTATACCTACGAAAGACTAAAAAGCAATAGTTTTTTTCAAGTTAAAGCGAAACCGGGGAGAAATTGGAAAAAGTAAGTCACCCATGACCTGACCAGAAGCCTAAAGAATATTTGTGTGAAGTTTGGTGAGAATCGGATAAAAATTGTGGATTTGTATAAAGGACATACAGACAGATAAACAGACACACACACAAACATCTTGCCTTTTATATATATATATATATATATATATATATATATATATATATATATATATTATTGATTTTCTGCACTATTATAAGAACTGCAACCTTGAAACTTCTGAATGTTGTTTCTTATGTCTTTGTCTATGAGTGTATCAAATTTGATTAAAATCGGAACACTCCTTCTATAACCCAATTTTTTTGATTATCGATTTTTGATATTTATTGGGGGTACCTCGACACAAAACCTAGCTAAGAACACTCGCAGACGTCTATACTACAACTGCGTACATTTTCAAGAAAATCGGTTCAGCTGTTTTGGAGTCTGTAGGTAACGGACACACACACACACACAAAGTTTCATTTATGAATAAGTTTAGATTGTTCAGATTATGCCTGCCAATGATGAATCCTGGCAGGATTTGTAGTTCTATCAGAATTGCTTCACTGTATAAATTGAATAGATCTGGTGAGAAAACACATTCTTGTCTCACACCCCTTTCTATTTTTGTATATCTGCTGAATTAATTTCCTGTCCATAAGCAGATGATTTGCTGCCACTACAGTTTCTTGATTATTCTACACATAATTCTAATCTGTAACATGATTGTTCAGTTTTTAGTGACAATGATAATGGTGGAGATATGTGCTCCCTGAGTGCTTTCTTATAAATAAGTAAGCAATTGACAGACTATAATACTTAAGCAATTGAAGGGTCCATAATACATATGTAAAGAATAAAGTAGGTAATTACCTGAAGAGATGTTCCCATGATGAGTACAAGATCTGCTTGGTTCATGTCTTTATGATATTGATAGAAACTTTCAGGCAAATCTTCTCCAAAGAAAACAATATCTGGTTTGACTGTGCCCTGAAATTTTAAAACATGATCTAGAATTAACAAAAGATTCTACCAGCTTTATGCTTCAAACTTACATACATGACATATCACATGTTAAATCACCTGAAGCTACCAAAAGGTTGAAACTTAATCTGCGAACATAATTCATTTCCAAATGAAAAATATTCAAAAGCTCTACAATATAAATGTATTGAGCACTTTTTAATATAATTAGGTACTGGTCTAACTTAATTATGACCAAAAACTAATTAATATATATGTATGTGTAAGTTTTATTAAAAAAGACAATTTTATTTTACTTTTCACAGTTTATATATTCAGTTAAAAGTAAAACAAAAATTCATCTTTGATAATGGCTAAAAGCACTTGGATAAATAAAACATTTGGACAATTTTTATATAATTTATCTACTGAAAAGAAAAACAAATTGTAAGATTACATGAAAAATTATAAAATAAACCTTAACATAGCAACTTTTTAAAAGTTTTTAACAAAACTTGCATTAAAGATGGATTACTGCCTAAATACACAATATATATATTTGTTTAGATTTCTGGGATGAAGAATTATCATTATTTACACTATTTATATTTGGACTATTATCCTCATCTTTGTTGTTGCTATCAAAACATTTCAACCATTGTGCCCTCCAGTCTTTTTCAGGTGTATATTCATGTGGATAACTTACAGGGAATTCTGAACTAAACCCTTTATTTAATCTATGATATAAGCTGGAGGGCACAATAGTTGAAATGTGATAACAACAACAAAGATGAAGACAAGAGTCTATAAATAGTGTATTTACAGATTCTTCATAAAATACAAAAAAGAATCAGCAAACAGATCGATATACAGCTGATGAAAGCTGGTGGGCACAATGGCCAAAATGTTACGATAACAAAAACAAAGATGAGGATAATAGACTGAATGTAAATAATGACAATTTACATACATAATTAATTTTTTGAACTTAGATTATGAATCACTTGAGAAAAGCTATATGCTAAAGTCATATGATTAAGTTACTGAAAACAACAAAAAGAAAAGTTATACCTTCATGCCTGGAAAAAAATAACAAAAAAATAAAAAGCCGTGTCAGAAGAATGTTTTTTCACTTAAAATTGCTATTATCTTAACTACCTTCACTCCTTGGTAATGTTTATTGTTTTCAAAAAGGCATTATTAAAATGGTAATGAAACCTAAACATATGATGAAAGTGAATTTATACATATTTTTGGTTCTTGAGAATTTACAACAAAAATATTAAGCATTTATTAGATTGTTCATTTCCAAGCCTAATTTTATATTTTCAACATTCTAAAAACTAATAAAATTGTATTAAAACTAATGCAATGCAATATTTATCATTTACCAATTTATAAAGAAATAAATATGAAAACAATTTTTTTATTCATAAATTTATAAACATTTGCTAAATTATTAAAATATGTGAACCAAATATAAGGAAATCCTTATTTACTATTTTATAAAGTTTAAATCATTTACCGATTAGCTGATGTTTTACCAAAAATAAAATAAATGTAAATAAACAATCTAATTGTGTTTAATATTTTTGTTGTAAATTCTCAAGAACAAAGGAAATGTATAAATTTACTTTCATATATTTTTGGTTTTATTTCAGTTCTAATTATCACCTTTTAAAACAATAAACATTGCCAAAGGAAAGAAGATAATTAAAATAATAGTTGGGTCAAGGGAAAAATCTGTCCCTTTGATATTGTTTTTATATAGCCACAAAGGTTCAAATTTATCAGTTTGTTTTTTCTATCAGTTTTGAAACCAAATGTTCTTTTTACCAAAGTAAATTACAATTCAGATTGAATTGTAGCTTATAATAATGGCTGGCTGCTCATATCCCAGTATGTCTGCTAGGATGGCTGTTGCAGATGCCTGCTCAGGTACATTTGTATTGGTTCAACACCCACAGAATCTACCTGTAGTTTATACTGCGACTATGCTGAGCAGACCTTAGTTTTAGTTTCTGGGAGAGAATGAATCATCTGGCATGATTGATATTTTGAACATGGCCAGCATGCTCAAAGCCTCAGTCATGATGACTTGTGAATTAGTGCTAGCACAACAGTCAACAAACAATTCTGTCTACCCAATTTCACCAAAACTTGTGTCAACTTGGGGGACTGTTTCCAGGCCCTTCCCAACAGTGCTGCAAGCAGTGATCATCTTTTTAACAATTTGATCATCATGAGATTCAAACCTGGATCTCATGGTCAGAATGCTAATGTCCTAACTATAGAGCCTCACACGCACAACCAAACATTTATAACACAACATATGACAGACATTTTCTTTGATCTTTTAAACTGTCAAAGGGTCATACTAAGCAAAATAATTTCTTTTATGACAACAGCAGCACCCAACTTCTCTCCAAGTTGCACTAACTAATATATTTTTCAAACACAAAATATACATCCATTTCATTTGATATTACCCATTAGATACTGAATAATTCTCCCTTATAGCATACGATGCCTTGTGACTTCAGACTTGTATAACTGTCAGTGAACAATTGTGTACCCATTTTCACTCACAAGGCTAGGTCAATCCGTTACATGGTTTCAATGGTACTCCAGACTGGAATCAACTCAAGAAGTCACCTTCTTGACAAATCAAACACAATGAGATTTGAACCCAGGTTTTATGGTTGGAAAGACATAGTTCTAACCTAGTTCTAACCATTTGGCTACAGTAGTTTCTAACCATTAGTTTAATATGGTAACCAATGAAAGAACTTGAATGACAACAGCATCGAGTATTACTTACTTTGCAATCACGGCAGACAGGGATTTCATCTTTGAATATTGCAGCCTGAAAATAAAATTTACATGAAAAAAAAAAGAAGATTTTATAATGGAGCAAAAGAGCAAAGTGCACTGAAATATAATTATATTTTAACAAGGTTTATTAAGCATTTTTTTTTATAATCATATCGCCCCAAGCAAGGCATTTTATGGCCACTGTTTTGAAGGAGGTTACACAAGAGGAAAGGCATGAGAAAGAGTGACAGGTTATAGGGGTGTAAGGAAGTGGCTAAGAGAAGAATGAGAATACTGATGAGAGTGGAGTGGAAGGAAAAAGGAGCATGAGAGAGAGGATGCAGGTTAGTGAGATAGGAGATGACTATTGAATTTACATTTAAATTCTTGAAGATTATAGCTGTTGGGAAAGCAAGTAAATGGAAGAGAATTCCACAGGTGGGAAATGCAAGAAAATAAGATGCTGGAGTAGAATTTGCGTTTACAATTTATTGGTTTCACTGTAAAAGGGTGGCACCTAGTTGCTAATCTTGTGGCTCGAGTAAATTTATATATAGGGGACACCAGTGAGCTAAGTTCATAGGAGCAGATGCAGTGAAATTATTTGTAGAAGAGACACAGAGAAGCCACATCATATACTATTGCTAGTAATGTTATTTCTCACATATTTAATGATAAATAACATTACTAGCAATAGTATATGAGATAAGAATTATAACCATAAGTTTGAAACAAACATTTTGTAAGGCTGTAAGGTTGTTGTATATATTCATTAGTTATTTTTCTGATGTTCTGTGAATGATCTTGAAGATTTTTTTTGGTTGGTTGTTTTTGTTTTATGGCAAATCAACCTTGGCAGGTCATTTATTGCCAACTAAATTTTATTTATTGCTGGTCATACCTTTTTTATCTTTCAACAATTTTATTGTTGTTTTTATATAAGTTTTTGTGTCTAGTAATACTTTTTTTTTTTCGAGAATCAAGATTCATTGGGATTTGTTTTTTTTGTTTAAGGGCAAGGTCCCCAAGTCCTACCTTGTTATTTAACCCATAACTGGAGGGAAGGGACAGATTAATACCTTTCCCAAGGGTACCAGTGCTTAAGCGAATGCAGGGTATTCAACTGGAATCTGAACTCAGCTTACCAATTTCTCTTTCCGAGCTGATATTCACTGCACCACAACACATATTCATCACAAAACGCTTACAGCACCTGGTATTCCCAAGTGGTCACCTATCTAAGTACTGACCAGGCTCAACATTGCTTAAGTTCGGTGATCAAGCGAGAACCGGTGTATTCAACGTAATATGGCCGTAAGCCCTGATCTTGAAGAATAATCTCTCATAACAATTTTACTTCTTAGTAACTCTGGTCATCCTGTGAAATTGTTGTCTATCGTTACTGAAATTTTATTTCGGATTAGACACACCTTTGAGATGGAATGCCAAGTAGACAAGAATGCGCATGTTTGGCATTTTCTCTTTTAATCAAAGTCAAAAAGCTGCTAAAGACATTTATACTGTTTAAGGATGTGCATTGTGGTGCAATGGATATCAGCTTGGAATGAAAAATTGGAGAGCCGAGTTTGAATTCCAGTTGAATTCATTGCATTCACTTACATGCAAATACATTTGGCAAAGGCATTAATCTATCTCTTCTCTCTTCAGCTATGGGTTGAATAGCAGAACAGACTGGGTTCTATAGCCTTGGTTAGCAACCAGTCTACCACAGAAAGAAATCCCAACCTACTACAGGAAAATCTTCTGCCTAGTTCATCATGGCTCGATAGAGACATGATCGCCCAAGTGTGCATCACATATGGCACTCAACTGATTGACTGATAGAGAAGAAATGAATTAAAAAAACAAAACAAAAAAAACCCAGTGCTAACCCATTATTTTAAACAAATGAGCAGGCTCAAAGAGGCAATTCATTCAACGTGACAATGCTCACCCCCCACATAATTAAAGAGCTTGGTTAGGAAGTTCTGCTACAGCCACAATATTCTCCTGATTTAGCCCCTCAGACTATCACCTTTTTTTGTAACTTTATAAAAATTTGAGGGGTGTTTCATTCACCAACAATGTGGAGTGTAAAAACCAGCTTGATGAATTTTCCAAGTTAAAAACTAGTGATTTCTATCATTGAGGAATTAAACAGTTACTGGATCATTGGCAGGAGGTCGTAAGCAATGAAAGGAAATACATTGTTGAATGATTTTTCAGAGCTATTATTTGCAAGTATTAAAATAAATGATAAAAACAAATGAATTTATGTAACAACCTAAAAAGAATTATTCTGGGTTATTTATTCACACTATCTTAAAAGCTTAAGTGAATTGGTGGAACCATAAAACCCTATTTATTCTATATATTCGGAAGCTGGGGATGCCAAAATCAAACTGTTACAGAAATTTACCTATCTGGGTAGTGTAATAACAGATGACAAAAAATCTGGCACAGACGTCCAAAGTTGCATAGGAATAACAAAAGATGCCTTCAAAATACTAAGTGAAATTCAGGAAAATATCATTAGAAATGAAGAAAATATGTAATACCTAATCTCCTGACTGCTGAACAATCTCACAGATGAAGAGACTTGAAGCAACAAAGATGTAGAAGAGGCTTGGAGCAATAGAGATGAAGAAATGTTAAGGAAAATAGGAACTACAAGGACACTGATACTTACAATCAGAAAGAGAGTGTTGTTATTTCTAGAACACAATGAGGAAAGAGGGCTTGGAGAATTTAACAGTAACAGGCCATATTGAAGGCAAGAGAAGCAGAGGGAAACAGCAAATAACTTTGAACTTGTGTGAATGGGCAGCAGAGCAGGGTCAAAAAGACATGGTGAAAGGTCAACAGTTATTTAAAACAACAAAAAACAGGAAGTTGTGATTGATTGATTTTTTAACTGATTATCAATCTTTTGCAGGTTATTTAAAGCCAGAAAATATTTTTAGATGTGGGAAGAGGAAGATTCATATAGTTCCCCAGGTTATTTGTGTATAGGTGAATATGATGAACCCAGCTGGAATTGGAAATTGAAGAGCCAGTAACCAATTCAGTCATTATCCATTACACCACCCACACATCCAAGCTTACAGCATCTAGTCTTCCCAAGTAGCCATCCATGTTGATACTGACTAAGCTTTACGTTGCTTAACTTCAGTCACTGTATGAGAAATTAAGGTTTAATATGGTATCATCATAAATTGGAATAGGAAGTTGAGGAGAGCCATGATTGGCCATGTTGGGAAGTGACATGGTAAATCAAAAAATGCAATAGTCTTAAGTTGTTTGAATTTCTTAGATGAAGAGATGCTGTTATTATTAATTTTTGACGGCTTTTTCTTTCATCTCAGTTTATGTTGCATTCATGAATTTAAGTGATGCTTGAAAGCTAGTTTTGGTAAAAAGAAAGACGGGAAAAGAAAAAAAGAAAAAAGAACAAAAAGTAAAAGAAAAACTATTAAAAAAATGAATAAGGATTTCATTTTGTTCCACTTTTGGACATGGTCTCACTGCAGCTGCCATCACATTTATTGTCCTGGGATTCATTGAATTTAACAAGGAATAGGTTCTCAAAAGCTACTGATGTTCACACAGCTATGGCTCATTAATGCCTCAGTCCTATTTATCTTCATTATGCCATCATGTCAAACACTAGAACTGGGAATAAGGTCATGGAAATCTAGTCTGCTTCAAATGTGGACTGGCAATATAAATAATGCAATCACTTGATCCCACCCACTTTTCTTTTTAAATCTACATTTATATAACTTCCTTATATATATATATATATATATATATATATATATATATATATTTATTATAAATTATATTTTAGAACATGTACATAATTATTCTAGATATATATATTCACTACGAAGGTACGTTCGTTTCAACATTGAAAATTCAATGTCTTATCAGGCAGTGTGTAAAGTACTGAAAATCCTTTTTCTTTATATTTATTTAGTTTTGTCCAAGGTGTTGGTGGGTAGAGTTAGTGATAGGGGAATAAATCTTTGACTGTTGGAATTTTTGGAGAAAGTGTTTTGTTAGAGGTGTTGGTGGGGGTTAGTTATAGTGGACTAAGTCTGTGACCGTTGTAATTTTTGGATAGGGTGTTTCTTAAGTGGTTGATTAATGAGTGTTCTTGATTTCTAAACACTTGTAAGTTTTGTTTCTCTAGTGACTAGACTATACCTTTATGGGTTTCTTAGGAAGGCAGATAATAGTTGTTACGGGTAGTTTTATTTAAGCAGAGTCTTTATAATTAATGTAAGTTTGTATATTTAATCTTAACTTTGGAATTAGGGGATATAATTTTTCTATTAAATTTTTAATTTTTAATCAGATCATAGTTTGGAAACCATTATTTCTATTAAATTTTAAATTTTAAATTTCTATTCTCATATCTAGTCAATATATGATTCATCTAATTATGGTTATGGTTATTAACCTTATTCTAATTATGGTTATGGTTATAAGTCTTACTCTAGTTTTGATTATTAACCTTACTCTAATTATGGTTATTAACCTTACTAATTATGGTTATTAGTCTTACTTTATAATTTAGTATTACTTCTATAAAATTCTAAATTTTTTTTGGAGAAAAATTTCTAATTTAATTATGAATATTAAGCCTTACTTTAGAATTTAGTAATTCGATATTATTATAGAGTTTTATTATATATATATATATATATATATATATATATATATATATACACACATAGGGTTCTAGCTCTGACTCTTGTAGTATTTTTTTTTTTTTAGCATGATTGTAATGTTAGCTCTCTAATGTGCTTGCAGTTTACCAAGGTTTCATGCCTCTGGTTTAAAAGTTTCTTACTGTTCATATATTTAAGGATCTCAATTTTTTCTTGAAGACAGAGGAAACATGGTTCCTTTATAGATTTAGCTGTTCTTGCTTGTATAAGGATTTTACATTTAACTTTAGGCGTTTTATTTTCGTCTTTTAACTTCCAAAAGTATTTGGTGAGAGATGTCATGTTTTGTTTTTCTTTGTTATTGAAGGATGAGAGGTGATTGTAAAATCACTTTTTAAATACGTTCATGGTATTTCTGATATACATTTTTTCATCCTTAGGATTCTCCATGGATGAAATCGAACACATGTTTATCAGGGATTTCGTTAGACATTTATTGGTCATGGGGCATTGGTTAGGGTTTCTACAGTTACAGAGGTTGTTATCATGGGACGGACTTGTATTAGTGTTGGAGTTATTTTTGTTGTGTGCTTTTAATATATTTTTGTTATGTACTTTAATTATTTTTTCTAAATTATTGGAGCAGCTATAGCTTAGTTTAATTGTATTTTTATTGAATATTTTATTTAGAGGGTTATTTTTGGGGAAATGCTTATCTATTAATTGAAGAAATTTATGTCCCAGCTTGAAGTTAATTGATTGATTAAAAGGAGGGTTATACCATATGATTTTTCGGTTCCTATTTTTGCTTTTTGAACTCCTGAATTTTTCCACAAAGCTAATTTTTGATGATTGATACCCGCTATCTTTAAGGATTTTATCGTAAATTACCTTGTGTTTATCAAATATTTATTTACTGGATGAGTGTGTGTTAATGTGGCGTTCTATCGATGATGGGATGTGTTTGATAATAGATGGTGGGTGGTTAGAGTTGGGGTTTATATATATTGGGTTTGCATTGTTCTTCATGTAAGGTTGGAAAGTGTTCGATACTAGGTCTAATGTTATGTCTAAAAAGTCTACTTGCCTGATGTTGGGGTTAATCACTACATTAAGACCAAAGGATTTAAAGACTTTATGAATTAATTTTCTAGTTCTATCAACCTTACCTCCAGTAGATTTATTTATTATCATGAGTCCGTCATTTCTATATAGTCCTATATTGTACGTATCGATTTCTCTATGCGCAGTGAGGTTGTACAACAGGAATAACCCCACCAGATCAGAAGATTCTGCAGAATCCAGGGCTCCCATAGATAAATCAAAATTCTTCGCTGAATTTTTAGTCCACTGTTCGTTGTCGTGGATGAGAACTGATTTTCTATAGTACAGGATTATCTTGATTTCATCCTTCATGATATCCGTGTAGAATTCGGCAAATTCCAGGGGGAGGTTAAAGAGGTCCTTAGAAACTGATGGGTAAAAATCCACAATGTCGAACTGTAAGAAAGTGGCATTATTTTTCTCCCCAAGGTTTTCAAACCATTTGATAATGTCCATTGTACCCCTCCATTGCGTTAGTTGAATTTTTTTCCTTTATTTGCTGGTTGGTTCTTTCTAATATTACTTTGCTAATCCTAGCGATTTCCAATTTTGTAGGGTTTATTATTCTCGTTGGTAATTTACGGTAAAATTCCGGTTTGTGGTCTTTTAAAAGCACATATGCCTCCTTTGTTGTCATTTTGGGGACTCTGTCGCTTATTTTTATATATATATATATATATATATATATATATAAAAAGATGAAAAAAAAACTTATCTTAGCCACTGCGTTTTGTCCTCTGAAGTACATTATCAAAGCAAATGTGATAAAGTCACTCAGTAGACAAAATGCGTTAGCTAAGATAAATTTTTCTTTTGTCTTTTTTCATATATAATCTATCAGAAATGTCTTACAAATTAAAGACTTTGCTGCTGAGTGTTTACCTCAATGTCCACTTTTATATTTACACTACCAGCCATAATTATTAGGCCACGCTAGTTTTTTTTTTTAAAAGGAATGATGTATTTCATACTATTTTTAGTATTTATTGCCAAATGAAAATAGTATATATTTTTTTTTGCTATTATTACTTTGCAAAATTTTACAAAGCAAGGAAGCAAAGATGAACTCATCCGAATCACCCCAAATTTTCTTCATTCTTTCATTGATGAAACTGCAATATAGGTAATTATTGAATATTTATAAATTCATTTTATGCACATATTATTGTGCAATATTAACAAAAGAAGCATTCTATTATCATTTACAATTATTTACTTAGCAATAAATACTAAAAAATAGTATGAAATATGTCATTTATTTAAAACTTTGGAGTGGCATAGTAATTATGGCCAGTAGTGTACATATCTATCCTTGATATCTAGCACTTTAACCCATAAATATAGCCCACCTTAAAACTGTATTTTATTATATATATATATATATATATATATATTAGAAGTAGTACAAACTAATGGGTTATCAGTCCACTGCTTGTAGTGATTTACTTTAATAAGATAGTAGCGAAACCCAACAGCTTTTGTGTTGCAGTAAACTATGTTTTTACTATATATGTGTGTGTGTGTGTGAACCAAATTATATTTCTTTTTCTGTTATTTATGTTTGAATTATTTTTGTTTTTATATTCTAGTTTACTTGAATAGCCGCTGTTTGAATTTTGTATCTATTGCAAATGCTAGTGTTTTGAAGGTTTTTATTGTTTTCTTTTTTTTCTGTACTTCTGCTTTGCAGTTTCTTAGAATTAATAGACTGTTGTCTCTGTATAAATCTGTTGTTTTTATTAATAATATGCGAGACACTTTTAAGTCACCCCCACCACCCAGATTCCATACCAAAGTCTACACTAAATCTGATACTATTTGTGCAGTTCAAAAACTTGTGAAGCATCTTATATTTTATGCTAATTTTATTATTATGTGTGGGTGCTGAAAAATTCTCAGCTCTACTTGAGGAGCTGTCAAAATGAACTGATGATTGGTGATTTGGTCAAAAGGTTGGCCTGACAATTTTTCAGCATTCCTTTAAACAAGAACAGATATGAGTACCAAATTTGTGAAAAAGAAAAAAAATGCAACTTTAGAAATTATAAATAAACACTTTTGTTAAAAAGTTTAATTAGCTACATGGTGCTTATTTGTACAAAAAAAAGAAAAAGGAAAGTTTAACAAAACAGAAACATACCTTGATTTCATATCCTTTATATTTTTTGCGGCAAGTGGTACAAGTAGCATGAGAAAAATTGCCGTGGGACTCAACTAACTTGGACAGGGGAATGCCAGCCACTGAATAAGTTGGGTAGAAAGAGAAAGAGGAAGAAAATAAGTGAAACAAACAGCAATGCAAGTTCAGAATAGCCAATATGTTAATAACTATTAAAAAAAAGTAAAAAAATAAAAAAATAAAAAATTATGGTTGATGCTGGCCATCAACCATAAATTTTTTTTTGGACAGGGTGGGGTGAGGGTAAAATAAAGAATGATCTGTAATGTCAGAAAACATTTGTAGGTGATCAATAATTGATTAACAATACAGTATACACTTAATTTTCTTAAATTAAAAGATTGGTCCAGAACCAAGGTGATCTGTAACTCAGGCCTCCACAGAGTGGACCATTGAGTGACTTGAGGGGGGGGGGACAATTAATATGCAAATATTTGTTGCTGGAATTGGATTAAGAAATTTTTTTTATCAAAAGAAATTTTTACGTTTTACTTTTGGATTAATTTATGTTTACTGAAGTATGTTTATTTTATTTGAAATAAAAACGTAATGTTTTCACTGCAAAATTATTGAAAAATAACACTTATCACAAAACCAATGTTAAAAGTTAAATTCAATAATAAATTTAATATTTTACAACTATTCTTAAAAATATACCACAAAAACGTGATAATTATGACATCACTGGAAAAACTGTCTTTTTGAAGCACCATTTGGAAGAGGCCATGAAGATCCATGTTTGCCATATTTCAAATATAGAGAACTTATTCTGTCTAAATATACACTTGATGAAGGACACAACAGCTGAAAGGTTGTGATAACAAGAGCAAAGGCAAGATTTAAATCATACTTACACCTTTCAAGACCATCAATATTCTGTGTATAGAGACGTAATAACAAGCCATGTTCATGAAGGAGCCGCAAAAAATAATGATTATAGTTTGGACGGTATTTCACAGATGGGTACAGTTCTTTGGCAAGGGCAAAAAATGGATAAGGATCAGTATGAAAATAATCAATATCAAATATTGCTTGAGGGTAAGGAATATTGTACTGTTGTAAATTGTCATATAAACCACTGCCAGGAGTCCTGTGGAATAAAAAAGAAAAAGAAAAAAAAAAAAAAAGAGAATTATTTCACACTACTTAAATAGAATAGTCTGTTCAGTAAAAAAAAGAAAAAAAGAAAATGAGAAAATAATTATCTACACTATTTACATGTAAAAAATTGTTTTCTTCGCTATTTACATTATTCGGACTATTGTCCTCATCTTGGTTGCCACTTGTATGATGTTTCGGCCGTTGTGCGCTCTGGCCTTCTTCAGGTGCTAGGAATTTCAAACTGAACTCTTTATTACGATCACTGAGAGATATCATTCTCATTCCTTGTGCGAAGCCTCTTTCAGTAGTCACGAGTTATCTTCTTCTAACTTGACTCTAAGTTACTTGTTCACTGCTGACGTAGCCTTAAGGACACATGACCCAGTGGATATATATGTTGGTTAGTTCCAATGATTTGACACAAAGAGTTGTAGGTTCAATATCAGGATATGAGGTTAGGTAAAAGGTAGAGGTGTATACAGTAAAACATTGAGGCAACATTTATACTGAAAATGTCATAAAAATAAAAAACACACAAACCAAATCATACATATATAAAAACCCTTAAAGGAGAAATAATTTAATATACAACAAACAAGAGAATAGATATAACCACACAAAAAAAACAAACACACAACTATAAGGGGCCATATATGCATGCAATGAGAAACACAAAATATACACAAAATTAAAAATAACCAAAATAAAGAAATACAAATAAAACCATAAAAAACGAAAAAGGCTCTATATAGTAAAATATAATTTTACATTAACAAATAATTAACTGTTGTGGAACCCATACTCACCTCAACATGGACTCACCCACTGCTATATTAATAGGTGTGTGATAGCAGTAGTGTGAGAGGGAGAGGAGACAGTAGCACTGTGCGCTTGACCGCAGTCTATTACCAAGGACGATACTGGATTCATAAGCTCTACTTATTCGTACCTTCTTCTTTTTTGTAACCTTTTTCTGTAATACATCTTTCTTTAAACTACACCTCGTGTTCCGTGTTATATTTCCGTGGACCCATTTATGACCTCAGTCGACTACCAAGGACTATACTGGATTCATAAGCTCTACTTATTTGTACCTTCTTCTTTGTAACCTTTTCTGTAATACATCTTTCTTTAAACTACACCTCGTGTTCCGTGTTATATTTCCGTGGACCCATTTATGACCTCAGTCGACTACCAAGGACTATACTGGATTCATAAGCTCTACTTATTTGTACCTTCTTCTTTGTAACCTTTTCTGTAATACATCTTTCTTTAAACTACACCTCATGTTCGGTGTTATATTTCCGTGGACCCATTTATGACCTCAGTCGACTACCAAGGACTATACTGGATTCATAAGCTCTACTTATTTGTACCTTCTTCTTTGTAACCTTTTCTGTAATACATTTTTCTTTAAACTACACCTCGTGTTCGGTGTTATATTTCCGTGGACCCATTTATGACCTCAGTCGACTACCAAGGACTATACTGGATTCATAAGCTCTACTTATTTGCACCTTCTTCTTTGTAACCTTTTTCTGTAATACATCTTTCTTTAAACTACACCTCGTGTTCGGTGTTATATTTCCGTGGACCCATTTATGACCTCAGTCGACTACCAAGGACTATACTGGATTCATAAGCTCTACTTATTTGTACCTTCTTCTTTGTAACCTTTTCTGTAATACATCTTTCTTTAACCTACACCTCGTGTTCCGTGTTATATTTTCCGTGGACCCACTTTTGGCTCCACATCATTAACAATCACAAGAAAAAAAAATAAAAAAAAACAAAAAACAAAAAAAACTAAAAATAAATAAAAATTCACAAGGAAAATGTTTTTACAAATTTCACAAAAATAAGAAAAAAGATTTACTTATTTTTGTGACATTTCTAGTATGAGTGTTGCCTCAATGTCTAACTGTATACACCTCTACCCTTCACCTAACCTTATTTCCTCTTTGTACCAGCCTTCATTGTTTTTTTTAATATTCTGAGTGAAATTATACTTTTTGATTTTTCAGGTTTGAAGAAGCAGTTTGTAATTTTTACAACTGCCAAAATAAATTCTGAATTTATAACCAACTAATTATATGTTGCGTTTTCTTCTCTGTATTTCATAGAATCCATTTTTATCTGTTTAATATTTTTATTAATTAGATAAAATTTTTTGGATTATCCTCTCTGTTTTTATGGGTTTGTCATTTTTCCTTCTATGTTTTCAAATAAAACTCCTAAAATTACATATGTTGTATGGCAATTTCAGCAAGGAATCTTCACTTCTTCAGTGACAAAATCTTTATTATGCAAAAACAGAACAAGATTCATATACTGGAAGGTCACTCAAAAAGAAATTCCTACACCAAAAATTTACATCAAAGAAGGAAAAAAAAAAGAAATAAGAAAGAACAATAGGAGGGGGAGTTAAAAGAGGGAGTAGATTATGGTAGAAGGTCATCATCTAGACAATGTCTAAACATTGAAAGGAAGAGTAGGGAAGAAGGGAGAAAAAAGAGAGACTGCGAAATGGATTCAAGACTTGATCATTGAAAAAGACTTAGATTACATCTGTTAAGAAATAAAAAATTAAATGTGTTTCAGGAATGGATCCCGCTACCTGCATCATTTTTAATATTAATAAGGTTAATTTTAATAAGATATGTTTGGGGATTTTTACCTACATGCCATTTTGGATTTAAATATCTATTGCTTCTATTTCATGTAGTTGAGTTCTCTTGGATAAAATTTTGAAAGCCTATAATTCATTATGGATAAATTCACCCTTGAATATTCCTTGAAGAATATACCATACCCAAACCTTCAATCTTTTATCATCTCCCTTACAGAAAAAAAAACGAAAATGTTTTGGGGAGATTACAGTAGAAAGCATACTTCTCCCCCCCCCCAATCAACCAAATTTTTAGACCATCCTGCAGAGTATTACAACCTCAAAACCCAACAGACACCACTTTTTGGTAAATTCCTGGACCCCTTTGAGAAGGACCTTTTCAATTTAATTTCCAAAATTAAATTATGGAAATTTTCCAACCACTTCCAAGATTTACTTTAAAATGACATTAGATCTTTAAGAAACTCTAAGGACCTTTGCATTAAGTCTGGTAAGTCAAACAACATCTACAAGTGCAAACTCTTGAACTACATTAATCTTCTTAAAAACAACATTACCAGCAATTACAAAGTAGACAGCGCTAATAACACATTATCTGATATAGAAAGTGATATGGCCAAGTTTGCCTATGATTTAAATATTGCAGATAGAATAGGAAAGATTTCCACTAAAAACACATACATTTTATTTGAAAATCGTAAACCCAATTTTCAAAATTATAAAATTTTTTTTTTTTTAATCATATCACCCCGAGCAAGGCGGTAACACCACTGATGTGCAGGAGGGTACGTAATAGTGAGAAGATTGGAAAAGAGAAAGCCGGAAACGACATCCTAAACAGGGAACAAGGGATGAGCCTCTTAACCTGTTCAATAGACGTGGGTGGAGTGTGAACCGGGCGATAGATCTATCTACTCCAATTGAAAAAAAACAAAAAACAAAACAAAGTGAGAAGATTGGAAAAGAGAAAGCCGGAAACGACATCCTAAACAGGGAAAAAGGGATGAGCCTCTTAACCTGTTCAATAGACGTGGGGGGAGTGTGAACCGGGCGATAGATCTATCTACTCCAATTGAAAAAAAAAAAAAAAAAGTGAGAAGATTGGAAAAGAGAAAGCCGGAAACCACATCCTAAACAGGGAACAAGGGATGAGCCACTTAACCTGTTCAATAAGAGTAAAGATCAAAGGATTTTTTAAATTATTTTTAAAAAT
This sequence comes from Ascarosepion bandense, assembly GCA_037127315.1. Classification (NCBI taxonomy): domain Eukaryota; kingdom Metazoa; phylum Mollusca; class Cephalopoda; order Sepiida; family Sepiidae; genus Ascarosepion; species Ascarosepion bandense. The sequence continues at coordinate 362,680 of JBBBDQ010001583.1, forward strand.
TTTAATCCATCCTAACACGTTCGAAATTTTGGTAAAACTCTTGTTTTGGTTTTTTTTCAGTGGGTAACCAAATCATTAAAAGTGGGTAATGTAATTACGTAATTCTTTTTTCTGATTAAAAACACATTAATTTGGAAATTCTCGCAAAAATCAAGTAATTATCAGATTTTAATGAAACTTTCAGAAATTATTCACAAATGAATTAAAGATTAATTCCACTAAAAGTATTTTACGGTTAGTCTCTAGAGAAATTTTAAAAAAAGAGTAATTGAGAAATTACGATCCACATTACATCCCAATCTCTGGAAGGACTCTTCTGATACTATTAATTGGTTCAAAAATAAGATAAATCTACCTTCCTTAAATTTGATATCATGGATTTTTATTCTTTGGTATCCAAAAACCTAGATAATTTAGCTTTGCTAAAAATCATGTAGAAATCACAAATAGAGAAATTAAAATTATTTTAGCTGCTAGGATATCAATTCTTACCTTCAATCATCCTACATGGACAAAAGGTTCCTATCATAATTTTGATGTACCTAGTGGGGCATATGATTTGGCCCAGATTGCTGATCTTGAAGGAATCTACATATTAGATATTTTAAGTACATTTTTGGACCCTAAACAAATTGCATTATATCAGGATGATGGCCTTATGTTCATTCCTTATAGTAATGGACCTTTAATGAAAAGAATCCATAAAAAAATGATTAGAGCCTTTAAATTTTTTGGCTTTAAAATTGAAGTCTCCTCTAATCTAAAAAAAGTTAACTACTTAGACATTACCCTTAACCTGAATGACAGCTCCAACCAGCCTTATCTCAAAGACAATAAAACCCCAGTTATATTAATATCTATTCCAATCAACTAAAAACTATCATGAAGCAAATATCCAACATTGTGAACACAAGGATAAACCGATTATTGTCCAATCTCAAAATTTTCAATGAAAATAAGAAAGTATACAACAAAGCCCTCCTGGAGAGAGGTTTCAAGAATACATTGGCATATGAAAAACTGATTATTAATCCTGAACAATCTAATACGAAAAATGAATGCAGAAGAAGGAAAGTAATATGGTTTAATCCCCCCACATTCTGTAGACTATCTTCTTTTTTGTTTTTCATAATTATATCGCTCCAAGCAAGGCATTTTACTGCAGGGGGTTACATAGGAGGAAAGTTATGAGAAAGAGTGACAGGTTATAGGGGGTGTTAGGAAGTGGGTAAGAGGAGGACAAGAATACTGATGAGAGTGAAGTGGATGGAGAAGGGAGCATGAGAGAGAGGATGCAGGTTAGTGAGATAGGAGATGACTATTGACTTTACATCTAAATTCTTGGAGATTGTAGCTGTCGGGAAAGCAAGTAAATGGAAGGGAATTTCACAGGCGGGAAGTGCGAGAAAAGAAGCTGCTAGAGTAAAATTTGCATTTACAATTTATTGGTTTCACAGCAAAAGGGTGGGACCTAGTTACTAATCTTGTTGCTTGAGTAAATTTATATATAGGAGGCACCAGTGAGCTAAGTTCATTGGAGAAGAAGCCGTGAAAGTATTTGTAGAAGAGACACAGGGAAGCCACATTGCACCGGTGAGAAAGTGACTGTATCTGAGCTGCCAAGTCAGGATCTATTACATTACAGATTCTCCATTAGATTTTGTCAAGAACACCTCGGTGGATAGCAGGAGCACCTGACCAGATATGGCAGCAGTATTCAATGCACAGGCGGATGGTAGATTTATATATGTGCAGGATTGTTTCAGGCAAAAAAAAAAAAAAAAAAAAACTTCCTGGCCCTACACAGAGAACCGACTTGCTTAGCAGCGGATTTATCTATGGATTCTATATAGTCATTCCCCTTGAGGTCTGTTGTGAGAGTTAAGCCGAAGAGACGCAGTGTTTTGCTTTCAAGGAGACTAGCCTGATCCATGCTAATGGGGGGGGTAGGAATGATTGTCTGTGATAATTAATAGATAGCAGCTCTGTTTTGGAAGAATTAAAATTCACAAGCCATTTCTTACCCCAGTCCGCCATGGATTGGAGGTCTTTTTCAAGCTTGGCAGCGAGGTTTACTTTGTCATTTACTTTTCTAAACCCCATAGTATATTGTCAGCCTCAGTAGATTTTTAATCAGTGTGAGAGTAAACTGTAGTGTCGTCAGCGTATATGCCTACTTGGGATCTTATTACAACTGGGAGATCGTTAATGTAGATAAGGAAAAGCATAGGACCTAGAATAAAGCCTTGAGGGACACCCATGTTCGTATGATAGTATTGGGAGGCATGTCCGTTCAATACTACCTTCATTGTGCGATTTGAAAGGAATGACTGGATAAAGTCAAACAATTGTCCAGTTATACCATAACCTTGCAGCTTGCATAGATGGCCAGCATGCCAGACTCTGTCAAATGCTTTGGAGATATCTAGGGCAACAGTTCGGGCTTTGCTGTTCTTGTCAAGAGCCTGGCGTACATACTCAGTGATGGTTGTGAGAATATCAGCAGTAGACCTGGTGAAGCGGAAACCATACTGTTTGTCAGAGAATAGTCTATCTAATATTAATACAGGAAAATATTTTCTTAAACTAGTAAGTAAATATATCAACACCCACAATCCACTACACAAAACCTTCAATAGAAATACAATTAAAATTAGCTACTCCTGCACTCATAATATGGTCAATATTATCAATTCACATAACAATCATATTTTAAAGAGTTTAGATAAATATTAACACATAAACAGGGATTTAAAATTTTTGTAATTGTATGTCTGTAAACACTGTCTGGTGAGAGGCAAATGTAGATCTACCCAGGTAATCTACCAAGCCCAAATCATTACATTGGTATTTCCACAGGTGAATTTAAACAATGTTACTACACTCACAAACACTCCTTTTCTAATCCCAATCAAAGATTTCAAACATCCCTCTACTGAAGATTTTTGGAAATGAAAAAAGAGGGACTAAACCCCATATCGGAAACTGATAAGTTCAGTTTGCACCCTCAAGAACCTTTATAATAGATATAATCTATGTGTTAGTTGAAAAAGTTAAAATATTAAAGTATCCAAAACAAAATGTATTTATTTGAAAATATACATATTTGGTTCTGTAAATAGATAATACTATTTACATCAAGCCTTCTACCTGGATCATTTTTAATACTAATGGTTTCTGTTCTGGGATTTTATCTACATGCCATATGCCATTTTCATTTTGGAGATATATATATATATATATATATATATATACTTACATTTACAAAAAAATCTATGTATGTTCATCTCAGGTTTAATCAAGGTTTATGGCTATATCATGCATCATGCTGAAGTACTAGTTCCCATACAATCACTGAAGTTAAGCAATGTAGAGATAGGACAGTAGCTAAATGGGTGACAGCATTGGAATACCAGATACTGTAAGTTTGGATGTGTGAGTGGTGTAATGGATAATAGCTTGAAATTGTTAATGGGAGAGCAGAGTTCCAATTCCTGTTGGGTTTGTTATATTCACTTACATGCAAATACATTCAGAAAAGATATGAATCCACACCCCCTCCGGTTATGTGTTAATTAAAAACTTGTATCACTAATAGCCTTTGACTTTAAATAAACTGCAATGGGTTGATAAGCCATAGAAAATGAATTAATCAGTTTAATCAAGCAATATACAAGACATTTTCTTTATTGTCAGAGGTTCTTGTTAAATTTCACTTTTTATTTTTATAAATGTTCACCCAATATGAGGTCCAAGAGCCACTCATGTTAGAAGGATTACTGAGTGAGGCTGTTGCATAGATATAAGTGCGTTTGGACTTTTTTTTTTGTTTTGGCTCATCAACTCTTTGTCAGTAATTTAAAGCCAAAAGATATTTTTTTGATTGTAAGAATAATTATAATTTCTGTCTGAATTTCTGGGATGAGGAATTGTTATTTATTTACACTCTTTATATTTAGGCTATATCCTGTTTTGACCAGAAGGTAGATTAGATTTAAGACACCAAATTCTTTATGGAATAATAGCCTAGTGGATTAAAGTGTTGGTTTGTGAAGTTGGTGACAAATTTTGTGACTGGACTGGACAGTGTATTTGGACTCAGTGGAAACAGGGTAAGCAATAATTGAGCAGTACTCAAAATAAGAACTAGATAAGATATCCCCAGACATGGACAGGAGATTAAAGAAAGATTAAGTCCAGAATTCTCTGGACTGATGTGCACCTGATCAAAGCTTGAGAGCACAACAACCCCACCCCTCTGGCCAAAAAAAATGAGAAAACAGTATTTGTACATAAGTGAATGTAATGAACTCGACTGGTATTTGAACACAGTTCTCCACTTTCTCACTTCAAGACATTATTCTTTACAGTATGCAAGAGAATTGATTAATTGTTTATTGTTTTATCAGCACATTAAAACCCCTGTGGGTCATGTAATGCTGGAACTGGTTTTTTATTCAGGAATGTTTCAAAACATTTCAAGTGGTTGTCAGGTTTTTTTACAAGTGTTTTCAAAATATCACGAGTTGTATAGTTCGGGAGTATTTCAAAAATCTAAGTTGTATGGTTTAAAGAAGTCTCGATAGAGAGCAAGTAATGTCAGGATTTATTTCTTAAGCTCAATGAAAAAAAATTTTTATACTAGAATTTTTTGGCAACATGTGTGTTGAAATCCTCACAATATTTACTATTGTTGAAGTTATCTCTAACATTTCTTTTAGAGATTTACAAATTATGTTACATTCAATTTCTCAAACTAATTGATGAAATATAAAAACTTAAAAAGACATGCAAAAAAAAAAAAAATATTGCATTTTTATTAAATAAATATGTGTTATTTTAATCATTAAATTGTTTTTAAAATAGTGGGATTATGTTAGATAATAAATCTTTTTCAAAAAAGAAAAAAAAGTTAATGAAAATTTGTAGTACTAAGCTACGCACTTTAGTAAAACCAACCGTACTTTGTACCCTCTTTTGCACTTCTTCCCAAATATTTTTTTTCCGATCAGTCAATGTAGGGCTATTTTTGAGGGTGTGATGAACAGACTAACACAAGTCACAGGATGTCATATCTAGATAGTCTTTATGCTGCCATAAAAGGTAAGCAGAGTGCTAAGAAGGATAGAGACAAATCAATGCATTGAATTTCCTCTCTTCTTTGTAAACAAAGAACATTTGTTATGATCAACAAGACAAAATCATTTGATAAATCCAAATAAGATGTATATAAAACATGGTATTTATCTGAGCCTCCCCACAAAGGTGGAATGTGGAACAATGCCGATTTTTATGTGGGGCTTTCCAAGCGTGTATACTCAGATAAAGATTACCTGTACACTACACATATGCGGAGTCGGGCTCTTGACTGTTTTTCCCAGATGAGAAGCTGCCCTTCAGCATAGCCTCATCTGGGGTCCAACTAAGAAAGTTTTAGTGGAATAGATATACATAAAATATTAGTTAAGCGCCATATGCGATACACGCTTTGGGCGATCATATCTCAAAAGACTGACTGGGATGAGGATTATCCTGCAGTAGTTTGCCATTGCCTTCTGCAATAGACTGGTTGCCAGCCAAGGCTATAAACCCAATCTGTTCTATTATTTAACCCATAACTGGAGGGAAGAGATGGATTAATACCTTTCCTAAGGGTATTTGTGCGTAAGTGAATGCAGGGAATTCAACTGAAATTTGAACTCGGCTCCCTGATTTGTCATTCCGAGTCAATATCCACTGCACCACAACACACATCTACATAAAACATTACATAACACAAAAGATAAAATGACACAGGAGATTAATTCAAATTTCATTGTATCCTTCTAGAAAATACCCAATTCCAACTGTTATGCTCTATATTTTATAAGCAAATGATCTGATGTGGCTTTGTGGTTGATGAATTATTTCCCATCTTGCAACTCTCATCCTATAGATGACATTGCCAGACTTTAACTACTACATTACTATGGCAGATGTTTGGATGAGTTACATTCCTTAGTACTAACAATTCAGACGTTCACAGCTAAGAGTTTCCATGCCATGCTCACGGTGGCAAACTATCCCTACATCCTTTGTGTTCCTTTGATAAAAAGCAAGTTCCACTCAGACAGCTTCTTCTAACTCCCAAGAGAATGCTCCCCAGTCAACTACCATCCTGGTTTCTTTAAGTTCAGAGTCAACCAATATCTATCCTACTTATCCTTATAATACCTTATTACTACCATGTCCTTACAATCTCGTTCAGTTATCCCTACTTTGGGTGGCTCTTGGGCCTTGTATTGAGTGAACCATTGGTAAAAAAAAAAAATAAATAAATAAAAGAGACCATTTTAATATATTATGTAAAAATACCAACAAAGCCATTTATAAAATTTTGAAAGATATTGTTTTTTGTTTTCTAGAAGCAGTTTTTCCGACAATAGATTTTATTGAAGAGATAATTTATATCTTAATTCTATTTGGAAACTCTTTTTTCAATAACTTTCAGTGTGCCACAATAGTTTTACAGTCAGTCTATAAAAAAGAAGAAAGAAAAAAAGAATTATACCTAAAATCTGGGATACCACTGTTGGTACTGAGACCAGCTCCTACCAACACCACAACCTTTGGTACACGTTTGTCTTGGAGATACCTAGCCACTTGACGGATATGTGTTGATTCTTTATTATAGTTGCTGTTGCTGCTTGAGGTAGATAAAGAACGTCTGTAAAACAAGCAAATTAAAATTATAAAATTATAAACATACATTCCTGTAATACACACACACACACACACACACACACACATATATATATATCTCAGCATGCAGTGTGGGTATAGAAGGAGTATCTTGTACATACAGATTTGTATAAAATCCTTTGTAAAATAAAGACAGAAGCTGATGATGGTTCACCTGAAATAGGCCTATACTTCTGATTTACCATGAAATAAAGTGTCTGCCTTAACTTTTCTTATATATACACTTTTAACTGAATGTATAGATTTTTTATGTATGTATCTAGAATTATAGGAAGGTTTCAATTTCCACGGTCAGCACATTGTGACTGTGTTCATAGTTCATGTTATTGAGTGTTGACCTTTTCTTTTTTATTGATTATGCTGACCGTATTTGGAAAATAAAACATTTCTGTAACTCTATATACATACATAAAAATATTCATATATCCAGTTAAAAGTAAAAATAAAATCATCTTTGATAATGGCTAAAAGCACTTAGACATACAGAACTTTTAAACAATTTATATTTATACGTAACCAGGGGCTCAGGGAATTGATCAGAAAAGAGAAAAAAGAAAAGGAAAGAGACTGACTGGATGATAGTCGTGGATTGAAAAATCAAGAAGAAAATTAAAAACTAAAATGTTAAAAATTATGTTTTAATAATAAAAATAATAAAATGAAATCAGGGACAGTTACAAAAGAATCAAACTCAAATTTAACTTGACGGAATTCAGTAAGATTGAACAAAACCAAAACCACCAATCATTCTTCACTTCCTGCCAATAAGGAGTAGACAATGTACCATCTGAGATATTGGTCCTAGGAAAATAAAAAAACATATTTTCAATACCTTATTGGTAAAGAAAATGGGTGGTTATGAAATAACATTTAAACTATTCTGCACAAAGAGCCACCCATGACAACTGCGAATGAATGAAACACTCTTGAGATTGGCTAGAAGGGGGCCATCTGGATTGGCTTTGATTATTTTAAATTATGATGAAGCCCCTGGCTTGGAAAATCATTTAAAACAAAGAATGAGACAAGCTAATAAAGAAAGATTAATTATTGGAAACCCTATTTTCCCCTCCATCACAGACAGTTGTACCAGCCTTTGGAAATGGACTGAGGTTGGGTGCTGAGAAGGTGGAAGAAGAAAGGGAGAGATTATCACTGCCTACATGGGGTGATGATGAAAGATGAAAAGTGAGGGGTGTTGGGCAGCTTGTTTCCTCTGACCACTCTCAAAAGGGGCTGGACAAACCCTAAATTTGGAAAATTAGTTGAGTAAACATATTGTGAAAATATGATTTTAGAAAAGCATTAATGCTAAGGGTGGGAGATAACTGAACCTGAGAGCTTGGTCAACCCCACCCACCTGCCAGACACAGGATTTTATATAAACGGGAGATTTGAACAAATTAGAGAGCCCCTACACTACAGCTACTGAAATTTATATCACGTGCTGAGACCTCTTGCCCAAGACCTTGTGCCAGCCCTGAAGACCAGAACTTAGAAATTTAAATTACTAGCAACAGAGGCTGTATACTCCAAAATGGGATCACAGTGTCATTTGATTATAAAAGTAGTGGGGAGGGTTAAAACTATTGTAAACAACAAATCATATATAAACAAAAACTCTGTTACATTTTCAACCTAAGTTAATTCTTTATTGCAAAGAATTCATTTTTTATACAGCTTCTAGCCATTGGACCTGTTTTTTCCTCCAGTTTACTTCCATCAGTGATCTCCTCACCTTTTGAAATCAAAAACACAACGTGGCAGAGGTGTGAATGAACATGAAAAAGACGAATGCCAGCTAGATAGAGTAGAACCATGTGCATCATCACATCATCATCAGCAACAAACCAGGCACTCGACAGGGATGGCGAAGCTCAAACCGTTGCATTGGATATATCTAAGGCGTTCGACAGAGTTTGGCATGCTGGCCTTCTATGTAAACTGCGGAGCTATGGTATAACTGGACATTTGTTTGAACTAATCCAGTCATTCCTCTCTAACCGCACAATGAAAGTGGTATTAAACGGACATGCCTCTCAGAACTACCATACAAACGCAGGTGTCCCCCAAAGCTCCATCTTAGGTCCTACACTCTTCCTGATATATATTAATGATCTCCCTGATTCCATAAGAACCCAAATAGGTTTGTACGCCGATGACACCACAGTTTACTCTCGCCTCCAACAAAAATCTGGTGTAGGCGTCAAAGCTAAACTCGCAGCCGAGATTGAAAAAGACCTCCAATCCATATTGGACTGGGGTAAGAAATGGCTAGTAAATTTTAATGCTTCTAAAACGAAGCTACTGTCAATTAACCATCATCGACAATCTCACCTACCTCCCATTAGCATGGACCAGGCTTGCCTCCCAGAGAGTAAAACACTACGTCTCCTTGGTCTCACACTTTCAGCGGACCTCAAATGGAATGACTATATCGAATCCATTGCTAAATCCGCTGCTGTGAAAGTCGGTTCTCTGTGTAGGGCCCGGAAGTTTTTTCCGTCTAAATCTATCCTGCACATTTACAAATCTACCATCCGCCCGTGCATTGAATACTGCTGCCATATCTGGTCGGGTGGCCCTGCTGTTCTCCTCGGGCTTCTCGATAAGGTTCAGAGGAGGGTCTGTAATGTGATAGATACCGACTTGGCAGACCGCCTGCAGTCTCTCTCCCACCGGCGAGACGTGGCTTCCCTGTGTCTCTTCTATAAATACTTTCACGGCTTCTGCTCCGATGAACTTAGATCACTGGTGCCCCCTAAATACGAATTTGAACGAGATACTAGATTAGCAACTAGATCCCACCCTTTTACAGTGAAACCGATAAAATGCAGCCGTAACTTCTACTCCAACAGTTTCTTTCCTCGCACTTTCCGACTGTGGAATTCCCTTCCAAACGATTGCTTCCCCGACGGCTACAATCTCCAGGAGTTTAAATGTAAGGTCAATACACACCTCCTAACACACTAACCTGCTCCCATTCTATCAAGCACTCTTCCCATCTGCCCGACCCTCATCCTCGCTATCCTTACTCATCTGTCACCTTTCTCCTGATATTCCCTATGTCTATCCACTCCTTCTCTTTACCTTCCCCTATGTAGCCCCATGCGCAATAGTGGCAGTGGAATGCCTTGCTTGGGGTGAGATGATTAAAAAAAAAAAAAAACACATTAAAGAGTGAGGAGTCAGCTAGATGATAACCATGGTGACCTGAAAGAACCTGAAGACCAACATGGGACAGAGGGTTACATATATATGGTAGGCCTCCATTTATGTTGTGAGAGCAAGATAAAAAGTTGTGCTAAGTTTGGTCAAAATTCAGTCCTTTGATAGTGAGACTAGTGTGTACTTTATAGGGTACAGGCCTGGGTGATGGCATATGGAGGCCATCTGCTGTCCAGACTTTATGCATCCCCCATCTTGGATGTACCAACAAGACCCAAAGGAATACAGATGAAAGAAATGGCTTCTAGATGTTTTAAATTTTGTTATTTACATTACTTGCATGCACACTAGAGTCCTAATATTTGTTTTTATTATCTTAACATTTTGGCTGCTGTATTCTCCTACTTTCATCAGGTGCATGTTGATCTGAGTAAACTTCAAGAATTGACAAGCATCTGATGCTCAGTGGGTATAATAACAACAAAAACAGGTCAACAGTCTGTATGTAAATAATAATGACTTCTTATCACAGAAATCCAGACAGAAATTACTAATAATTGTTGCTGCATAGTTAAAATATTGTTATTTTAACTACTTCTTTGGTTGTCTTGTTAAAAAAATGGATGTACTCATTAAGGATATGTTTTGATGTGGGAGAGCATTGATTGCAACTAAACATTCTGAAGACAGATGATAGTGTTTTCATTGCCATAGCTTTTTTGCTGTTTAACTGCTGTTAGATATGTTTGTCAGCCATGATGATGCCTGTACATACCACTTACCATAACGATGCCAGCACATCCCAACAACCACAGTGATCCAAAACCATCTCTTCTCAAATGTCCACTCTAATATAAGTAGACTTTAGGTAGGTCACATTTGCAGACATTATTAGATTGTACATATCCCTCAACATCCCCTCCGCTTGGCAGTTCATGTGTCCAGAATACATCCCACTCAACTTCTATGTATCATCCTGTTTGGAGAATTTGTCAGTGACAAGAGGCGATGTGGAAACTCAAATGAATGCTCCAAGGATTAGTTGAAGACATCCTTAACACAGACCAACATCGTCACTGAGACTTGAGAAACTGTAGCTGCAAATCGGCTCTCCTGGCATAAAAGAATCAGAGAGGGGAAGGAAACTTTCTAGTCCAACTGTCAAGATGAACAGGATCTGCATCTGTGACGGGCTGTCAAGAAGACCCGATTTACCCACACTCCTCTGTGACTCCTGCCTATAGCTCTTCAGAAGTAGGCTGGGCCTTCACAGTCATTGCCACTACCACCAGAAGGAAAACAGGGAATAAAGAGAAAGGATGACAATCCCAAAGCTTACATATGAGTGGGTACCAATGACAACATATCCTGTATGAATTTGTAATTATTATTGTACATGCAAAAAAAAAAAAAAAAGGACGGATCATTATTTACATGTTAAGTATTGTTCTCATCTTTGTTAATTCTTATCATGTTTCAACCATGATACCCTTGAGCCTTCATCAGACAGAAATCATCTCAGACCACCAAGATTCTTTGAATTTGATTGCCTGATGTAATTGGTGCTGACTTGTTTGGAAAATTGAGAGTGTTAGCATAATTAGTGACTAAACCTAAATACCAAAGAGTTTCAAGGGTTCAGGTTCAAAACTGAATATTATGACAAACACCTAAAGAAGGCTGGAGAGTACAAGGGCCAAAACATTATGAGTATAAAAACTAATAAGAATGTGAATGGTAAAGCATGCAGAGTTGAAGTCACAGGTTTTTGCATATAAGAGTCTATAAATCTGCCACAAAATACATACATACAAAAACTTACTTTGCACTTAGAGCCAATGGTTTATGGACATCTTCTTTGATACTCAAATTTTTTAAACCAGCTAATAAAGATTCTTCTGCTGTTAATTTCTTAGGTGATGAGGCTTTCAATGGTTTTGTTTTCTCTGGTATAGAAGCAAAGTTTCCAGCTGTAATAGTTGATGGCTCCCCCCATGCTGAAAGAGAAAAAATATAATATAGACATTTATGGTGACAGTTGAAAGCTTCTGATTTGAACATGCAAAATAAAATTACTTATGGAAATTATGCAGGCAAAACATGTTTATTGTTAAAAAAACAATTAAAACAAAAAAGAAAATACTAATAGATCACTATCATTGGCAACAATGATTTTCTTACATTATAAAAACTAAAGAGAAAGAGTAATGAAATTATGGTTTTGTTTAATCTTGATGGTAAGACTTGTATCTTAAGGAAAGCAGTTATAAAAATCATCAGTATATTTGTAACCCACATGTTGACACATCCGTAATACCTATCACTTACACACACACACACACACACACACACACACACACACACACACACACACACAATCTCCATCTCCTCTCTTTTTGCTAGTTGCTAGTTCTGCTAGTTTTGTTGAGTAATAGTGACCTATGGGTCATCTGGCTTCCCCCTCTTTGGTTGAAGTGTTGTCTTGATAGAGTAGATTTGTATTTCCCCAAATCCTACAATATGGGATTGATGGTGAAGTCTAGTATAACCCCTCTACATATGTTATGTACCACAGACAAGATTGAATAATTCCTGACTATGGTCATGGTATAATCTTAGATTTTTAAAAATGAAGCATAAAACTAAATTAAAATTAACTTTCTTACAAGAGACTTAATAACATTTGTAATAAGACTAGAAAAATATCAGATTGATAAGTTATTTCTTTACATCAAGTAAAATTAAAATGTTATGCTTCAGTACAAATTAAACATGCTTTTTTGTTAGAAACAGAATTAAAGATTATGTAAAAATAATGTTGATCATTAGTGTGTTGTAAGTTGTTCTGGCAATGTGTTAGCCATCTCTGAATGTATTTCTTTTTTTCTATATATGTCATTTTGTTTGGGAGATAAAAAAAGGCATCATTAGCTTCCACAACAGAATCATAGAAATTGCAAACAAATCATATATAAAATATAACACAATAAGCATAGATAAAAATAATAAAATGCTTTAGTATACATTTCAGAGAAATGATTGTATATTTTCAAGGACATATACAGAGATTTTTGTTTGTGCTTATATGTTAGTAGCAACAAGTTCCGTCAGAACTGTCCCAGATGTCTGATGAAGTGAGAGAAAATTTGAATTTTGCTTCATTTGGCGGCAATGTTCCGATGCATCATGGGAGTATTTTTTGGTAATTTAACTAGTTTTTTATAATCTAATTTATTTTTATTGTTAATTTCTATTCTTATTTATATTTTAATGTGTTTTTGTTACTTAACTTTTAATTTTTCCTTTTATTATTATTAGTATTAAATATTTTGGTTCCAGATGACTTAGGCGGGTATTTAGTAATTTATTTGTTGCTATCACTACAAGTTTATTTGCTTTTATGAATAAAAATTTTGAATATTGATCCTTTGAAGGCATCTGCTTAAGCAAATCCAAAGCAGTAGAGATTTAACCCAAAGATGCAAGACATTAAGTTATACACAAGGATGTCTCAAGCAAATTAAAAGAGAAATCAAGAGACAATTTTAGTTTTCCATGAAGTCTCACTGGAGATTCCAGTGAAACATTTGACCACTTGCAGCAATCCAAGAATTAAAATCACTCTTCTTGACCAGACTGTTACAAGAGATAAGAATAAATAAGTAAATAAGAAAACTAGCATATTAACCATAAATAATGATGAGATTGTATATGAATTAGCACTTCTGCCAAGGATCAGTGTAATATCTGTGTACTTTGTGAACCGTGACACACATATAACTATATATCTGTTCACAGTGTTACAGTTATTACCATGGAAAGTTAATTTGGTATGCCAAATTCAATTCCTGCTCAATTCTGTTTCATTCACTTTGCACTAATGCCCTTGGAAAAGGTATAAATCAATCTTCTAGCAATGTGTTGAATAGCAGGACAGAACTGGGCTCTCTAGCCTTGAGGGGGTAACTAATCTAAGAAATGGAAAACTGAAAACCAGTTTGAAGAGGAATGGGCTTTGTTAGGTTTTTTTTGCCAAAGACACACCACTCCTGATGGCTGCAGTACATGTAATGACCTTATGACCCTATTGGGTTGACACACACACAATCTCACATGAATACATACATTTCTGTAATATAATATACAAATTATGCTTTGCTTTGTTAGCAAGGGAACATTCTGATGAACAGGTTTGTGTGAACCCTAATCACATGAAGGGGTTGGGATTCACAGAACTGTGTTATTCTAGTAGAAGCATGGGCAGTTTAATAATTATCAGCACAGAAAGTTAATTCAGTATGATGAATTCAATTCTTGTTTAATTCTGTTTCATTCACTTCACACTAATACTCTTGGAAAAGGTATGAATCCATCTTTCTCCAACTACAGATTAAGTAACAGAACAAACTGGGTTCTCTTACCCTGAGGTGGCCACAAGGCTGAGAGAAGGAAAACTCTAAATTCAAAATCAGCTTGAAGAGGAATGGGATATGTCTATCTTTCCTTAGAACACTGCTGCTATGTGATGCCTTTAACACCCTAATGCATATTACTTGTAATATAAAATTATTTCCATGTCTATTACATCAACCTGAAGAAAGATGGGTTCTATCAGGTTATCATTCCCTAGACAAACCATAGCTACAGTACAAGTGGTGCTTCTAGGACCCTTAATGCATATTACTTGTGATATAAAATTGTTTCCATGTCTATTACAACAACCTGAAGAGGGATGGACTCCATCAGGATATCTTGCCAAAGATATACCACTTTATTTTTCTGATAAGAATTTAGTTTTAAAAAAATTATTCTTCATGGAATTTAGAGAATATATTCCTGAAAGTTATTCTTACCTACAAAATTCTTCAAGTGTCTTTTGATATTTGAAAAAATAAAATAAAACCAAGAAATTCAACTTTTTCCACTACAAGCATCAATATTCATTGTTTTTTAAAAAGTATTTTTAGATGTAATTTGATAGTGCACATTCTAATTAATTAGAGAAATTAAAAAATGAAATACCATATATACTTATGTATAGTGCTCCCCTGAATATTATTTTACATGAATTGTAACTCCTCTAGAAAAAAAATTAGTTGTGTAGAGTGCAACTAGTCACAGAAAATGCATGATTTTTAACATCTTCAAGAACAAAAAAAAAAAAAAAAAACATTTGTGTATAGTGTGACCCCTTATTTTTGGCGTACAATAACTGGTCATAATTACTCAAGTAATTGATTAGTTTGAATTCTTTCTAAAGTTGAAGCAAAAATAATTGCTGTAATTACATTTTTCTAAATTATTTCTTTCACAAGAGGGGAAGAACCTTTATTGCAGTTGTTCCATTTTTCTTTTTTTTTTTTTTTTGATCAGAAGTGTTTTAATAATAAATATATCATTTATCGAGATGTGCATTGTGGTGCGGTAGATAATGGCTTAGAGTGAGAAATTGGAGACCTGAGTCAAAATTCATTGCATTCACTTATGTGCAAATACCCTTGGAAAAGGTATTAATTTGTTGATTCTCCTTCCAGCTATGGGTTAAATAGCAAAACAGATTTAGTTCTATAGCCTTGGTTGGCAACCAGTCTACTGCAGAAAGAATTAGCAACCTACTGTGGGAAAATCTTCTACACAGTCATGTCTCTTTTGAGACATAATTGCCCAAGTGTGTATCACATATAGCACTTAACTGACTCACTGATATCATTTATCACTTAAACATAACTTTTCTCTTACTGAGAAAGTTTATAAATTAGATTTTAGACATTTCTTTAGAGGTATAGGCTTATTTTTTTTTTCTTAAATCATGCCTGAAAGGGCAGAGGAAAAGTCATTGACTTCAGTGCATGACTAAAAGTCATGTTAATGTTAACCTCATTTTTTTGCAATAATCACAGTCATCAATCATGGCATTAACATTGATTACATAGATAAACAGAAGTGAGAAAATGTAAAAAGCTTATAGTAACAAGTATTTATTAAGATGTGAGAAAAAAAAATGGAGTTATCTTAACTGATATGCTGACTGCAGGAGACACACAAACTAGAGGGTGTCATCAGTTCACCACCTGACATTTTCATTTTTGCAGTAAAAGGTTAAAGTTAACAGGGAATTAGGAAAGATGCCAAAATAGGAGTGTGAAAATAAAAAAAATAAAAAAAAAAAAGCAGATAATTACCTAAAATTTGTCTGGTAGACTTATTTTTTGGACAATATGAAGAATTTAAAGAAAACATCTGAAGGTGTGATATGTAACTTCACATAGGACAGAGGATGATATCAACACTAACAGAAAGAGTATCATAAAGTCAGTCAGTCAATTAAGTGCCATATGTGATACACGTTTGTTAGATCATGTCTCAAAAGTGATACGATTGACTAGGCAGAAGATTTTTTCTGCAGTAGGTTGCTATTTCTTTCTTTGGTAGACTGGTTGCCAACCAAGGCTATAGAACCCAATCTGTCCTGTTATACAACCCATAGCTGGAGGAAGAAGAGATGGATTAATACTTTTTCCCAAGGGTATTTGCATGTAAGTGAATGCAATGAATTCAACTAGAATTCAAACTTGGCTCTCCGATTTCTCATTCTGAGTTGATAACCATTGCACCACAACGTACATACATCCAGTTAAAAAAAAAACAAAAAAAAAAAACAAAAAAACTTGATGACTAAAGCTTTTCAGTTTGGAAACGCTGTCTTATAGAAGCAAGTAAATTATAAAAGCCTAAGAAATAATGCTTTTATTAGAATGTCTAAGATAATTGATTTAACGGCATATCAACTCCTTATGGGTCATTTAATGCTGAAATTTAATTTTCTTGGGAGCTTTGAAGTAATAAAAATATGAAATATGCTATTCTGCTTTCACAATTGTATACATGGTAGTTGATACTCGTCTTTTGTGCATATAAATATTTGTGTGGACATAATTACTAGAGGTGGTGTTATGCGTGTTTTATGTTGTTTTGTTGAAGTTATATTTTGGAACACAGTTTGATTTCTGTAAGAAAGTGTAGATTATTATATAGCATAAAATCATGAAAGAGTTCTTTCATGTTGATTGATCTGTTGTTAGTAATTTTACTATAAATAGGTATTGTTGGTAACTTTTTTTATACAAAAATATATTACTGGTATTTTTACTATGAAAATGTATTTTTACACATTCATAGTGTTTTGTTTTTGTTTCGTGGATAACTATTTGCCCACAGCTGGGATCCTAACAGGTGCTACCACCTCAGGTGAGGGGGAACAACAGCAATTAAGAGTTGGTTTCATGCTCTTCAAAACTAATCTTCTGATCAGAAGACTTGCTGCCCGATTTCTGGGATGACAAGTCATAATTATTTCTATGCGGACTGGTGTTATCTCAATGTTTTGGCTATTGTGCACTCTGGACTTCATCAGGTTCTTGCTGAGAATAATAATGATAATAATGCCTCATAACAGAAATTAGACATGTGCATTGTGATGCAGTGGATATCAGCTCAGAACAAGAAATCTGAGAGCCGAGTTTGAAATTCCAGTTGAATTCGTTGCATTCACTCACGAGCAAATATCTTTTGGAAAAGTGTTAATTTGTCTCTTCACTCCAGCTATGGGTCAAATAACAGGACAGATTGCATCCTATAGCCTTGGTTGACAACCAGTCTACTGCAGGAAGTAATGATAACCCACACTGGGAAAATCTTCTGCCTAGTCAGTCATGTCTCATTTAGGACATGATTGTCCAAGAGTGTAATCACATATGGCAAGTGTGTATATTTCTAAATCAAAAATATATTTTATTCAGCAATATTTTCAGACTTCTGGTGTAAACCGATTTAATGATTTCTAAATGTATTACATGTGTGTTGTAGTATAATGGATATCTGCTTGGAATGGGAAATTGGTAGAGCCGAGTTCAAATACCAGTTGAATTCATTGCATTTGCTTATGCACAAATGCCCTTGGGAAAGGTATTAATCCATTCCTCTCCCATCCAACTATGGGTTAAATAGCAGGACAGAAATGGCAACCTACTGCGAGAAAATCTTCTGCCTAATCAGTCATGTCTCAAAAGACACATGATAACCCAAGTGTGTATCACGTATAGCAATTAACTGAACTGTATTACTGATTAACAATATGTTTACATAACTAGAAAGACACCCAGGAAAAGTCTTTAAGCAAAATATTACAGATGGATAAGTTTTGAGCAATTAAGTTTTTCAACCACATTGATACCATGAGCAAGTGATCTTTTTCTTCTTCTACAATAATGTTCAACCTGTACAAGGCCTAAGAGCCATTCAAGATCAAGCTTTACAGAGGCACAGTTTTTGGGAATATGTATAGAAAATAACAGTTAACTCGAGATTTGAACAGGTTAACATTGTAGTGATCAAAGAAGTACCCTCATAGGAGTTGGTTTCACAAAGCAGAAATTTGTGAGAAGAAAATGCTTGAGTGAAACTTACATCTCACTAATAGAATACGAAAAGAATGACATGACAGGGTTGTCAGTGAAGGTTAGAACTGGAAGCAATAAGGAATGTAGTTTGTTTGAACATTTTCCATGAAAATAGTGATAGAATAGTGAGAGACTTGCAAATGTCTCATCTGTGGGAAAGGGGTTGGAGCACGGAAAACAATTCATCACCTACAAGGATGCAGAGACATTTTTCTCTTGTAACGCTAGAGCATATCAGGAAGAATCAGATATTTACTTAAGAGGTTTAGGGAACCTACCATTTTTTCAGCATCTTTAGCAATGGATCATATATATGAGTTCCATTTAAGGTCTGGGTAAAGCTTAAATTTTTTTAGAAAAAAAAAAAAAAAAAAAAAAACTTTTAATAGTCGATCTATGGTTCAGAAAAGACAAGACTTTTTTTCATCAGCAAAGATTCACTGCAGCTGCTGCTGCTGTTAGAGAAAATTTGTTTGAAGTCATCAACACATGATCTTCAGTAAAGATTTACTCTCTTTATTAGTTCTGCCAGTTCAGACCTTCACAGCTAAGACCTGCCATATCACACACACTAGACTGACGAATCTATGACACTGTCAGCTCTCTGTCTTCGGGTAGAGAACGCTCTCTGCTTCTGAGCAAAGAGCACTAACCCAGTTGTGGTTCCGCCAAAGGGTAGAATCACGACGAGGGAAAAATAAGATATTTTTTGGCCTGGCTATATGGCCGGGAAGACCCACAATAAATAGACCTTGTGTCACATCTAGCCTTGCATGGGAAGGTTGGTAAATACTGCCATATCACACACACTGGGACAAATCATCTGCATTCCTTTCATATTCCATTAGTAAGAAGGAAACTATTTCTAGAGTTTATCGTTAAGAATCATTACTAAAAAAAACCCCCCAAAAATAGACAACTTGATTGGAAGATTTAAAACGTATCTATTTTATAGAAATTTTGAAAGTTTCTGTATTGCAAAATGCATTACTTATTGAGTGTTAGCAAATTATTTTAGACCAATACTTCTTGGAGTCCCAAATCACATTCCTCTCCTTGTAATCCTCAATTTTTCCTGTTATTTTGAATTGACATTTTGTAATTTTTATTTCACCATTATGACTTTCCCAATTACTTCCCTTAGATTTAAAATAACTCATTTGCCAATTACTATTGTTTGACACGACTCTAGAACAAGAAGAATAACTGCATATAATCAAGTTTGTGCTTAAAAAAAAGTTTCAAGGATGCTGTTTGCATCAAGTTTAGTGTCAGTTTGGTAGGTGGTGAGATACACATAATCAGTCAGTTAAGTGCCATACGTGAAACACGCTTGGGCGATCATGTCTTTTTCGAGACATGACTGACTGGGCAGAAGATTATCCCGCAGTAGGTTGCCATTGATTTCTGCGGTAGACTGGTTGCCGACCAAGGATCTAGAACCCAATCTGTCCTGCCATTTAACCCATAACTGGAAGGAAGAGACGGATTAATACCTTTCCCAAGGGTATTTGTGCGTAAGTGAATGCGATGGATTCAACTGGAATTCGAACTCGGCTCCCTGGTTTCTCGTTCCGAGCCGATATCCACTGTACCACAACGCACATACACATAATAGATATCATAAATGTTGTAACTTGCATGAGACATAATAACCCAAACAGAGGTTGGAAATAAATAGTAATATTCATAATATCATCAAATACAAGACTTGCAAGCTGCATGAAGTATAGAACTGCTAGACAATAAGAAGATACCACTCTCAATAGAGTTCAACAGATTATATAAAGATAGGGACATACCCATTACGGTCCATAGGTACGTACATAACAATACAATAAAAAGCTTTCCAGAATAATGGGCTCTAATCAAGGCCAAAATCTTTGTTTCATGTCACCACAACAATAAATAAATAAATAAAATTGTCAGCATCTTAATATTTTTTTTATTTCTTGGTAATTGTAAGAGCAAAACTTTCACAAGACATAACTATGGCAGCTAAGTCAAAAAAATAAAATAAAATAAAATAAAAGTATCATCATTCCTGGGATGATATTAGGACCGGAAAAAAAAAAAAAACAATGAAAATATCTGTTCAATAAATGTTGTTTGTTTTTTATCCTCTAAATCAGCAACAAACATTAAAAGAATGGCAACCATAAAATCAATCAGTGATTTTTTTTTTTTTTGTGATTTATGGATTAAGTTTCTAGATCATAAACTTGTCATTAAAAATGTTTTTTCACAATGTTTAATAATCTGAAACAGTGGATTGTTCAAAATTGTTGATCATTGCATTAAACTGTACAAATGCTTCATAAGAGTATCTCATATTTTACAAGTATAAAATTAAAGAGTTACATGAGTCACAAACTCACATTCTGGGGCCCTGAACTTGAATGGATATAGGAGCCCTTTACAACCAGCAACAATAAATTTGAGGATCCAATTGGCAAAATGTACACTATGAATAGATTTTGATGAGCCCATACAAATTAAGATTTGGCTGTTGCAATCCCCGCAAAAAATGGGTATGAGAGCATATTCTAAGGTCAACATTAGTTACTTCAAGCCATTGGCTTATGACTTTATAACTAAAAATGATCTTATTTTAATAATGCCTTAACAAAAAAAAGGGGACACACACACACACACACACAACCAGAAATTAAATTTCTTAAAAGATTCACTCATTAAAAAAAAACTTGCTTCAGAGTCCCCTCTGGAATTAGGGGTACTGAAGCTTAAGCTTTGTTAGTTTCATAGTAGATTTGCCAGATACTTTAGTTACATGATTTTAATTTAATTTTATTTATGCTTACTACTTAGCATAAGAGATCTCAAGTAATTTTCCCTCAAATACAGATTTGTTATTCTTTCATTTAACCCGAGGAAGCCAGAGAGTAAAAGCTCTGGCAAAATGCATTGTTAATAAATTTTCCTCTTAGTTGGGGTTGGGGGTACAACAAGTGTTAGTTATAATTTTACACTGAAAAAGATAAAGACTAAGAGAGAATTAACTTTAGATTCAAAATTTATTACATCCAGTTTATTTACATGTGTTACCTAGCAAATCTCATTCAGCTTCATATCACTTTTGTTTTTTTTTATTGTATTTATTTCTGTCCTCTGTTGGAGTCAATCTTTTATATTATATATATATACTAGCAGTATAGCCCAGTGTTGCCCGGGTGTAATGAAAGCTTTAAAACTAATCCATGGTCCTGAAGTTCAGAATCTTTGGACGTTGGCATGAAAGACTAAAAAGCAATAGTTGTTTCCAGTTAAAGTGAAACTGTAGACTGAAAGAAAAATGAATGGATGTAAGTCAAATTTTGATTTTCTGGTATCGATTTATATATATATATATATAATCGATTTTCTGCACTATTGTAAGAACTGCAACCTTGAAACTTCTGAATATCGTTTCTTATGTTTTTGTCTATGAGTGTATCAAATTTGATTAAAATTGGACCACTCCTTCTATAACCCGATATTTTCGATTATTGATTTTCGATATTTATCGGGGGTACCTCGACACAAAACCTAGCTAAGAAAACTTGCAGACGCTTATAGTACAACTGTGTAAGTATTCAAGAAAATCGGTTCAGCCATTTCGGAGTCTATAGGTAACGGATACAGACACACACACAGACAAAGTTCCATTTATAAATAAGTTTATATATAATTGTCGGTTGCTTATAACCAAGTTTTGTAAAAATTCGTTAATTTCCATAACATGTTTACATTATATATATATATATATAAACTTATTGCTATACTCGTTTCGAAAAACCCTCCGAGTACATACGCGGAAGGAAAAAATGGTAATAAAAAAAGAATGAGCTATGCACTTGAACATCAGTCAAAGTACGTAGCCCAAAGAAAAAAACCCCGAGGCGAGTAACCTAAAACAAAAAGCGCTCAATACGCAAGTAGAGCAAACAAAGTAAATAACTAACCTAGAGAGCCAACGAACCTACCAAGGTTTCACCTAATCGGATCTTCAGGGAAGGTTGGCCAACCTTCCCTGAAGATCCGATTAGGTGAAACCTTGGTAAGTTCATTGGCTCTCTAGGTTAGTTATTTACTATATATATACATACTTAAGGAGAAGGACCATGGTGAGAAATGACAAACTATAAAAACAGTTTAATGATATTGCTTAAAAATAGAAAAAAGAGTTTCAGAAAAGATCAAAAGATACACTTAAAAAAAAAAAAAACCCAAGGTAAGCCTTTTGTCTGAAAAACTAGTCATGGGTATATGTTGAAAGAAAATTTAAAATTAGTGATGAAAATTAGGCAATGTTCAGAAAAATGGGGTGGGGATTCCACATCGTCATAAACCTTCACCAAGGGACCAAAATATATCTAATTGAAGCTTGAGATCTTTTTGTTTGCACAGAGAAGGAGGGTTTGACAATATCGTCAAATCCTCCAGATTGAGATCTTTTTGTTTGCACAGAGAAGGAGGGTTTGACAATATCATCAAAACCTCCAGAGCAATGAAGTGGAATGGAGAACAACCTCTGTGCAAAACAGAAAAACAATCTTCAGAATAAGAGTCACCGCATTCTTTTATAGCCAACAAGTGTTCACCAATGGCAGATTCAGGATCTGTGAACATTCAGAAGTAGGGTAGTGCTCACAAATAGAACGGGGTACATGCTGTGACATGCAAACCTCCAATTTTTGGATCATCTGGCCTATATAGTCGGCACCACACCAACATTATTTAACTGTAAGATAAGCAGGACATCCTTACAAAATGAAGGAAAAGCAGGTCATGTAGAGAAAATTACACATGAAGTCAGAGCCCCAGAATTACGAGAAATAATCAAAGATACCTTGTCGACAATGGCCATTAGGACCAATCAAAGGTACCTTCAAATAGACGGGGCATTTTAATGGCCCAACCTTCTTATTTGCATTCTCTGAAAAGATTTAATTTTAGAATTGATTATCCTGGTGACAACTGCTGGAGGATAACCGTTTCTTAAAAAAAAAAACACTCCTTATATTGTCAATCTCATAATCAAAAGTTACACTAGAACAAATCATCAGTGCATAGTGTGTTAAGGTTTTAATCAAATTGATTTTTTGGGTTCTAGGAGCAAAAGATTCCCAACCTAGATATGACCCTGAATAAGTGGGTTTCCTATATACTGAAGTTAAGAAAGAATGATTATTTTTGGAAACCAAAACATCAAGGAAGGGAAGTTGGTTGTTCTTTTCAACATCCATAGTAAATTTAAGTACAGGGTGCAAATCAATAAGGAAGTGAAAAAACGACAAAGCTAAACCGTGTGGTGAAAAAAAAACAGGCAAAAGTATCAACATAGTGAACATAAAATGCTGGTTTAGGGTGATAAATTTAAATTTTGCTCATTCTCATTTGTTCAAAATAAAAAAATAAACAAAAATAAAAATTAAAAAAAAAATTTTATGGGCATTTCCCAAATATTAGATAAAACATGACCATACATGATAAAAAAAAAATTCTGGAATTTAATAAGAACAAAGTTTTATTGTAAAAATCAAAGTTAAAATAAAAACTTTTCAGTTTTTTTTTTTAAATTCATCTTTTTTAAACCATAGATATCATGAATTAGTGGAGGTACCTACAATATAAAAAATTGTAATTAAAAAATTTGTAATTAAATTGTAATTAATTTGTAATTGTAATTAAATTGTAATTAAAAAATTTAAAAAACTAGTAATTAAAAAAATAAAACTTGCTTTACATGGGATGATTTGCAATGTCTGTTGAGTTTTGAAAAGTATGAAAAAATTTCTACACGCAAAGAAAAAAAAAAACTAAAAATTATTTTAAAAATCTTGGTGGATGAAGATTTGTAAGCTTTTCAATTTTCAATTAGTAAATATAATCTTCATTTAATAACACAGCTGCATAATGACCTTGAAAAACATTTAAAAGATTTTTGAAACTTTATAAATTATTATAAAAGAAAAAATTAAAACAATTCTTGTAAAACAATTCTTTTTTTCAGACTATAATGTCCTTAATATCTATCATTTATAAAAGCAACCCTACTTAAATAATGTTATAGTTGTATTGCATTTCATTTTTTATTTTACTTTTCGAAGCAGATCTTCAGGAAAGATGTAACTGATTGGAAAAAAAGATGATTTAAATTCTCCAAAGAGTCCTGTGTTTAATTAAAAATACAAAGTTTCATAGCAGATTGAATTTCTACAAATTACATGGAGGGTGGGTTAGTTAGTTAAGTGCCATATGTGAGTGACCATGTCTTGAAAGAAACATGACTGACTGGGTTGAAGGTTTTTCAACAGGTCATCATTACTAGATTGGTTGCCAACCAAGGCTACAGAACCCAATCTGCTCTGCTATTTAATCCATAGCTGAAAGAAAAGAGATGGATTAATACTTTTTCCCAAAGATATTTGCGTGTAAGTGAATGCAATGAATTTGACTGAAATTCAAACATGGCTCTTTTATTTCTCGTTCAAAGCTGGTATCCACTGCACCACAAATGAATTTACTCAAGCCACAAGATTAGCAATTAGGTCCCACCCTTTTACTGTGAAACCAATAAATTGTAAACACAACTTCTACTCCAGCAGCTTCTTTTCTTGCACTTCCCACCTGTGGAATTCCCTTCCATTTACTTGCTTCCCTGACAGCTAACTTGCATCCTCTCTCTCATGCTCCTTTCTCCATCCACTCCACTCTCATCAGTATTCTCATCCATCTCTTACCCACTTCCTGACAGCCCCTATAACCTGTCACCCTTTCTCATAACTTTCCTCCTATGTAACACCCTGCATACAAGTGGCAGTAAACTGCCTTGCTTGGGGCGATATGATTATAAAAAAAAAATTTTTAAAAAAATAAACACACATCCAAGGTGGGCAACAGATGTACAACAAAAAAAAAAAAAAAAAAAAAAAAAAAATTATTAATTTTATCAATTTCATTCATTTGTGAATAAATCCTGGATGTTTCATTAAATCTAACAATTATTTGATTTATACAAGAATTTCAAAATTAATGTGTCTTTTACCAGAAACAAAAGGTGTTTAACTATGGTTACATTTTTATCATAGCAAACTCTTAGTCACCCATTGATGAAAAACATATTTTTAGCCAAAATTTCAAACATGTTAGAAAGGATTGAAAAAAAAAAAAAAAAAAAAAAAAATTAAAAATACTTTGGTCTTTCTCTTAATAATAAATATTTTGACAGAAAAACTTTGTTTCTATTAAGTTTGGGTCTTTTTTCTTCACGCTCTATGCTGTTTTTTTCTTTTTTTCAACGAAATAGTGGGGTATCTACCTATTAAAAACATTATACGTAAATTTCTTTTTCTTTACGGATTACCTTTTTACTTTTTAAGAAAGTTTTCAAATAAAAGCAAAATGTAACTTCAAAGAAATCATTTAATTTATTTTTTAATTTAAGGAACATAAAAGCGAGGGACTTATTGAAACTGTTTAGAAACAGATGAAATGCTAAAAATCAATCACTGTCTAATGGAGTTTTTCATGAAACAAAATTTTAGAGTATAGTTTTTGTTATTATACTCTAAAATTTAGAGGGTAAATTTTCGTTTTAGGTCCCGAAGGCTTTTCACACCTTCAAATTCGCTTATTTACTTCCTGTAATGAAAGTAATACGCAGTTTTTTTTCTACGCGTATTACTTTCATTACAGGAAGTAAATAAGCTGAAATTTCAGTAAAGGAAGTAAATAGGCCAAAATTTGTTACCTACGCTGAAAGTCATTCTGCAGTTAATTACATGACTTTGTGAAAGTTACGAGAGACAAAAAGCGCAAGATGAAGTTTGATTTTTTTCTGGTCGTTAAGATCAATAAAGGTAAATTTCTTCAGTAACTTATTGTTGATTTGAGTTCAGCATATACATTTGCACAGAAATAATGCTATTTTGGTTAAATGTGAAGGGGGGGGAAGCTTTTGAGACCTAAAACGAAAATTTACCATTGAGAGTCTAAATGGCACTTAAAACGTTTTTAGATAAAATATATTAAAAATATTCTCTATTTTCCACTTGAGGGAATTTACAAAAGCGCGGTATTTGCAAATAAATGTGTTGATTAGCTATCTCAGATTGTACATAAGTTTTTAGATTTTTATTTACTCATTTCTCAGAGTGTGGTCGGCTTTCTGATCGGATTTAGTAACGGTTCACATGAGGATATAAAAGGCAAAAAAGTTTCCAAGCCCTCTTACTTTATAATTGTCTTGGAAAATTTACTTGTCTATCTGATTGCTAGCAGCAGTTTGAAAATCGAATGCAAAAATGAAGTCGCAAAAAAAGCTAAATGAATTTTGAAAGTTAAAAAAAAAAAATACTCAAAACCAAAAATGCCATTAGTATTATTACTGTTAAGAAATTAAAACTATAAAAAGGTGTTTTTTGGTGTTTACAAGTTTACACCGGCTTGCATCAAGAAGATTGAAAGAGTGTTGGTATATACACACACACACACACACACACAAGCCTCAAAGCAAAATTGCTTTAATTTTAATTTAAAATAGCATTTTTTATTTAGAGTTCACTCCAGAGTTCATTTATTGCTCAATTTTTTTAATTTACTTTTTTACTTCTTCCAGCAAATAACTGTGCAAAAACTAAAAAAATGGCACTGTGTACTGTAGTCACTCTTTACACAGTTCCATTTAAAATTTCTAGGTACAAAATCATTACTTAAACCATTTTCAGCACTTATTAAAAAAAAAAAAATCTCAGGTTCTTTAAAAAACAAACGCACACACACACACACACAACAACAATCAAACCTTGTAAATTTAAGGATTGATAATTTTTGTGGTGCCAATGTGCGTTGTGGTTGATATTGACTTGAAACGACAAATCGGGGAGCCGAGTTCGAATTCCAGTTAAATTCCCCACATTCACTTATGCACAAATACCCCTCGGAAAGGTAATCCGTCTCTTCCCTCTAGTTATATGGGTTAGGAAAGATTGGGTTCTATAGCCTTGGCAGGCAATTAGTCTACCGCAGAAAGCAATGGCAACCTACTGCGGGATAATCTTCTGTCCAGTCAGTCATGTCTCTTTCAAGAGAGAAAGAGACATGGCTCGAAACGAGAGAGAAATCGGAGTGCCGAGTTCGAATTCCAGTTGAATTCGCTGCCTTTACTTACGGGCAAATTTCACTGGGAAAGGTCATCATTAATCTGTCTCTTCTTCCTCCAGCCATGGCTTAACTAGCAGAACAGATTGGGCTCTATAGCCTTGGTTGGCAACCAGTCTACCGCAGAAACTAAAAGTAATGGCAATCTACTGCAGGAAAATCTTCATCCCAGTCAGTCATGTCTCTTTCAAGACATGATCGCCTAAGCGTATGGCATTTAACTGGCTCAATTTCAAATGAAAACAAAACCCCAGACAGTTTTTTTTAGTAGCAATAGGAAGAATTGTAAAGACAAAAAAAGTAGTGGACAACTAACTGCATTCTTTCGTACAGTTACTGCTGAAGTGAAAGGTTTCAAGAGCTTTTTTTTTTGTTAGTACAATAACAATAGTAATACAAACCAACTAAAAAAAGTAAATAAGACGGTAATTCGGATAATTACAAAATGTACAAGAAAACCAATGTCACAACAACAACCAAGCCAGTTATTTCCGGGGTTTCGTTACAATAGTTTTTAAGTTTCTTTCCGAATATGCTTTTTTTTTTTTTTTTTAGTTTTCGTAATTTTTTCCGGTTTTTCTGGTGTTTTAATAAATAAACAAAAAAAATTCAATATCTGAATAGATCATAAAACAAACAGAAGCAACTTTTAAAATTGCCCCCAAAACACGTTTTCCTCCACCCCCATCGTTTCTCTATCAACTGCAGCAAGTTGCCATCATCTTTCTTCCCTTGCAATCTTAATCGTAATTAATTATTAATTACACTTAGATTTTTCGCGGCTTTAAATTTCTGTTTACACAGAATTTTCTTGAAGCGTGTTTTTATAGCATTAACTATTATTTCTATTTTAAAGTTTTCTTCAATCTTCCTGATAATAAAATAATTTGTATTAAGTTAAAAATAAAAACAAAAAAGAGAAAGAGTTTTTGTCTCACGAAAAAGAAGAAGAAAAAAAAAAGATAGGCGGGTAGCGTTAAACGGTTATCGGCGGGCAAAGTGGAATCGACAAGAAGCAGATGCCAAATTCGGAACGAATCTATGTTTTCACGCTTATTTCGAATTTTTATCTTCTTCCCTCAGCTATGCGTTTTTAAATAACAAGGTAGACTGTGATCTTTGGCCTTAGTAGGACGGACAATAGGACAACTGAATTCAAAACCGCGTAGAAGGCACCGGGCTCCACTATATTTCCTAAGAGGTCATGCTAAAATTCGGATAAAAAATATAAATTGAATCTGTGTTGACTGTTTGAGTAGTGATCGTCTACATCTTGAATGGACCTGATATCTTAAAATAAAAAAAATAAAAAAACGGTACCATTTTTTGGTTGAAAGTATAAAGACTCAAAGACGTAAGTTAATGATAGAAAATTTTAAAAAATAATAATTAATCTAGTAAAGATCTGCCGACAAATATTGATACTAAGAGTAGGACCCACAACAAAAAACAATGATCAAGGACAGGTGTACCTTGAAAACTTTCTTCTTTTTTATTTGGTGACGAAAGCTTAGAAAATCTCTAAGAGAAAGAAGAAAATTCGCTAATTTAAATTTTAAATCGTAGTTTAAAAATTTCATCAAATCTATCGGCAGCTGTTTGAGAAGATAAAAATGATTTAAAAATTAAGCAAGTCGATATTTTTTTGTATTAAAATTCTACTATCACTTTTACTTTTAACGTAAAAAAGTAGAAAACATCATATCATAAATACACTAAAATTTCATATTTGGCAATATTTGTAAATAAAAAGAAAGTTACGAATTTAGAAAAAAAAAAGAATACAAAGAATGTTTTCTTTTTTATTGTTAAATCAATAATTATTATTGACTGAAACAAAGATTAAATGACGACGGATATTGAATTGTTTTAATTTAAATTGTTTTTGGCTGTTCAGATTAATTTTCTTGAAATAAAAGTAAAACAGTAAAAAAAAACAAATTAAATTTAATATTTAAAATAAATGCAGATGAAAATTCACGTCGTGTTAAAGAAGAAAGTTAATTTATAACAAAAAAATTTATGGAATCCTACAAAAAAATCAGTTTTTATTTTTTAGGCTTTTACCATTTTTTAAAACTAGTAATAATTAATCAAATTTTCTTGATAATATATCGGTAATAATTACAAATAAAAAAAAATTATGTGTAAATGTGCATGTGTTTGTTTTGTTTATAAAGTTAAAAAGTAAACATGAACACAAAAACGTGAATGATTTAGTTTTTGAATTTGCCATATTTTTTTAACTTAAGTTTTTCGTTCCAAATTACAGCCAATTTACATTGCTTTATTTATTTAAAAAAGGCAGATTAAATTACGTATAAGTTATTATTTTTTTAAACAAATAAAAATAAATGTAAAAAACGATTTTCTTTTTTGTTGTAAAATAAAAAGCGGATTTTTTTTTATATATACACAAAATAAAAATAAATTCTCCATTTTTCACTGGATTTTTTTTTTTAATATTTAAAAAAAAGTGTCAGTCATCATAATTATATTAAAAAATACAGCGCTTAAAAATAATAATGCCCGCACCTGGAGAAGAATAATAGAAAAATCACCTTAAAAAACCAGATCCATTTAAAACTTAATTTCTTCATTTAAAAAGAAAAAAGATTAAGAAAACGTAAAGGTTTTATCGAGAGAGCGACATTGATGTAACGAATCTCTTGATGTGGAAATAAGTATTAAAATGGATCATTTTCAACTAGAATCCTTAACTTACCTTGTTTAGGTAATGCTGCCATGATTCTCCTACTTAGCATACCGGGTCTTGTTAAGGACTGAACTGGGTTCGCTGTGTCGAGCTAACGTTAATTTACTACAATGTCACACAGACTGTGATCCTTGTAGAATGGCACGACGCCATTTTTACACGGCTTGTATGTTCTACATAATAGCCAGTAACGACACCGCTATTTTTTCGTTATTACAATTAGTGGCTGTGATTTTGAACACCCGCTGAGAAATTTAATCATCCTCTCTCTCTCTCTCTCTCTCTCTCTCTGGAGGTGAGTGAGTTAATTGGGATTTTTAGATCATTAAGAGAGAAAACGATCCTTAATTCTGACTTGCAATCATTTTCCACTGTTATTTCCTTGTTAATCAACAAATCTGCTACATTAGAGCCTTAGACCATTGAAGTAGTAATCTCTTCTGAAAAGAAATTAATTTCTAGTTTCCAATCTTAATTAAATATTAATTATTTTTTTTACAACAACCTTCTGCAAAAATCACTGCCATATTTTTATTTTTGTCAGAGTAAATAAATAAGGACATAAAATTTATATTGCTGATTTCTCTTAAAGATTGTGATGTTTGCGAACAAAAACTTTAAAAATCTATATTAATTAAGATTTGGTAAAAATGAACAAATTAGATTCAAAATATAGTAAAAAGTGTTATTAAAAATATTCTATTAATTAATCAGTTTCAGACAAAATAAAAACTTTTCTATTGATAGTTATCAATAATTATTAAATGTTGTGAATATGGCAGTGAAGATGAGGACAACAGTCTGAACAATGTAAATAGTGTAAATACAATAAGCCATTTCAGACGTAGACATGTATAGTTATTACAAATTTTATACACTTTAAGTAACAGACTTTCAAACAGAGCCAAGCAGTTTTCTGTTAAATATTTGTATGTATTTTGTGTTTACTACTATGTCTGCACCAGATATAAATAAAAGGACAGTGTATCAAGTAGGCAATCAGCATGATAGTCTAAGTTGCATTCAGATAACAGTCCAAGTTGAATTAACAAGTAGAATCATTAAGAAATTGTAGATATAGAGTGCGTGTTCTTTTCTGTAGCAGTGAGGAGCTGGTTAATGTTTCTTTGATTCGGCCTTACTTAACTGAACTCCCTACAGCTTACAAGTTTTCAGAGCTTTCATCAGAAGAATTATCAAAAGGTTTTCATCAGAAGGTTGGTTGTCAGCAAGTTAGAATGTGTGGAATAGTGTAAGAATAAAATATACATTTTTCATTTTAAAATAGAAATTTACTAAAAGAAATGAATAACAAGTATTCGTAAAAATTAATGTTCAATTAGAAAGTTTAGGGTATCAAGAGTTGCAGAAAATGTTCATAGTAGTACTGTAGGTATTTAAAATGTCCACAGAAGTTTAGAGTTCATAGTTATGTAGTAGCAGAATGTAAAGTTTTTGTTCCCTCCTCTTTTTGGTAGGTCGTGACAGGTTGAGAGAGAGAGAAGGCAAAACAAAGAAGTTGTACTTAACATGACCATTTGTTTTCTCTGGCGGCATCGAGTGAAAAAAAGAAAAAAAATTGGATGAATAGGTCCAATGAAACTGTGATGTGCCCTGTGCCTGAGTTGGCTTCTTGAATTTTCTTTTGTTACATTGCCATGAGTTCATCAGCTAAGCACTCCCATCTGATGGTTTAAATAGTGAAACTTCTCATGATGCTGGCTCCAGTGAGCCTTTTCGCATCTAGGTGTGAAAATACATCATATATGAATTTGCTGGTTTTAATCCAATCAGGATTCAGGAATTTACTTTTCACACTGACTTGTGAATAGTCATTTGAATCCACTTTTGAGGGTGTGCAATTTTACTTTGGGTTTTCCAAAAATGTTTTTAGTTCTTAATTTCTTATCCCTACAAAATCTTCCTGTGTCAAGTTTATTTCTTGTTGGACAAAAAACTGTTTTCACAAAGAAGTGAATTAAAAAAAAAAGGGTAAAAACAATTTTTGTAAGATAAAAACATTGGATTTGAATTTTCTTTGCTTTCTTCTTTACCTTTCCTTTTTCTTTTGGGACAAGTTGAATATTTTACGTGGCCAAATTTTTAACCTTTTAACTTTCTTCATGATAGAACTTTTTTACAAAATTGATGAAAATTCCTCAAATACATTTCATTTTTTACATTATTTGAAAATTGAAAGTCTAC
This sequence comes from Ascarosepion bandense, assembly GCA_037127315.1. Lineage (NCBI taxonomy): Eukaryota > Metazoa > Mollusca > Cephalopoda > Sepiida > Sepiidae > Ascarosepion > Ascarosepion bandense. Next base: position 395,131 of record JBBBDQ010001583.1, read on the forward strand.
TTGTTTGAAAATGTTCATTGGAATATTTTGTGGAAAGTAATTTTTTTTTCAACATTGGAACTATTTTTGTTGATTACTATTATCAACTACACATCTGACTGTGCAAGAATCTAATTTAATGTGCTTGACTCCCAGAAGGTCATTGATCTTAGACTGTATCTCTCCTTTGGAAGGGGCTAGGGTTAGTCCTTGGCACTTGGGGGTGCTCCCAAAAGGAGAAATGTTGAAGGGGGTTTGTGCAATTTTTGTTCTTTATTCCATGTATACATTGGGGCTTCCAATTTAAATTTGGTCTTGTGCTATATATATATATATATATATATATATAAGTTTGGGTGGTCATCCAGTTAAATATTTACTACTATCAAATAAAAAAACATATTTGCGCAATGTTTATCCTTCATGACCACAGAAAAATGGTTTGTCAAAAAGACATTTATTCACTTGACATTGCTTTTACTGTATACACTTTTGACTCCCTCAGCAACGTTTATTGTTTTAAAAAGCAATAATTACAATTTTAATAAAACCCAAACATATGAAAGTGGATTTATACATTTTCTTTAGTCTTGTGAATTAACAACAAAGATATTAAATACTATTTATTATGTTGCTTATTTACAAGAATATTTTTTATAGTTACAAGATTATATGACCCAACGATAATAAAATATTTATTATTTATTATTTTATAAAGAAATAAATATGAAAAGAAATATTTTTGTTCATAAATTTATAAGAATGTGTAGGGACTGAATAATAAAAATACAAAATAAAATAAACACAAAAAAAGAATAATAATTTCCAAGGAGGCCTCTGACAGGAAGGACCATCTGTACATGTATAAGAAAAGAGGGGCTTCCTGCCACCAAAAAAGAAACAAAAACAGAATTGAGCTTATTTTTATTTTTTTTTTTTAGCTGGGACTCTTGACCGGACAAGACATACTTTTTGTTCGGGAAGACATTTTCCCTCAAAAGATAGTTGCAACCCAGTAAATAAAATTAATTCCTAAAAGTATTTCTTGTGTCTTCGTCTCCTTCTTTCCTTTATATATTTTATTTCAGCCTACTTGAGCAATGAGAAAAATTCAACACATATTGGTTGTTTAAATGAAAGAACCAGAATTTCCAACATAACATCCAAATGACGACCTACTCCCCAAACTAACCCCAGGAATAACAACAACATTCATAAATGTCTGTGAGCTAGAAAATTTAAATAAACAGATCACGATAAGTAACCAATTATAAGTTTGATAAAATAAATTTTCCAGACATTTCTTAATTTGTTCTTGTAACGTAAATTCACCATCTCTTCCTCTTACATAGTGTTGTATACTTACCTGTGTACAGGAATGGGATGTTCCTATTCTGTCATATATGTAGTCACTATTGGAGAGTAGAGTAGAGTAATTATACTGACTAGTAGTTACTAGCAGTGCATTTAGTTCATGCAGCTTGTGAATCTTGTATCTGTCGATGTACTATTATAAAAGCGGGCGCGAAAATCCCACAAAATAGAAAGGTAAATCCACACCTGTTATCTCCTGCAACAGACTGGGAACTAAGGGCCGATATAGGCACAAGATTGAAATTCCCAGAGCAAATTGCCATCACAAAACTTTGCCCAGATATAGTTTTCTTCTCACATAATTTGAAGAAGATACTTCTGTGGGAACTGACGGTCCCCTGGGAAGAAAACGCAGAAGAAGCTCATGAAAGGAAGAAGTTAAAATACGACGAACTGCTGGAGAGTTGCAGGGTTAAAGGCAGGAGGAATAGCTGCACTCCTATAGAAGTGGGGACAAGAGGATTTGCAGCAACGTCCTTATGCAAAGCCTTAACAGATATTGGTATAGTGGGAGTAAAAAAAGGGAAGCACTCAAGTCCATAACCGAAACAGCGGAAAGAACAGCTAATTGGTTATGGATCAAAAGAGAGAGTGCCTGGATTCAAATTTGTTAGCTAAAATTCCCCGAAATTCTGCATTTCTGATTTCTCTTCATTTTATTAGTACTCGTAAAAAAGATAAAATGCATAAATAAGTTTTAAATTAATGTATCGTAATTAATTCTTAGTCGGGATTTTTTTTCTAATAGCCGTACAATAGGTAAATTGTTTCATATTTTCAGACGAGCTCATGTACGGTTCGCCTGTAAATGGAAAATGACTCTGACTGTCGCCAATCAGAAGCATTTGCAAGGTTTCGTACTGGGCCCAAAAGTTATAAATTTTTCCAGTGTCTGAAAGCGCTTATCAAGGGTGGACCAGAAACTGATCATCTCTGGTCGGGTTGGCGTGGTGAGGGGGGTATGATGTTGAGAGACCCGAAACCCCCTAATGATCCACGCAATGACATCACTGACGACACCCTCTAGCGCCCCCACTATGGTGCATATGTTTGAAATCACTATTGGAGAGTAGAGTAGAGTAATTATACTGACTAGTAGTTACTAGCAGTGCATTTAGTTCATGCAGCATGCGAATCTTGTATCTGTTGATGTACTATTATTTTCAATCTCTGTTATGGTGATTTCTCATACAGTAACCTTTTAGGGTTACAACATTCTGTAATTTTTATAAAGTTTTGAATAAAAAGATTTCTTTATCTATATTTCTGAGATGAGGTAGTATTTACAGTATTTACATTATTCAGACTCAAGGACGCATGGACCAGTGGATATAGATGTTGGTTAGTTCCTGTGATTTGACTCAAAAAGATGTGAGTTCAATACCAGGCTACAGTAGTGGTGAACAAGAAACTTACAGGGTTAGAGGCAGATAACTCATGACTACCAGAAGAGGCTCTAGGCAAGGAATTAGAATGATATACTCCAGTGATTGTATTAAAGGGTTTGGTTAGAAAATTCCTAGCACCTGAAGAAGGCCGGAGCATACAACAGCCGAAACATCTTACAAATGGCAACAAAGATGAGGACAATAGTTTGAATAATGTAAATACTGTAAAAAGATTTCTTTTCAAAGTTTTTTTTTCTTTTTATAAAAAGGTAAATAATAAATATGGCATATTTTGTGGCGCAGTGGATATCAACTCGGAACGAGAAATCGGGGAGCTAAGTTTGAATTCCAGTTAAATTCCTTGTATTCACTTACATGCAAATACCCTTGGGAAAGGTATTAATCCGTCTCTTCCCTCCAGTTATGGGTTAAATAATAGAACAGATTGGGTTTATAGCTTTGGCTGCCAACCAGTCTATTGCAGAAGGCAATGGCAAACTACTGCAGGATAATCCTCAGCCCAGTCAATCATGTCTCTTTTGAGACATGATCGCCCAAAGCGTGTATCGCATATGGCGCTTAACTAATATTTTATGTATATCTGTTCCGCTAAAACTTTCTTAGTTGGATCCCAGATGAGGCTATGCTGAAGGGCAGCTTCTCATCTGGGAAAAACAATCAAGAGCCCAACTCCGCATATGTGTACTGTATGGGTAATCTTTATCTGAGTATACACGCTTGGAAAGCCCCACATAAAAATCGGCATTGTTCCTTTGGGAAAGGTATTAATCCGTCTCTTCCCTCTAGTTATGAATTAAATAACAGGACAGATTGGGTTCTATAGCCTTGGCTGGCAACCAGTCTACCGCAGAAAGCAATGGCAACCTACTGCAGGATAATGTTCTGCCCAATCAGTCATGTCTCTTTCGAGACATGATCGCCCAAGCGTGTATCAGTTATGGCACTTAACTGACTGACTTAGTTCCCATGTTTTTATAATCTTGTAAATAAACATTGCCAAAGGAGTCAAAAGTGTATGCAGTTATAGCAGTAATAAGGGAATAATTAACATTCTAACACAACATTTTTTTTTTCAGGCTAGTCCTGTGTATGATAATAAACTGCATCTGAAAGCAAGGCATCAGATCGAGAAATTGGAGGTTTTAAGAAACATGGAACTGTTGCGGGATCCGACCCCTAATGTCTTCTTACTGATGTTGATGGTCATTAATCTGTTATGGAGTTATGCGTGATATTTATTATTTTGCTTTTATCAGAAGGATTTGAATTAGAAAAGATTGCATACAAAATAAACTCCATGAACAAAATTTATTTTGCAGGAGCCAAGAAGAGTTTCCTGAATAAAATTACTGACACGATGAATTATAAATCAACAATTTACAGATACAAATCTATAAAACAAATTTGTGTGTAAAAAAAATGAATATGCAGAATTTTTATGTGCAGATTTAGAGTTGAAGTTTCATTAATAAAAAAAGTGAAATGTTTTATGTTCATGTATCAAACTGAGCATGAAATTAATGCTTTAAAATTTTTTAAAACAATTGTTTAAAAAGTGTTAATAAAAATATTAGTAAATATAAGTAAAAATATTAGAAAACAAGAGTTTAAGTGTTATTGCAAGTGGCAATTGCATTTTTTAATCATACTCATTGAATTTGTCTTCTGATAAATTTGATGATCTTTTGCTTTGTACTAAAATTGATGGGGTCGTCTTGTAGAAGGGTTTTTCTTAGTAAAGTGGAATTTTAATTGGTAGATTTTGTAATTATCTTCAATTTGTTTCATGCTGTTCATTTAGTGAGTGAGAAGTTTTAATTCTTTTATATTAGTTATTGTTGCGGATGTACGTTGTGGTGCAGTGGATATCGGCTCAGAACGAGGAATCGGGGAGCCGAGTTCGAATTCCAGTGGAATTCCTTGCATTCACTTACGTACAAATACCCTTGGGAAAGGTATTAATCCATCACTTCTCTCCAGTTATGGGTTAAATAACAGGACAGATTGGGTTCTATAGCCTTGGCTGGCAACCAGTCTACCGCAGAAAGCAATGGCAACCTACTGCGGGATAATCTTCTGCCCAGTCAGTCATGTCTCAAAAGAGACATGATCACCCAAGCGTATGTCCCGTATGGCACTTAACTGACTGATTGTTGAACTGGTGTTTTTGACGTGTGTTTCAGTTTGCAGAGAATTTTCCTCTTGTGTCTGAATTTCAACTCTTTTAGAGCTCGTTGCTGGTTCGATCTCACTGGCCATGCTGTCTTTCCTCACTGGCAAATTGTAGGCGCACTTTTGTTTGTATACTGAGTTTATCGCATGCTATAACTGGAGGATTTTTGGTGGGGAATTTCAAGTTCCTGGAACGCCAAATTCCTAGAATGGTGGGATCTCGAATTGACCAATAAGAGATTGTTAGTAAGGTTTATTATGCTCCCTATTCATGTGGAAACAGATTTTGATGTACACTTGACACTACTAAAACAAATAAATTTTTAATATTTTTTTATCTTCACTCATATTTCGAATTCAAGATGAGCTGTAACAAAATCATAAAAAATAGTTGTAAAAATAAAATGAATTAATTTTCCTTGTTTAGAAGAATTTTATAGGTAGAACACCCACTAAACACTGGTGGCTAAAAAAGACTAATTTTTAATTTTGGTTTAAAAAAAGGACTTGCAGTTTTGAAAATATACACATTTTAAAACTGAGGTTAAAACTTTGTTTTTTTTAATATCTAATTTTAGGTGTATTCGCTAGATAGAAACATTTTTATTTGTAGAAAATGAACAATTTTACATTATAGACTCATATATTGGAAATATATACATTTTAAAAGTGAAATTAAGAACTATTTTAATTATTTTTAGTATTTAATTTAGATACATTATGTAGATAAAAAACAATTTATTCATTAAAAATATCTTCATTTTCCTTGTTTAATAAACTTTATTTCATGATTTGCATTCTCTGTACTGGCTTACTAGAAAACAATTCAATTAAGTGCCATGTGTGATGCATGCTTGGGCGATCATGTCTCGAAAGAGACATGACTGACTGGGCAGAACATTATCCCGCAGTAATTATTCCTCAAGTGCTGTAACAGAAGGATTTTTGGCTGGGATTTCAAATTCTTGGAATGCTAAATTCCTAGAGTGGTGTGATCTTGAACTGACCACTCAATGATTGCTACTAAGGTTTATTATGCTCCCTATTTATGTGGAAACAGGTTTTGATGTACGATTACCACTTGACACTGCTAAAACAATTAAATTTTTAATTTTTAATATTTTTTTGTCTTCACTTGTCTTTGCACTAGCTCATGAATTTTTGTCTTAGTCTTTTCCTCAGCATGGAGGCAATCCTTTCTTCTATTTGTCAAAAAAAAATTTTTATTAAAAAATTACTAACAATACATATTTATAGTAAAATTTTCAACACATTTTTAAAGTAAAATGAACAGAAATCCATTTTAGAGTAGAATTACCAGCAATAAATTTTATCTATAGTTAAAGGTGAGGTAACATAGAGATTATGGCAAAGAAACACACATGTATATTTTAATGACACAAGGTAAGGAATTTATTTACAATTTAACACATTTGAAGTTGTCAGTAGCTTGTTTCAGGACATGTAATCAAACATTAAAAGTTTCTAGATTCAATGAATAGTCATAAAGGGAAAATGTTCATATTAAATCATTGCACATGAAGTAAATTTCCAAAATGCTTACAACAAGTTAAGAAAGTTTATTTTTCACATCAAAGTTATACGGTTGTATTCAACATAAATAAAAATATATATTTTAAGCTTATCAGTTGAATAAAGTTCTTTGAAATACACCAGTTTTCATTAGAGGCTGAAATCTATCAGAGTGTAATTTGACACCGGAGTTATATAGATACCTGGGACTTTGATTTCTCTCCCTCTTCTATCCTTCTCCCATTTTTTTTTCTCTCTCTGGCCTCATTCAACTTTCTCTGCCTAGATATATATCAGAAAGCAATTTGACATTGACTTGTTACTTTTTCTGAGTTTTTAAATCACTCCCTTTTCATTGGTTAGAAAATATTTTACACTGGCTTGGCCTTTTTTTTTTTTTTTTTTTTTTTTTTTTAGTACAGAGCCAATCCTTTTTTCTATTGGTAAAGAAATAAATTTTGCACTAGCTCATGAATTTTTGCCTTAGTCTTTTCCTCAGCATGGAGGCAATCCTTTCTTCTATTTGTCAAAATACATTTTTTTCACAAACTCACGATTTTGAAAACCGTGAAGAGAGTTATTTTTATTCACCACAAAGGCATACAAATGTGTTCAAAATGTATTTAGTTGAAGCCATAAAATTGTGAAGAGGAAAAGAAAATTATATGTGATGATTGTCACTTCTTTGTAGAAGAAAATCACTTTTTCACTTGGTAGCTTTTCTTGTGTATTTTCATTCAGAATTTTATCATTTTCATCATTTTTACCAGAGTTAATGCTCTGCTATGGGCTCATAAGTGATTCTTAAGATTAGCTTCGCTTTTACAACCTCTTTTACACATGTAGAAAGGATAAAGTTGTCTGTGTTATCTATGATGGAAAATTGTCTGTCCCTGTTTACAATCGTGATGCTTGAGTTCTGCAACAGACTTACAAATTTGGTTACAAAATTTGCACAAGTAAACTGCAGGTATTTCTGGTAGGGTTGCACTCACAGAAGTTCACATATATCTACAAAAACAAAACTAAAATCATTTATGTGCATTGTCCATATAGTTTGTTTGAAATTAAGTAATTAGTTTTCTTGAAGAAAGAAGACCTGGTGCTATTGTTACTAAATCTTGGAGCAAAATAAGAAAGAGGGTCTTTATGTCGCTTCCTTTTATAGAAATGAATAGAATGCCACCTAGTGGGCATGTTGACAAACAAAGTTGAGTAATTTCACATTATGTGATTTTTGTTATTTGGTAAAACTGTTTTTGATTTTGTAATACCATCTGATAAAGAACAGTCTTCTTTAAAACCTGAAGGAGTCATTGTTTTTCATTTTTTTTTTAATTATCATTTCAGCCCAAACAAGGCAGAAATGCCACTGGTGCACAGGGGTTACAGTGAGAGAATAAAAAGGACAGGGGATGTTGAAGAAAAGATAAAAAATTGATGGGAATCAAGTTGATAAAAGATGGCAATTAACATTGCATTTAAACTTTTGGAGATTGAAGCTATTAGAGAAACGTGCAAATGGAAGTGAGATCCACGAATGGAAAGTGGGAGAAAAGAAACTGTTAAAGTAGAAGAAGAAATTACATTTCAAAATTTTGATGGTAAAATGGTGAGACCTTAATGCCAATCTAGTAGCACATGATTGGGGTACCAGGTAAAAAAACATTTATTTTAAGCCATTTTTAATCTTGCTCTGAGAAAACAGCTGGACATAAATGATAGTTTAGACATTTCTGAACAAGTTGAACACCACACATGACATCCATATAAAGAGTCTAGATCAGAGTTTCCCAACTTGGGTGATATTGCCCAGTGGTGGGCAATGAGCAACTGAACAGAAAATGGTGGGCAATTAGAAATTTTGGTGAGTGATATAGGATTTTCAGTAGTAAAAAGGTATTTCAACATATGCTACCCACCAAAAATATTCAAAAAAGATATGCAAATAACCTGTATTAAAAAAAAACAAAAACAAAAAAAAAACAGGGGGTTAAATGGAAATAACTGTGTCATACATTGAGATAAGATATAAGTATCCATGTAAACAAGGAATATTTTGGTATTTTCTATAGTTTTGAAAAGGGTCATTAACATTCAAATATTTTTTCGGATAAAATAACATTTTCTTTTTGAATTTAAGTCAGATATGAGAAGACCAAGGACATCTTTGCCAGTAAAATGAAGAAATGATCTCTAGGATAAATTTTATTTAATAAAATTTTATCACATTCAGTCAGTCAGTGAAGTGCCATACATGAAAAAACTCTTATATTTATGAATTAACCAATAGAAAGTCTCTTTTCATTAGAAAATTGGTTTACATATTTTGGCCATATGCATATATCATCCAGAACAAATTGGATACCCAATCTTATCTGTTGACCAATTAGAAGACAACAAAAATATATTCAAAGTTGATCTTGTTCTTGGTAGTCAAAATGCTTATACATACACATGATTTTTACTTGTTCTCTTCAGAGGACTATAAGGCTGTCTCCTGGAATTGTATGGAATTAGTACGATTAGGTGATAATGTCTCTTTCCATCCATGACTGACTAGGCAGAATATTTTCTTGCAGTAGGTTGCAATTTCTTTCTGCAACAGCCTGGTTGCCAACAGAGGCTATAGAACCCAATCTGTCCTGCTATTTAACCCATAGCTGGAGGGAGAAGAGATGGATTAATATTTTTACCAAGGGTATTTATGCGTAAGTGAATGCAACAAATTCAACTGGAATTTGAACTTGGCTCTCCAATTTCTTGTTTCAAGCCTCTAACCACTGTGCCACAATGAACATTCTTTGGCTATCTCAAATGTATCAAGGCAGGAAAAGTGCCTGTCAAAACATAATATGCCCATCACGATGTCCTTGTGAATATTTACTATACAGGTAGAAGTGGGGGTGGAAAATTTTTCTATCTGCAAGTGGAGGATAATGTAGAAAAAGTTAGAAACTCTTAGTCTAGATCAATGGTTCTCAACCAGGGTCCACATGGACGCTCGGGGGGGGGGGCGGTCCATGTAACATTGCTTGGGGTGCACATACAAAACTTAATGGATTGGGGGTCCATAGTGATATTTTAGTGGTCCATAGAGCAATTCTACTTTTGAACGACTGGTATTACTGAGAATGGAATTTCTACAATAATTTATGCCATATTAAAATAACAAAAGTAGAAATATTCACATAGCTTCTTCTTTTATCACAATCAAGTAGAAGAAAAAACTTGACCATTTACAGTGTTGTAAATTTAAGGTTACCAATAATGCCTTCCCTCGAATAAAGCCTCAGATCTGGTTAGATGATCTTTTTTTATATATCATTAAGATTTCTTTTTTTCTTATTTCTTTTGACTATAATTCACTCTCTGCTTCACAACTAGGCTTTATTTCTTGTATATTTACTTTTAACCTAGCTACTCATCCATCTGCCAGTGACAAGAACAAACAGAAGGGTTCATGTGGACCCTGGTTGAGAACCACTGGCATAATGGCTATGTCAGTCCACAAAAAAAAAAAAAAAAAAAAAAAAAAAAAATTAAGAAGAAAAGGGCTTCATAGGTAAAAAAAAGGTTGGGAACCTTAAGCTGTTTAAAAAATATAAATATCCTGTATGTGCCCTGAACGCTAACTGATCCAAGATTATATACAATAGAACAAGGGAGGTAACTTTTCACATTCTATACATTTTTCTACATAGAAATTTAGATGTACCATGTGTAGGGGAGTTTGGCCATACCCACAAAAAAATAGCCTTGTGTTTTGATTTGTAATAATATTTGTTAAGAGTTCAGTTTCTTGAATTTAGAAGGAAATGTTTTTGTGGAACAGTCTTAGTGATATTTGTTTATGTGTGCACAAATAGTAGTAAATATTTATATGTTGTTTTCTTGTTTCTCTCTTTCTTTTGTTGCTGCTGGTCAGTTTTTAGGGAGAAGAAATGTTAAGTTGAAAGAGAGAGTGATGGAGTGAGAAAATGTGTCGTCTGCTTGTTGAATGTTTAAACAGATTTAGCGTTTTGCCTATTGTACGAAGAAGGAGAGATACAGAATGCAGCATAAAAAGAGACAGTGAGTGGGTAAGCAAATGAAGGTTTCAGCGCCATACAATTCCAGGGGACAGCCTTATAGTCCTCTGAAGAGAACAAGTAAAAATCATGCGTATGTATAAGCACTTTGACAACCAAGAACAGGATCAACTTTGAATATATTTTTGTTGTCTTCTAATTGGTCAACAGATAAGATTGGGTATCCAATTTGTTCTGGATGATATACGCATATGGCCAAAATATGTAAACCAATTTTCTAATGAAAAGAGGTTTTCTATTGGTTAATTTATAAATATAAGAGTTTTTTCATTGGCCCCTGAAAAGATATAGGCATGTGCAATGTCGGGTTTGTTAAGCAATCAAAGTATAGAGAAATCTGACACATGCTTGTACTTTTACTCATTCTTGTAAAAATATTTATGTAAAAAGATTTCACATTTTTACATAATTTATTGATATCGATCTAATATACACATAAGGTGAAATTGATTTTGTTTGATGAGACCATGTTTAAATTACACCATGTTTTTCGTAGGCACCTTGACTTCAGTCACTTTCCCACCACCATGTCATGGCTTCTCTCTGTTCTTTCTATAAATGTTTTCATAACAGTTGTTCAAATGTATAGAAATTATTACAGAGTTGCCAACTGGGTGACCTGTGATTGGATGAAAAACAACCAATCACAGGCTACCTTTTTAGATTTTCAACAAACTCTCCACGTGAGTGGGTTTTACAAACTCCCTTCCCCTTTTGCTCGTTGGGACCTTACAGGCAAGACATCCCCGTCTGCTCTCTGTCATCTAGACCCAGGATATGTGAGGTGATTTGACAGCAACTGAAGCACAGAAGTCATGGCTCTATTTCTTCAACCCAGCCATAACGACACAGGAAATATAAACTGTTAAAAGGATGCATCTTTCTGATAAGTTCCACAAACCTGACTGTTTGCAAGAGACTATCCTTTCTTCTTTTCTCTCTTTTCCTGTAAATACAAGTTCATAACATTTTCATCTGTGTTTGTGTTTCTTTCTTCTCGTCGGTGTCACAATATTTGTTACCAATTAAAATTGGGAAATTCCCAATAAATGAGCTTTCATCCTTAGTACCTCAACTGCATGAATTTAAGCGTAATATTTGTGTTGTGGTGCAGTGGACATCAGTTCAATTAAGAAATATGGAGAGCTGAGTTCAAATTTCAGTTGAATTCTTTGTATTCACTCATGCACAAATTCCACTGGGAAAAGCATGAATCTGTCTCTTCTCCCTCCAGCAATGGGTTTCATTGTTTTACTGTTGAACTACTATCTGTTCCAATAGTTTCTTTTCTTGCATTTCTCACCAGAGGAACTGCTTCAATTTCTCACTTTCCTGCCACCTAGAATATATAAAAATTCAAATGCAACATCAATTTCCAACCTTTGTCTTTCCGAACCGTTCTTTTATTGTCCTTTCTTCTCATTCACTTTCCTTCCAAGTAATCTCTTATATTTTAGTGGCATCATTGCCACCTTCTGTCATCCTGAAACCTGTTATCTTGTCATTCTTTCTCCTCACTAAATTCTTTTCATTCTCTTCTGTGATGTTTTTTCATTCTCAGTAATCCCTTACATCTTAGGGACGTTATTGCCACCTTGTCTTCCTGCAACCTGTTATCTTGTTGTCCTTTCTCCTCTTCAATGTCTTTTGATTCTCAGTATTAGGGTATTTGTGTATAAGTGAATGAAATGAATTTGGCTGAAATTCAAACTTGGCTCTCATTCACTTACATGCAAATATTCTTATTCAGTGAATAACTAAAAATCTTTGGCTAGATATCTTGAAAGGAAATTAATCTTTCTCCTATCTTTCTTCTGAATGTATTTTCATATATATTTTGTTTGATTCATTTTCTACAGGTTATCAATTCATCACAGGTTATTTAAAGCTATAATATATTTTTATTAGATTGTAAGATTTTTGTTTAGAGAAAATAATTCTTTAGTGATACAAGTCTTACTAATTAGCCCACAGCTGAGAATGAAGAGGAGGATTTATATAATTCCCAAGGGCATTTGGATGTAAATGAATATCAATCTGCCAGTTGTCATAGATGATATACACTTAGATGATCATGTCTCTTTCAAGACATGACTGATGAGGCAGAAAATTTTCCCATAGTAGGTTGCCATTTCTTTCTGTGGTAGACTGGTTACCAACCAAGGCTATAGAACCCAATATGTCTGTTATTTAACCCATAGCTGGAGAGAGAAGAAATGGATTAATACCTTTCCCAAGGGTATTTGTGTATAAATGAATGCAACAAATTTGACTGGAATTTGAACCAGGCTTTCTCGTCCCAAGCCGATATCCACTGGACCACGACGCACGTCCTGAATATAAAGTGAATATAATGAACCAATTTGGAATCAGAACTTGGCTCTCTGTATTAACAATTTTGAACCATTATCCATTACACCACCTGCCCATCCAAGCTCATTGTACCTGGTATTCCCAAGTGGTCACTCATCTAGGTATTGATCTGATTTGCCATTGCTTAACTTTGACAATTGTACAGGAACTGATGTTTCAACATGATGTGTCTGTTAATCATATATATTTTATGCAGATGCAAACATGATTTGGTATGGAATTGTTTTTAAAAAGATGATTTTAATTTAAAAGTGTGTTAGTTGAATGGTTATAATAAATAAACCTAATTTTCAACACAATTATATACTCATATACATACCATATTAAAACAAGTCTCAACTTTATTTTCTACTTAATAACAGACAATATTATAATCATGTCAAAAAGATTCCACAATGCAACACATTGTTTAAATCAAAGTGTCTATTGGTTAGAAATTAACAACACCATGTAAAATATTTGATCAATCAAAGAAAGCTAAAACCCTGTTTTCGTGCTTACTTCAAGGAAAAATTTCTTATAAAAACCCAGATTTCAACTTTTCAGTGTATGCTGAAAGAAACATCTTGGCAATTTCAAATAAATCATCTTCAACAAGAAAAATGGTCAGTGAAACTTGCTAATAATAAAAGTCTTTTTTCAACAACAGCTTTTTTCTCAGGACCAACTATTTAAAAGATTTCTCAACCTCAGCTTTTTTTTTATACAGTGTACCAAAGATTTAAAAATCTTTTCTAAACTTAAGATTTTTCTGTGTATCAACTACCCAAAGAAAGACTATTTTTACTCCTTTTCACACTTTTAAATTCACTAACATGTTTGTAAATATGAGCACTCTGACGTGGTATGATAGTCAAAATCTTGTCTTGCTAGATCTATTACAACTGAATAGGGAGTTTGATCCTCACTAGGTTCCCCATACTTTCAATCTTGTGCCCCATCTAAGCTATAATCAGAAAAACCACCATATATTTGTAAATATGAATGATTTATTTAACAAGCATTCTTTATCTTATTATTATTTAGAATTCTGATGTCTAGATTTTTAATATATATATAAAAAAAAAAATTAATTTCCTACAAGGTATTAAAATTTAAATTATAATTTTTGTCTGAATTTGTAGGATGATATTTACCCTATTTACATTTGGACTACTGTCCTCATTTTTACTCCTGTTATCATGTTTTGACTGTTGTACCCTCCAGCCTTCATCAGACTTATCAATCTGGGTAACCTACAGAGAATTTCAAACTGAACCCTTTATTTAATCTATGGGGTTAGTTGTTGTACCTCTAACATTTTTCTACACAAACCGGTTGTTGACTGCTCGAAGACTCAAAGCAGACCATAAATATGTTTTCTGTACATGGGCCTCATGCATACATTTACTTTAACCAAAATATAACAAACAATTTTCCATTACCTATCAGAGCCACTCTCACTCCAAAAACTTAATTTAGATCCAATTGACAGCTATATATTCTTTAATTCAAACAAACCCAAATCAGACCAGCACTTTATGTCAACACCAGCAATTTTTTTTTTTTTTTTTTTTTTAATCATATCACCCCGAGCAAGGCGATAACGCCACTGATGTGCAGGGGGCTACGTAAGAGTGAAAAGAGTGGAAAAGAGAAAACCGGCGACCACATCCTAAGCAGGGAACAAGGGATGAGCCTCTTCACCTGTTCAATAGACGTGGGTGGAGTGTGAACCGGGCGATAGTTTAGTCTATCTACTCCAATTGAAAAAAAAAAAGAAAAGGAGTGAGAAGATTGGAAAAGAGAAAGTCAGAAACCACATCCTAAACAGGGAACAAGGGATGAGTCTCTTCACCTATTCAATACACGTGGGTGGAGTGTGAACCGGGTGATAGTTTAGTCTATCTACTCCAATTGAGAGAAGAAGAAAAAAAAGAAAAGGAGTGAAAAAGATTGGAAAAAAGAACTATAACCAAGATGAGGACACTAGTCTGAAAGAAAGTAGGATTGTAACTACTGTAGTCTTGGCTTTTTCATCAAGAACTTATCTCTCAGATTTCTGGTTCTTGTCCCCAGAATTCATCTTCCTCTCAGGATGCATTGTTAGTCACCATTTTTTCAAATTAGATTTTTTCTTCTTTTTGCCTTTGACAATGTCTACTATAGGAATATGGCATGATCTCTCTGGCATGAAGATCCTAACTATTTATTAAGAATCCATGGATTATAGTCAAGGGACAGACAAATCCAAGAGTAAGATTAGATACTTTATAGGTTTTCATTAATTAGTCTGTATAGAGTTCTTTTGTATTCTGTATATGGGCAATTCTTTCAGCTTTTCCTGTTTGAGAAAACCTAAATAACTGCTAAAATATTCAAGTATCAAATAATAAGTATTAATTCTCCTTCTCTTTACTACCATTAGCGTCCTGTGAAGTACAGAGCCACTGAGTGCTGCTGCTGTGATTTCTGTAGCAAGTAGGCTTTTTACAGGATGGAGTTGCCAGCCCTATTTCCCAGTCAATTAAAAGTAGAGAACCTAGTCTGCTTTGCTATTTAACCCATAGGAGGGGGAAGAGTATTTGTGCAAAAAAAACTAACAACTTTGTCCAGAATTTGAAATTGGCATGCTGATCTGACATTCTGCACCAGTATCTGCTACATTACACTCATGTTCACTTGTGCAATAAATTTGATCATCTTTTTTAGCAATCTGAGAGAGATATGCAACACAGATCAGTGTTCATCTCAACACCAGGTTACCAAGAGAGAAATTATGCTGAAGACAACTCTTACCATTCTCTCTCATTGTAGCCTCAGCGACAAACATAATTTGCTGGTTTTGTATATTTGTAAATAAATTATACATTTATTTACCAATACTCAATGTAGTGTCATGTTTGACAATTGGATTTACATTTGAAAGACGAAGAAATTAACCACTAGAACAGTAACAAAAACTACAAGGTTCTGTCTTCCACGTTAGCCATTATCTCCGCAACACTGCCCATGTCTAGGGGATATCTTGTATAGTTTAGTTTTAGTACAGCTAAGTTACTGCTTGCCCTGTTTCGACTGAATCCAAGTATACACTGCCCAGGAATTGAACTCACGATTATTATGTCACCAAATTCACAAACATATGCTTTAATCCACTACCCCAGTTTTGAAATCAATGATCCTTCTCCTAGACAAACTAACAACCAAGGCTAATAAGCTCTGTCTACTCATACAATGTAACAAATGAGCCTATATTATACACAAGGATGCTCAATTTTTCTTCTGTTCAAGAAAAAAAAAAAACAGTATTATAATATCAGTTTGAATTTCTGAATATCCTCTTTGTTATCACTAGGTTTCAGTCATTGAGCCCACTGGTTTTCTTCAGGTGTCTATTGATCTGGATAAAGTTCAGATTATTTCAAACTGAACCCATTATTTAATCTACAGGAGTAGACAGTTCTTATTTTATTATCTTGTTCTTAATTTAGTACTGGTTAAGTGATACAAATCTTACTCTTTAATCTATAGCTGAGGGGAGAAGAGGCGAACTCATACCTTTCCCAAGAATATTTGTGTGAAAATGAATGTAACGAACCTAAGTGGAATTTGGTTCTCCAATTAGAAATTCCAAGTTATTATCCATTACACTACCTGGTATTCTCAAGTGGTCACCCATCTAGGTACTAATCAGGTTCAACATTGCTTAACTTCAGTGATCATACAGGAACCAGGGTTTCAATGTGATATGCTGTAAGCCAACAAATATGGGATATTTGTCTGAATATAAATGTAAAATAATACTTATGCAAATACATCTAATAAGTTATAAAAATACTTTTAAATTTGTACATCAAGAAGAGATTTAAAACAAGCCAATGATATAGATGTCAAAAAATAATTTATTTCACGTAAAAACATTGTATCACAATTTGAAATATAAAATGTAAAAATATATTTAATTTTATCAAAATTATGTTCTTTCTTGATCTTTAGGAAGAAAAATAGGTTGTCATTATCCTATTGATGGAACAGCTTTCATTTTTAAATATAAGTATATGAACAATTCTTATACTTCATTTTATTTTTCAGGAAATGATTTCCAAATATTTTGATATTTTTATACTAAAGAGAAAAATCAAGACCTTAAACTTGGAGTTAAGCAATGATAAAAAATAGTCATCAGTTTCATTTCTTTCTTTTTTACAATAATGTTCATTCTGTATAAGGCCCAAAAGCCACTCAAAGTAGATGGTCAGAGAGTAAGAGCAACCACTCCAAGTAAAGTGATAAGCCACCAAGATGCAAAGGGCCTCTGGAAGTGAAAGAGAAAGAAAAAACTTTAGAGGGAACCAGAAACCCAATCCTAAACAAGGGATAAACCTTTGCTACTGTTCAAAATACTGTGAAGGAGTGTGAACTGGACAATAGGCAAATCTATCTACTTCCATTAAGGAAGTGTAAATAGATAGTAAACAAAAGTTCAGAGTTTTAGGCAGATATGTTAGAAATAATAAATATATTCTAAAAACAGAAACTTGCAAATTCTTTACTTTTGTACTCTGAAAAAGTAGCTGCAGAATTTTTTTTAGGTAAATTCACTTACTGCAATCATTTTGTTGTCATTTTGTTTCTTTTGAAAAAACAATGAAATTGAGCAATTATTTAATTTTTCAGGTTCTCCAATTTTGTCAAATTGCGTTTGCTAACTTTAAAATCATTAAGAGTCTATTTTCCTGATAAGAATTTAGTTTTTAGAACATTATTCTGTAAGGAATTTTGAAAATTTATTCTTGAATTATTGTTACCTACAAAAATTTTTCAAATGAACCTCAAGATGAATAGCAGGAGCACCCGACCAGATATGGCAACAATATTCAATGCATAGACGAATGGTAAATTTATAATTGTGCAAAACGGATTCTGATGAAAAAAACTTTCTGGTCCGACACAGTGAACCAACTTTCCTAGCAGTAGATACAGCTATTGATTTGATGTAGTTATTCCATTTGAGGTCATTTGAGAGAGAAAAGAAATTAAAACCTTTAACTGAGAATTTAGCAAAGATAAAAAGAAATAGTAATCAATGTTTTTACAATGTTGTTCACCCTGTACAAGGTCCAAGAGCCACTCAAATTAGTGGGTTACAGAGTAAGAGGCATAGTTTATGGGGATATGTGGGAGAAGATAAAAGTTAATCTTAAACTTGAACAGGTTAAGATTGTAGTGATTGAGAAAACATTCTCTTGGGAGTTGGTTCCATGAAGCAGCAGTTCATGGGAAGAAGCTGCTTAAGTGGAACTTACACTTCTTATGACTGGAATACAAAAGGAATTAAGGTGGTTTGTTTCAGTGAATTGTGAAAGTAAGGAATGTAGATCGTCTGAACAGTTTTCATAGAAATCATCATTTATCCATCACACCCAGATGGTGCATAGGGCAGCAACTTCTTGTTGCTGTTTCTGTAACAAACTGTTTTTTACTGAGCAGGGTTGTTAGCCCTGCACCCAACTCCCAAACCTGGAGGACCGGTGGGCCATTCTTGGTCCTTACGTTTACAGCACCTGGTATTCCCAAATGGTCACCCATTTAAGTACTGACCAGGCTCGATGTTGCTTCACTTCGGTAATCGAACGGGAACCGGTGTATTCAACATGATATAGCTGTAGACTTCCATATAGCAAGAGGCTTTTGTCTGCGAGAAAGGGACTTTCAGGTGGAAAGCAAATCATCAACCACAAGAACAAGTGAAGACTGTGTAGCTCCTGCAGTACACCATTTTTGGCCTGATCTGGCTCTTGTAACAGTAGAGGATAGCAGGAATCAGACACATACTGAAGTGGTACAAGCAACAGACCATTTTTTCAGTATCTTTAGCAATGGATTGTGTGTACATATTCCACTTGAGTTTAAGTCTCAATAGGTTCTCAAGACATGGGTACACCTGAGAGAATCTTAATCAGTTAAAATTTTGGGTTTGAATGATGAAATGTCATTAGGCTGGTTTTTGAGGTATTGAATGTGACCAGTCAGTTTTTCACTCATTGAGCTGTTAGAGTTAGGTCAGAGGTGAAATTAGCTGTCAGACACTAGTCATCTACAATTTATGGATGCACCCATATACCACTGTATCATCAGCATAGATATTCACTAAAGATCAGAGAGTATGCTTTTAGACAGATTGATAAGGTAGGTAGACATGATAACCCAAAAGAGAATAAATGAAAACCATATGCTCCAATCAAGCAACATAAAAGACATCATCCAACCTCACCAGTCTCTGGTCATCTACATTTTGGGAGGTGCACTCATATACCATTCTATCATCAACATAGGTATTCACTAAATATCAGAGTATGCTCTTAGGTAGATCATTTATCTAAAGTAGAAAGATGGCCAGATTGAGAAATGAGGCTTTGGGGATACCTTTGTTGATCACTTTGGCCTTGGAGGACTGACTGTTAACAACTACCTTCAGGGACCTACCTGCCAGGAAAAACTTGATAATAGAGAAAACCCTTCTAGTGATTCCTTAATTTGAGAGCTTGTGCAATAACTCTCTATGCCTTGTCAAAGGTCTTTGAAATATCTAATGTGATCATTCTTGAGATGTCTTGTGATAGTTAGGATATAAGCAGTTGACCGAGCCAATCAAATTCCAAAGTGATTGTCACTCAAGAGGTCATCTCTACCCACATTCTTGAAAACAGGGCATAAAACTGACACCTTCCATAGACTTGGGAAGAATTTCTCCTTCAAGCAGCAGTTAAATAGTTTCACTAAGATAAGGATAACTCCAGGTTCATATTCTTAAATACAACCACTTGGATTTTAAATGAATGAGTAGCCATCTTAGAGCTCTAATTTATCACATACAATGTAGTCCCCCTTAATAGAAGGGGAGAAAACCAACTTGTGATTGACACGCTATGATAAAAATTATGATAAGTCTAACTAATAAGGACTATTTTTCTAAAAAAAATGAAAAAGTTTTTTTGTGGAATAATCAATATTTTTAACAAATTAATCCATGATTTTTTAAAGAGTTATCTTTAATTTATTTTTTATTTACAAACATCAAGTTTGAAACTGTTTATATCATTAATATCTGCATGCTACTGATGTTGTTTTTTCCCCAAATTCATAATAGTAAGTAGTTATCAATGATGTAAGTAGTTTCAAACTTGATATTTGTAAATGAATACAAAGTACAGATAACTCTAAAAAGCTGGGGATTGATTTGACCGTATATTATGAACAGGACCTACCCGTTCTAAAATGATTGACAAGACATGAATATTTTTCAATCCTATGTAATATCTTGAGGAAAGTCTCATAAATGCTAATCTATAAAAATTATTTACCCTATTTTTTTTTTTGCAAGCATACCACTCAATTTAAATAGTACTGATATTGTTTTACTAAAATAAATTAGCCTTTATTTTTTTTTGAAGATCAATTTTAGTACTAAATATTTTTTCTGGGTTAAATTTGGAAGGTTATAAGATTTATTTCTCATGTCAAACTGAAATTTTTAGGTGAGAAAAAAAAAAAAAGAAAAGAAAAAAAGAAAAGAAATTAGAAATAACCTGTATCAAAAGATTTTTTAAACTTCTAAACAATATTTATTTTGTTGAGTTAATTCCCCTTGGCAAAATGGTAAATCTACACAGGTGGCACTGCTAAGTAATAGAAAGAGAAAAAAAAAGCCATTTTAGAGTGAAGGACACTTTGGAGTGGTGTAATGGTTAGCAAGTATGTCTCACTAGATCAATTACAATTAAGTAGTGAGTTTGAT
Source organism: Ascarosepion bandense (assembly GCA_037127315.1). Lineage (NCBI taxonomy): Eukaryota > Metazoa > Mollusca > Cephalopoda > Sepiida > Sepiidae > Ascarosepion > Ascarosepion bandense. The sequence goes on from JBBBDQ010001583.1 coordinate 415,842, forward strand.
TCTCACTGAGTGCTCCACACCTTCCGTCTTGTGCCATATCTAAGCCATATTTAGAAAATCATTTTCAGGCATCTCAACATGGTGTAACAGTTAGCAAGCTTGTCTTGCTAGAACAATTACAACTGTGTAATGAGTTCAACCCTCACCAAGTGCTCCATACTTTTGGTGGTTTGTGTCACATCTAAGCTATGTTTAGAAAATCCCCATTTTGGAGCGAAGGTAACCAGAGTGAAAAAAGGTTAATCCAGTAGGAGTTTCACATATATTTGTTAGTTATACGGCTTCCAATGATAAAAAATATCAGATTAAAAATAAATCCATTAATTCTTTCAAAATTTCTCATCAGTAAAATTAGGTTTTTCTGAAAAAAAAAAAAAAGATTCTATTATTAAAAAAAAAAAAAAAAAAAAAAAAAAAATTGGTATTAATGTGATACAAGTGCCTTAAAAAGGGTTCTAAATATTTTAAACTGGAAAAAGTGGGTTACAAAACTAATTTCAACATGAAACTAATTATTTTTTTAAAAATTTCTTAAAACTGTTCAAAAGCATATAATAAAAATAATATTGCTATATATTATTTAATTAGTACTTGGGTTGGTATCATAAGCAATTAATGGGTCTTTAACAAATGATTATTTGAACAAAAAGTTTAATTCTTTTTATTTATTTCATTAATCAGTTAGTTAAGTGATATTTTCCTAAACTCTGAACTCTCTTTTCACTTTCCAACACAACTGTGCAAGGCTGACTTTAGCATGACTATTAATATGATGCTTATACTTACTTAACCTAATTCCTGAACCAAAAAGAAAATGGACATACACAAGAGACACTGACAATTTTGTTTCATAACAATTTATGTATAAAAAGAGAATAAACAGTTTGTAGTAAAAACTCAAATTTTTGTATACTTCTATCTTCTTTGTTTACATATGAACACACAATCCATATCTAAAAATGCAACATTTTGACTTCCATAAGCCCACTAACAAACTCAAACATGTTTAGTAAAATGTTTTTAGAAGAAAAAAAAAAAGGGAGAAACTTAACCCACTAACTTTCTAAAAGGATTTCTGTTTCTTTAAACTATTTACAGTCAGACTATTGTTCTTATCTTTTCTGTTGTTGTAACAATGTTTCAGCCATTGTGACATCTAGCCTTCTTCAGATATATATTGATTGGTAACCTACAAGGAATTCTGAAATTAACTTTTTATTTAATCTACAGGGATAGACTGTTTGGTAAATTTTTGTTTTGTTCCCCAAAGGCCTTTACCCTGTCAAAACTTTCCTAAACTTCCTTAATTACGAGCAAATGTAAAAGTCGATAATTGTTTATTGAAGAAACCAACCATTTTTCCTGTTATCGACCACAAATAAGTCGGATTATATCTCACCCCTTACCACAGTTGTCATATCTGATTTACCGCTGAATAATATGGGGCGTAGGTTACTTATTGCGGCCCATTTACTTCCTTTGAGCAATTAGTCCACGATTTGTTTGGGTTTGGAACTCAATTTCCGCGTAGTAATTGCAAAAAGGAAGTAATTTTGAAGCGTGGTTACAGGGTGAGATAAACAGCAACAAGAAGTTTGATATTTTTCTGGTTGTAAAATTGAAAAAAAAAGGTAGGTTTCGTCAATAAACAATTATCGATTTGAGTTCAGCATTTACATTTGCACAGAAATAAGGATGTTTTGGAAAGATTTGAAGGGGTAAAGGCCTTCGGGGAACAAAATAAAAATTTACTGACTGTTCTTATTCCACTGCCCATGTCTAGGGATATTTCATCACAAATCAACACTAGGCTATTGTGCTGTTGCCTAATGGATTAAAATGTTGACTTGTGAATTTGGTGGCAGAGTAATTGTGACTTCAGTCCCTGGGTTGGGCTGTGTTTACTTGGATTCTGTAAAAATGGGTCAAGCAATAACTGGACAGTACAAAAAAAAAAAAACTAGATGAGATATCTCAAGATATGAGCAGTGGAATGAGAACAGTCTACCCATGTAGATTAAATAAAGGGTTCAGTTTAGAATTCCCAGATGGCTATACACCTGATGAAGTCCAGAGGACACTATGGCCAAAATGTTGTGATAACAACTAAGATGAGGATAATAGTCTGAATGAAAATATTATAAATGACTCCTTATCTCAGAATTTCAGACAGAAATTCTTTTTTGTGTGAAAAATTTGTTTAGGTGATTTTTTTTTCTTTTATTGGCACCAAAAATGCATCTTGGCAATAAGGGATGAAATTAAAAAAAATAAATTTATATATATATATATATAAATATATTACTTGTTTTTTAATATTTAAAAGTTCTGAAAAATATTAGCTACTTGTGTTTAAAATTTCATAAATGAATATGCATGTCACATAATTTATTGTGAGCAGGGATCGAGACAAGGCCAGCGATGACAATGCCAGATGAGTCTGCAACTGACGTCACTCCCATGCTGAATTCAAGATATTCAACTGCAATCTGAAAAGAAAAAAAAAATGAAATACTCATTACATTTTTTAATATTAAATTTACTCAGGTTGTCAATTGATGACAGTGAACATACAGTATATAATCTAAACTTATTTATAAATGGAACTTTGTCTGCGTGTGTGTCTGTGTGTGTCCGTTACCTATAGACTCCGAAACGGCTGAACCAATTTTCATGAAAATTTACACAGTTGTACTATAAGCATCTGCAAGTGTTTTTAGCTAGGTTTTGTGTCAAGGTACCCCTGATAAATATCAAAAATCGATAACTGAACAAATCGGGTTATAGAAGGAGTGGTCCGATTTTAATCAAATTTGATACACTCATAGACAAAGACATAAGAAATGATATTCAGAAGTTTGAAGGTTGCATTTCTTACAATAGTGCAGAAAATCAATAATATATATATATATAAAAGGCAAGATGTGTGTTTGTCTGTTTATCTGTCTGTATGTCCTTTATACAAATACACAATTTTTATCAGATTCTCACCAAACATCACACAAATATTCTTTAGGCTAAATCTGAGCTCCAGGACATGGATTAGTTTTAAAGCTTTCATTACACCCGAGCAACACCGGGCTATACTGCTAGTTAGAAATAAAGGAAAAGCTGTCAATACAATTCTAATGAGTATCTCATTTATCTCAGAAAAGTCTGCTTAATATCCAACAGCTTAGCTATAAAAATTTGATAGCTTTATAGAATAGCCTTTAAGTTATCACTTCATTCTATGGTCTCTTTTGGTGCCATATTTGTTTTTGCCTTTACACTAGTAGCATAAGTAGAAGCAGTATTGTTTTTATTTTTTTTCATATTAAATAAGCCATATTGTCAAATATTAGTTTTTGACTAGTATTTACTTTCATTTTTTTTTTTTTTAAATACAATACACACTTCAGTATACAATTGCCTGGAGAAAAATACCCTATTTAATGTTGTCGGCTTTCTTTGTATTACAATGAACTCCAGAATTTTAACTCCTTTGAATTAATTAGACAGACCTTGTTGATATTGTTCAACAAAATACAATTGTCCTTTCAGGAGTCTGTTCCACAAAGTAACAGCTCTGGGGAAAAAGTCGTTTGAGTTGAACTTCCTCCTTATTAATGGAATACAAGTGAATGAGGATGAGTCAACTCTGCATATGTGGCATATTTGAAATCTCTAAATCATAGATGAGAAAAAAAAAACAGAAATTGATGAGCTGAATATGATAAAAATTTAGATAATAGAGAACCTTTCTACCTGCACGCCCCCCCCCCCCCAAAAAAAACAAAAAAACAAAACAGTAGTTTTTTTTTTACTTGACACAGGTATTATTTTGACTACCTTCACTCCCTGGCAATGTTTATTGTTTTAAAATGGCTAAGTTGGAATAAAACCTAAACATATGATGAAAAGGAATTTATACACTTTTTTGTTCTTTTTGAGAATTTAGAACAAAAATATTAAACATTATTAGATTGTTAATTTACCCTATTTTTTGTTTATTGGAATGATTGGAAAAACATTGGCTAATTGCTACTTGATTTTATATATATATATATATATATAAATTATTTAAATGTAAGACCCTTCCTTCTTGTACCTTCTGATACTAAAGTTATTAAAAATCGCCTGAAGAAACCACTCATAGTGGAAACCAAGGTAGCAAAATAACTCGTTTAAAAATGAAAAATATTCAAAAGTTCTACAATATAATTGTATAGAACACTTTGAAATACAAATGTGTATTGGTCTAACCTTATTAGGACCAAAAACTAAGTATTAAACAATATATATATATATATATATATATATATATATAAAAACAAAGAACTGTCACTAGGAGATGTTCTTTCAGTCTATAAATAGGCAATAATATTCTTACCCATTCTCTTTCTTCTTTTTGTAATGCTTGTGTTATGTTACCAGTGTAGGAGTTTGTCTTATTTCTTTTGGTGAAAGGAATAGATCTTATTTCTTGGATTAGTAAATAAATAATATTAAGATGGGTCACCATGTAATGATAAAGCGGAATAGAGAAATTAAATAAATGAATGAATGAATGCATGTTCTCAAAGAGACTTTTATATTATAACTCACACACATATATACACACAGGTGTCCACATGTGGAGAAATACATACCCATTATGTCCAACGCAAAGCAAAGTATCAGATGGAACTAAAAGGAAAGGTCTTACATTTAAATTAAAGATACTTTGATTCGGCCATTGTCATGACTATTTGCAGGGGCAAATTCATCTGTGTCCCAAAGGGATATGGCAGGCTTCATCTCTGTTTTCTGTTTTATGTTCCAACAGAATGTAATGGTAGGCAGATTCTGCCTGGGCCCAAAGGCCTTGACAGAAGAGAAACAACCTTCTTCCTTGGTTGTTGTTAACTGAAAGAATGGGACTTGCGCTTGGGTCGCTATCAGGAGTGACATCATGAGTGGTTTTCATGTGACCACGACTTTATCTTGACCAAAAGGAGATAGGCACCTTTTGCAACTTTACAGCTGTAAGATGTAGTCCACATTTCAAAAACACATTTTCTAATTTAGATCTTTTCGTCTTTCATTATTCTTGTATACTTTTTTAACATGTTAATACACTTTTGTTTTTCGTCACTTACAATATACATTGTTGTTTGTTTCATACACTCTTTTGTGTTATTCATTTATTACTCTAACTCACATCTGATATAATCTCCATATGCCTAGTATTAAATGATGTGAATGAAAGCTGAAAAGTTTTCGGTTTGACCCACTTTCCAAAATCTGACAAAATTACCAAACAATTTTTTTAGATGGCCTTGTAGTTTGACCCCCAAATTCTTCATTACCTCTCATAGAAATAAAAGAGAGAAATAAAACCAGCAGTCTCTGCTTGAATAAGCTGCCAATAGAAAATCATTCCTTGGTTGAGAATTGCTTACCTCTGAAGACAGTCGATAAAATGTGTTCACATAAGCCAAGCCTCCTTGAAATCCTTCAAATAACACAATACCAAGTACAATCCAGAAACTCGGCAGGAAATGATAAAGAACTTGGCACTGTAATAAAACAAGTACACCAAACTGCAAGAGAAGATTAGAAAAAAAAAAGAAAAAAGATTATTTCTGATTTAAAAGACAATATAATCAACCCATTTTTAATTTATTTGTTTAAACTTTTTTTTAATAAATACTCGTATTCGAGTAGATCCTGTTTTTTTTTATAATTAAGCAGTATATTTATATATATCTACTGGCCTGAATAATTGAGAAACCTTGTTAGAAAAATATGTATCCTCTGGTAGGATTCAAACCTGTGTCATCTAAGACTAGGGGAAACCGTTAATTGTTGTGATGTATCTTAGATTGCTCAACCACGAGGGAATATGCAGTTAGACAAAGTTCGAATCAAGATATATAAATACAATTTTCTGATTTTTCATAATATTCATATTTACTCAGTTTTCGTATCCCAATGTAAACAAAAAAAAAAAAAGAAAAAAAAAAAGAAAAAGATTATTTTTAATTTAAAAAGCAATATAATTAACTCTATCCCAAGCAGGAGTGGGTAGCTCTTTTGCCAGCATGCAAAGTTCAATCCTTATTGGTCCTTTTATGGGTGAGGCATTGATTTGAAACTCCAGCTGTTACTAAAAATAGACTGTCATGAACAAATTCTGTTGTATTGTTCTAGAGGTAATTGTTTACATAAGCAATCCTCCATTTCATAATTGTTGACGTTAGTATATTGTTTGTTGATGCAACATATTTTTGTTATTACATATCATCTTATGTTGACTTACTTTATGACTTGAGTACATAAATATTTCAAAGTATGTTTGTCATAAATTCTTTGCATTGTAAAAGAAGCTGTTGGATTAAAGCATTTGTTTTTTTTTACATTTCAAACTGTCATGTTTGATGATGTCATCAGTTCCAGACCTAATAAAAGTTTTAAATCTAAAATGGAACTTTGTCTCTGTGTGTGTGTGTGTGTGTGTGTGTGCGTGTCCATTACCTATAGACTTTGAAATGGCTGAACCAATTTTCTTGAAAATTTACACAGTTGTACTATAAGCGTCTACAAGTGTTCTTAGCTAGATTTTGTGTCAAGGTACCTCCGATAAATATTGAAAATCAATAATCAAAAAAATCGGGTTATAGAAGGAGTGGTCCGATTTTAATCAAATTTGATACACTCATAGACAAAAACATAAGAAACAATATTCAGAAGTTTCAAGGTTGCAGTTCTTACAATAGTGCAGAAAATCGATAATATATATATATAAAAAGGCAAGATGTTTGTGTGTGTGTCTTTATCTGCCTGTATGTCTGTATTTTTTCAGCCTTTTTATTTTAGTTTTTGCTTCAGGTTTGGCTCTAAGTAGGTATAATTGTAGTTCTTAGTCTCAGCCACGATACCATTTACTCAGAGGACTTATTTAGCCTTCAAAATTCAGTTTACGACAAAAAAAAAAAACTTATTTGATATCGATACCAGGAAATCAAAATTTGACTTACATCCATTCATTTTTCTTTCAGTCTACAGTTTCGCTTTAACTGGAAACAACTATTGCTTTTCAGTTTTTCATGCCAATGTCCAAAGAGTCTGAGCTCCAGGACCATGGATTAGTTTTAAAGCTTTCATTACACCCGAGCAATGCCGGGCTATACTGCTAGTAAAAGATAAATGATAAAAGTAATCTTGCAAAGTTTCAAACAATTTAAGCCATTATTTGGAGGCTTAAGGTGTTTGAAAGTTGGCAGGCAAAAACAGCCACTCTTGCCTTACTTTCACAACTCCAAAATAATCTCCCTGGGATAGGGTTTATGTCTACAGTAATTAAAGATTAATAATAATTATTACATATTGAGTTTTGGCAAGAACCATTTACTTTGCACTATTGTCTTCAGGGAAAAAAGGAATACATTTCTCATTCCAACTATAGCAGTGGTTTTTTTAACCTTTTTTCTTGTTTGCACCTCTTTCAAGTCATCAACCAGTTATCTCACACGTACTCACAGAATTGATGAAAGACGATTGAACTTGTGTGTAAATAACAAAACAATTGTGCTTCTTTAATCTTTTTTCTCATAACTGATAACAAATCTTTATTCCCTGACTCAGAATTATAGGGGTACCGTATGTACTGCAGCCACATTAGAAGTGGCATTTTCTTTGGGCACGACAGCTTAACAGGGGTCAAACCCTTTCCAGGCTGGTTTGAATTCAGAGTTTTTCTTCTTAAACACCAGTTGCCAGCCATGGCTATAGAATCCAGACTGTCCTGCTATTTACCCATAGATGGGAGAGAAGAGATGGATTCATATCTTTCCAAGGGTATTAGTATGTAAGTGAATGTAACGGATACAACTGGAATTAGAATGTAGCTCTCCAATTCCTCAATTTGAGTTGCTATCCATTACTCCACCGTACTTCCATGACATCAAAATAATGCCTTACAAAAACTCAGATTACTTTCATATGAGTGTGACATCTTTATCAGCCTATTGTTCACAGGAACCACAGATAGCTTCCCTCTCCCTCTGGTTGTTCAAAACGTTCAACCAGAGTCCTTTAAACATGTAAAAGAGGCAAATCAATTAAAATAGTGTTAGTTTAGCAGAAAAAAAAAATCAGTCAGTTTAGTGCCATACGTGATACACACTTGGGTAATCATGTCTTGAAAGAGACATGACTGACTGGGCAGAAGATTTTCCCACAGTAGGTTGCCATTACTTTTTGTGATAGACTGGTGGCCAACCAAAGCTATAGAACCTAATCTGTCTTGTTATTTAACCCGTAGTTGGAGGGAAAAGTGATGGATTAATACCTTTTCAAGGGTATTTGTGCATAAGTGAACACAATGTATTCAACTGGAATTTGAACTCAGCTCTTCAATTTTTTGTTCTGAGCTGATATCGACTGCACAACAATGTAGATGCACCAGAAAAAATACGCAGCATAAAACAAAAAAAAAAATTTCTTACCCTAAATAAAAAGTGATGTTTACCATTTATCTATGCATTAAATATTACTGCCACATCTGGACTGGTGCTTCTGCTACCAAGAGATTCTTATTTTGAGTAAAAAAAAAAAAATCTGCAATGATATCAGTCATAACCTGGCACCTCAGCTTAAATCACTTTCCTAATATGGCTTCCCTGTGCCATTTCTATAAATATGTTAATGGCAATTTTTCTAAGCTTTCCTCTTTTGCACTTCAACTTTATGAATTTAAATGCAGTACTAGAAATGCAACTAGGTCTCATCATTTTACTCTTTAAATTCCTAAGTGTCAGTTCAATATTTTAATCTTGCTCAGACCTGTAATGCCTTACAGCAAAACCAGAGAACCAAAAAATGGTTGTTCATACTGGAGATCTGATTTACACTGAGCTCTGGAGTGAGGATAGGAGAAACAAAGGCTTGCTACTTGACAGAAAGAAAACAAGACGATATTTGGGGAGAGTGTCGTCACATACATTCATTGCACTTGAGACTGTCACTACAGTGTGGGCTTATACAGCCATAACAGATGCTGCAGCTCAGACATAACTCTTTGGATCAAAGGTCTCCCGAGATCAATGGATGCCACACATACAAAGTTCTATGCTAATGGTTTCTCCTCTCACAATTATTGACTGTGGAACACTCTTCTGGCTTCTTGTTTGTCAACTATAATCTTCAAAAATTAAAATGCAATGTTAATTTCATCTTTTGTCTGATTGAGTCCTGTCCTTTCTATTGTCTTCTCTTGAAGGACTAGAGTTTCTTTTACTCCTAGTAATCCCTTGCATCTTGTGGCTTTAACACCTTCCGTTAGGTGAAGTAAAAAAAAAAAAAGGTAAAACTTGGCAACAACACAAAAAATAAACAAATGCCAAAAAACCTGCAAAAGAAACTAGAGATGTGGCCCTCCTCACCTTCATTTCACGGGAAGTCTACAGGAACTAATGGTGATACAGAACTATTTTCTGCTGGTTGCTTTTTTTTTTAGGAGTTAAAGTGGCTAAATTAAATACTGGCTAAATCTGTTTACTTTTTGCCATATAGGAATAAAATGTTGCTGCTGACACTTGATTTGAACATGGAGCACCAGAAAGCAAACATCTGACCTCGTCTTGAAGTAATTAGAAGTATCATGCTGCTGGGATCACATGACATGTAAAAACATATATATATATATATATATATATATAATAGGTATTCAATGGATTAGCATTGAGAGAAGACTAAGTGTCTGACAGTATTGTTCGAAAGCATCATTATTCTTGTATCTGTGACTTTACAAAAATGACTTTGCAAAACTTTGGGAAATGATTGTATCCACGTCTTCTCTCTTCAGCTATGGATCAATTAGCAGAGTAAACTAGATTCTCTAACCTGGAGTAGCAACCAGTCTGAGAGGAAGACAATACTGAATTCAAAACCCTAGAGAAGATAATGGTAAATTGCACTATTATCTTTCCCAAGAAATCATGCTAATTTACAAATAAAATATAAGGAACCTGTAGACAACCATCGTTGCCTACATCCTGAAGATATATATTTTTAAAAATCAGACTCACTTGTAAGAGAGTTGGTATCCAAAGCTTTTTGATATGATATAAATTCACAGAGGATCTTGCTATAAACACTCCGATCTGGTAGTCAACTTGTAACCTGATAAAAGAAATTTGACACACACATACATATAATTTTAAGTAATTACTAAATTTTTAATCCAACATTATTTTCATTAGTATAAATATTACAGACACTAAGTCTAAATGAGAGATGTGAATTTCTTAAAAAGAATAACTAAACCTTACTTTGTGACAGAAGCCTTCATGGCTGAATGGCAAAAGAACACCTAGATAAGGTAGTTTCCTAGGTTAAAAGGAAAACTAGTCCAACTCCTGATGACATTAATTTCACTGTTTTGAAAAAAACAGGGATGTTAACTCAAACATGTGTATGCACGACAATAAATATATATGTGTACACATATGTACAGGGTGCAATGGATAAATTGTCATCTAAATTATGCACAAATGAAAATAACACTGACATCCCATTTTAACAGATATATTTACCAAAATTACACAAAAAATATCTTGAAATACTAAGGAGAAACTATATTCAATAACATTTACATTGGCTTCAACCACAGCCTCCAAACGATTTTGGAATTGATTGAATTGGTAAATGTTGGCATAATCATGGCTTTCAGTTCATCTTTGGTGTTACAAGAAATTTTACTGGTCTCTTGTTCAACTGTTCAATAATTGTTGTCTGGGGAGTTAAGTGGCCAGAGGTAAGGGGTGATTTTATTGCAGAAATTGTCTAACAGCCATGACTGGGATCTCCTGCTTGTATGGCATGGTGCAGAGTCCTGTTGCCAGACATAGTGTCTTCCCGCAGCCATTCTCTTGACCCAGGGCAGCACTATCTCCTCATGGCACTTAATGTAGGCCTCCATGTTGAAACCAAGGTCTTGTGGGAAGATGAATGGAGGCATAATGTTACTATCACTAGTGACCACACCAAACACTAAGATGTTCACTAGATATATCATCAAACTCTTTCTAAATCCTCTGCACTGTCCTCAGATTGACACCTACACACTCTGAAATGTTTGTATTGAAGTTTCTGGCATCATGCAATTTCTAAATTTCTGGTGGAGTAAATTGCGTCATGGTGCTCTTTTTCTGACAGACAGTGCCCAACTGATCCTACTATACTGTGCAGCCAACAAAATTAAATATAAACAGCACACATACTCGAAATTAGAAATATAAAATGGCGACAATTTATGCATTGCATCCAGTATGTAATTTTCTAAGGTAATGGATTCTTATTTATCAATCTGATGAGGAACATACATTTTTGGGTGCAGAACAACTCAACACCACCAACTGAAAACCTAGAGAACTCAGTACAAGAAAAATATAACATTTTTATAACCAAATAAAGTAATTTATTAAGAATTAAAACCTTAATTAGTGAATATTTCTACTTAAGTAAAAAATATATTTCTTTATGATTTGCCTTATTAAAAATAATTTGAAACATTTTTTTTGCTAATTAAGGTTTTAATCCTTAATTATTTTTATTCAGTTATAAAAAAATGTTTTCTTGGTGTTGAGTTGTCTCTGCATATTTTTCCTATTCAGATCGATAGACAAAATTATATGATAATAATATTTAATATTTTTATTAATATTATATATTTTTATTAATATTATATGATAATAATATTTAATTATATAAAATAAAATATTTAATAATATTTAATTATATAAAATTATATGATAATAATATTTAATATTTTTATTAATATTATATATTTTTATTAATATTATATGATAATAATATTTAATATTTAATATTTATTCAGTTATAAAAAATGTTTTCTTGGTGTTGAGTTGTCTCTGCATATTTTTCCTATTCAGATCGATAGACAAAAATAAACAAATAAATGATTTAATAAACAAATGGAGCTTCTACTAAAAATAACATTTAAAGTGATATATATTTTGAGTTTTGATAATGCTTAGTGCCAAGATTGTTTTTTCAGTGGTTTACTGATAAAAAGATGTTTTGGCAAGCAGGTTTTTTTTTTGTTGTTGTTGTAAAGTGCTCGATATCAAGATAGACATGGAGTGTTAATAGGATTAATGTGGAGAAGTTTGTCACTTAATTGAGGAGGGTCATGATGACTTTGAAGTTTTGTGAAGGCACCACTATGATGTCCTCACTTCTCAGGGCTTTTTCTTTTATCAAAAGAAGTCAACACAAGAAAAGTAATCAAAAGCAATTAACAATCTGTAGAACCTCATGCATACAAAAATATTAAATTAAACCACGCTCCATGTAAAAAGACTCGAACACAACAGATTAAAAAAAAGTCCTGAGGAGTGAGAACATCACAATGGTGCCTTAATGAAACTTTGATGTCGACATTACTCTGCTCAGTTAAATGACAAACTTTTCCAGATTAATCACACACACACACACACAACTGGCCATAATTATTAAGCCACCCCAGTGTTTTAAAAAAAAATGATGTATTTCATAATATTTTTTAGTATTTATTGCCAAGTGAATAATTGTAAATGAAAATAGAATGGTTCTTTTGTTAATACTGCACAATAAGATATGCATCAAATGAATTGATAAATATTTAATAATTACCTATATTGCGGTTTCATCAATGAAAGAATGAAGAAAATGTAGGGTGATTCGGACGAGTTGATCTTTGCTTCCTTGCCTTGTAAAATTTTACAAAGTAATAATAACAAAAGACCCATTCTGTTTTCATTTAGAATTATCCACTTAGCAATAAATACTAACAATAGTATGAAATACAACAGTTTTTTTTAAAACTGAGGTGGCCTAATGATTATGGCCGGTAGTGTGTGTATATATATATATATATATATATATATATATATATATATATACACACACACACAGAGGAATGCCTCGGTGTAATTGCTTAAATTATAAAATTGGCTTACAGTCATATAGTGTTGAAACATCAGTTTCCACAATCACTGAGGTTAAGCAACTTCAAGCATGTTCAGTTCCTAGATGGATGACCGTTTGGGAATACCATGTGCTGTAAGCTTGACTGTGCAGGTGATGCAATGGATAATGGCTTTGAATTGTTAATTAGAGAGCAGAGTTCCAGTTCTAGCTGTATTCATTATATTTACTTATGCACAAATACCCTTGGGAAAGGTACCAATCCACCTTTTCTTCCCACCAGCTATGGGTTAACTAGTAAAACTTGTTTCACTAAATTATTATCATCTCCAATAAAGAATTCTTACGATTTGAAAATATTTTCTGGCATTAAATAACCTGTAAATGATTGATAAGCCACAGAAAACGAATCAAATCGATTTAATACTATTTATCTCATTAAGGATAAAGGCAATTTCAATTATTGAATTGTGATGAATTTGAGGTTTGTAAATTGTAAATTTCAGGTATTTAGAAACACCTAATTATCAAGACAAAGCTGATAGAAAGCAAAGATCACACAGATCATAATTTTCTATGTATTTTTAACTAGAAATAATTTTGAAACAGGCTAATACGTGTTGAAATCCTCGCAATATTTAATATTGTTAAGTTAACATTTTTCATTAAAATTTTGTTTAATCTTTCAAACCAATCAATGAAATTTAAAGAAGTTGCTTTGTTTGGACAAATACTTTGACAAAGATCCTATCTCATGGTTTAATAATTTCTTTAATTCAATTTTATAGGACTTCATAGTAAACAATATATTTTAAGAAAATTTCTTTTTCCTTTTTAACAGTAAAGAATAAATTCTTAGCATTTCTTACTCTTGAGCATGCAACATATAACTGATCATACATAAATACTTCTTTTGGAGCCAAATTTCAACTTTTAAAACTGTTTGGTCTTGTGATTTGTTTATAGTTTTCACAAATGTTGGAGGGCAAACTGGAAACTAGATTCTTGTATATAAAAACTTAAAGAAAAGATATGCAAAAACAATATTGCATTTTTATTAAATAATCATTAAATAGTTTTGAAAATAGGAGTATTTTGTATGTTAAATAATAAAACTTAATTTTTTTCCCATACATTGCTGAAACTTTATTGTAATATGCTACGCACCCTAATAAAATCAACAGTACTTTGTACTCCTGTTTGCACTTCACCCCAAAATTTGATTTTGATCAGTCAATGTATGGCTATTTTAGGGAGTGTGATGTATATTGTGGCACAGTGGATATCAGCTTGGAATAAGAAATCTGGTAGCCGAGTTCGAATTCCAGCTGAATTCATTGCTTTCACTTACGCGCAAATACCCTTGGGAAAGGTATTAATCCGTCTCTTCCCTCCAGTTATGGATTAAATAACAGGACAGATTGGGTTCTATAGCCTTGGCTGGCAACCAGTCTACCGCAGAAAGCAATGGCAACCTACTGCGGGATAATCTTCTGCCCAGTCAGTCATGTCTCTTTCGAGACATGATCGCCCAAGCGTGCATCACGTATGGCACTTAACTGACTGATATATAGACGGACAGACTAACAGAAGTCACAGAATTTTGTATATAGATAGAAAGATTTATTAAGATTTTCAATCTTACAGCATATCATTTCTGCAAATATTTAAAAAAATTTCTTAACAGTCAGTCAGTTAAGTGCCATGCGTGATACACGCTTGGGCGATCATGTCTCGAAAGAAACATGACTGACTGGGCAGAAGATTATCCCACAGTAGGTTGCCATTGCTTTCTGCGGTAGACTGGTTGCCAGCCAAGGCTATAGAACCCAATCTGTCCTGTTATTTAACCCATAACTGGAGGGAAGAGACGGATTAATACCTTAACAGTACAAAATTTAAATATAGAATGAAGATGTGGAGACATTTCTTTTATATGGTTTGCTTTTGTTGTTATATTTCCTTGGAGGAATTAATTACACTACTTTTTCCTTTTTGGTAATTTATTTCAATATGTCTGATTTTGCTTTGTAAATGAAGGTAAAAACTATTTTCAGTTTAATAGATTTATTTTCATATCTCACTGACAATTTAACAAAGTTCAGGTGACATTATAAACTGTTTAAAATGTCTATTTTATTAACATTGTCAGATGAGACTATCGAATGACACTTTCAGTCCATGCTTAGGTGATCATGTCTCATTTGAGACATGACTGACTATGCAGTAAGTTGCTATTATTTTCTGCTGTAGACCAGTTGCCAACCAAGGCTACAGAACCTAATGTATCCTGCTATTCAGTTCATAGCTAGAGGGAGAAGAAATGTATTAATACCTTACCCCCCCCCCCCCCCCAAAAAGAAAAAGAAAAAGAAAAAATACGTTTCTGAAAGGTTAGTCTCTATCCATTTTGAAGTACTACCTTAGTCTGCTAATTTTTAAAATTCCAATGGGTAGTCACAAAAAAAATAAAGAAAGATTGATTCATTTCTTAAGGCTTATCAACTCTTTGCAAGTTATTTAAAGCCAGAATATTTTTGATTGTAAAAATCTTTTTTGTGGGGTGGGGAAATCATGATTCAGTGATACAAATTTTACAAATTAACATAACTGTGGAGTGAAGAGGTGGATTTATACCTTTCTCAATAGTATTTGTGTGTAAGTAAATAAAATGAGCCCAACTGGAATTGGAACTCAGTTCTCCCATTAACAATTCCGTGCCATTATCTATTACACCTGCTGCTCATCCAAGCTGAAATCACATGGTATTTCCAAGTCGTTACCCATTGAGGTACTGACCAGGCTTGATGTTGCTTAACTTTGGTGGTTGTATGGGAACTGGTATTTCGATGATGTGGCCATAAGTAAGACCAATAAAAGAAATAAATACTAATATTTATAATAAAAGAAATAATCTGCTTACCAACGATACTGATCAAAAGGAGTCAGCCAAAAGTTATTAAAATATAATAATTCAAACTGAAAAGATAATATGACAATTCATTAGTGAAGGCTACACTTTTTAACTGTCAAACACAGTATTAACAACATATCTACTTGTAGAACAGTAAGTTAAGATTCCATCTGTTGGTTCTTCATCTGAACATTCCGATACATCCAATAGTACTGCTGTAAATATTCATAAGAGAGAACCCAAACAGGAGGGGAAAAGCCCATGGAAATTGATCCCACTGGTAAAGGATGGGTGAGGATGGCTGCCAGGGATGATGGTGACTGGAAGGAAGTGGCAAAAAACAATGGGATAAATGAGAAGACTGCAAGGGGGGTTTATTTGCAGTGAATCTGAGTCACCAAATAGTAGAGGTAGGTTTCAGCAGGTAGAACATGAAGACGCACAGAACGAACCAACGTCTATATCCACTGAACCATGTGTCCTCCAGGACGCATGGAACTGACCAACATTTATATCCACCTCAAGGACACGTGGCCCCGTGGATATAGATGTTGGTCAGTTCCAGTGACTTGACCCAAATAGTTGTGAGTTCAATACCAGGCAGTGGTGAACAAATAACTTAACACTGTAAGTTAAAGAAAGATAACTCATGGATATCAGAAGTGGCTTCGCACAAGGAATGTGAATGATATACCCCAGTGATCATAATAAAGGGTTCCGTTTGAAATTCCTAGCACCTGAAGAAGACTGGAGTGTACAACAGCCATAATGTCATAAAAATTGAAAAAAAGGGAGGACAATAGCCCAAATAATGTAAATAGTGTAAATATTACCTCATCTCAGAAATATAGACAAATAGAATGATCTATTATTAAACGTTGTACAAATGGCAATAAAGATGAGGACAATAGTCTGAATAATGTAAATAGTGTAAATACTACCTCATCTCAGAAGTATAGACAAATTCTTATTGTTTTTATAATAAATTTAGAATGATCGTATTTTTTGATTAATTTGACTGGGTGGAAGATTAATTTGAGGGGGAAAATGTAGTGTAATGCTTAGTAAGCTTGTCTTGCTAAATCAATTATGACACAGTAGTGAATTAGAGTTTATGACTGAGTAGCAAGTTTCAGCCTTGTGCTTAGAAAATCACCAAGGTTGGCTCAGAATGAAGCCAGTTTACATCTATATTGGCCTCATTTGGTGAAGAGATTTCTTTTCCTCAACAAAAACTTGATGTAAAAGCATTTTGGCCTTTGAGATATGTTGGCATATTTTTCAAGACTATCTTTGATTTTTAAAAAATAAATTTCTCTTTATTTTTGAGGATCAGAAAAAACAACAATAAAATTTTAATGAATACCATCTGATATAATCATTTATTGTAACTGGTATCTCAGGTTAAGTGTTGTGGAGTAGTTTTCGCACTGAAGGTTATAATCGTGCTATGTCAGTTGCTAATTGACTTAACGTACCCAAAATGTTAGGAACTTGGTAATCTTCCACTGAAAGCTGACTCCTTAGTATTTGGCTAACTGCCGACTAATATCAACGACCTAGTAGTTTTACTGAACTCCAATAGAAGTCTAAAGAACACCAATGAACTTTCTGTTAACTCTTATTAATATAGGAGGGAGAGTCCATTATCTGAGGAATAGGTGTGTTTCCTCATAACATTAAGCCACTTTCCAACCTCCCTGTTTCTTTTCTATCAGTCAGTTAATTGCCATATGTAATACATGGATGTGCGTTGTGGTGCAGTGGATATCAACACGAAACAACAAATCGGGGAGCTGAGTTTGAATTTCACTTGAATTCCTTGCATTCACTTACGCACAAACACCTTTGGGAAAGGTATTAATCCGTCTTTTTCCTCCAGTTATGGGTTAAATAACAGGACAGATTGGGTTCTATAGCCTTGGTTAGCAATCAGTCTACTGCAGAAAGCAATGGCAACCTACTGCAGGATAATCTTCTGCCCAGTCAGTCATGTCTCGAAAGAGACATGATCACCTAAAGTATCATGTATGGCACTTCACTAACTGAATACATGCTTGGGCAATCAGCTCACTTTTGATCCATGACAGACTAGGCAGAAGATTTTCCTACAGTAGGTTGTCATTTCTTTCTGCAGTAGACTGGTTGCCAACCAAGGTTATAGAACCCAATCTGTTCTGCTATTCAAACCATAGCTGGATGGAGAAGAGATGGATTCATGCCTTTCCCAAGGGTATTTATATGCATGAGTGAATGAAATGAATTTGACTTGAATTCAAACTCGGCTTTTCCGATTTCTCAATCCAAGCTGATATCCATAACACCAAAACGCACATCCTTTTCTATAAATATATAATAAATATAATCTTCAATCTCCTTGAATCTTGGTCTTTTAATCACCTCTCTCTTAACATTTTCTCAGTTTCTTTCACTCTCAGTAAACCCTTGTATCTTAGTGGCTTTATCACCTTGCTTGGGGTGAAATAATTATATATAAAGAAAAAACATTACATTATGGACTAATATTTTCATCTTTTATTATGATGAAACATTTTGGCCATTGCTCTCTCAGCCTTCTTCATGAGTCTGTCAATCTGGGTAACCTTCAGGGAATTTCAAACTGCAACCCTTTATTTAATCTACAGGAGAGACTTTTCTTGATCTGCTGTCCAGTAGTATGGCACACTGATTATTTTTCAAAATAATTTTTTCTGCAGAATGATTATTTTGTTCCATGTTTAGTAAACTTATGTAGAAATTTCCCAGCAGATCATTTGAACTGACACATTTTTAAGTTGAAAAATTTGCCTTAGCAGGACTGTTCCAGATAGCACTTGTATTTGGTAAAAAAAAAAAAAAAAAAGTATGAATTTATTGGCCAACCACTTAGTTATAGTTTAAATAGTAGGGTAAACTAGTCTTTCTTAACATTTATTTATTTTCTATGATGGAATTTATGATATTGGAAATGAAAAATAAACAACTGTGTCATTGACATAATCACTTACCAAAGCTTGATTGATGTAATATTCAGCTATATAGACCAAAAACAATGGCACCATATATTTTAGAAGCATCTGAAATATAAAAATACCAGAATAAGTTCAACTGTCCTTCTGATGAGTGTCTTTTTAGTTCTTATCTTTCTTAAGACTTCCACATTTCTCACATGCACATTCAATACATGATATTCACAGCATTTGTCTAGAGAACCACATCTGTCAGTTTGAGACACTTCTTTGTAAAGAAATTGTACAGCATTCACTGGCATATATATCAACATGTTTTGTTTAAAAACGACTGACAAAGAACATTATATTAATTTTTTATTTAATTTTTCTAGTATTCTCACGTTTTCTTTTGGCTGGAGATAAGCAGGTATATATACATATATATATATATATATATATATATAGGAGGATAGATATGACAGCAATTTATCAATACTTTTTGTTCCTAACCAATTTCTTGATACCTTTTTTTAGTTTCTGAAAGGCATTTTTCTCTATTCTAATGTAAAAAAGTTAGATATTATGCAGCAGTTCTGTACTCTTTTCTTGGTTTATAATTAAATCTTCCTATTTTTAAATTCTTTGCTTAGTTTTTAGAAGGCATTTTCCTTCATTCTAATGTAAAAATTTGTTTTATTTTTATCCCTTAAAGTACTAACCAATTTCATATTTTTAAAAAAATTTTTTCAAATTCATTTAATCCCAAGGCAGTTTTATTGCCACTGGTGTGCAGGGGGTTACATAGGAGGAAGGTGATGAAATAGAGGGACAGGTTATAGGGCGTGTCAGGAAGAGGGTAAGAGAAAGATGAGAATACTGGTGTGATGAGAGGAGTGGACGAAGGATGAGGGAAAGGATGCGAGTCAGAGAGATAGGAGATGACTATTGACCTTACATTTAAATTCTTGGAGATTATAGTTGTCAGAGAAGCAAGTATATGGAAGGGAATTCCACAGGCGGGAAGTGTGAGAAAAGAGGTTGTTAGAGTAGAAGTTGTGGTTACATTTCATTGGTTTCACTATAAAAGTGGGGGACCTAGTGGCTAGTCTATTAGCTCAAGTAAATTCATACATAGGGGGCTCCAGTGAGCTAAGTTCATTGGAGCAGAAGCCATGAAAGTATTTGTAAAAGAGACACAGGGAAGCCACATTGCGCCGATGAGAAAGTGACTGCATCTGAACTGCCAAGTTGGGATCGATCGCATTACAGATTCTCTGTTGGATTTTGTCAAGAGGTGAATAGCAGGGGCACCCAACCAGATGTGGCAGCAGTATTCAATATATGGGCAGATGGTAGATTTATATATGTGCAGGATGGATTCAGATGGGAAAAACTAACTGGCCCTACACAGTGAACCGACCTTCTCAGCAGCGGATTTAGCTATGGATTTGATATAGTCATTCAAGGTTTGCTGTGAGAATTAAGCCAAGGAGATACAGTATTTTGATTTCAAGTCAACTAGCC
This sequence comes from Ascarosepion bandense, assembly GCA_037127315.1. NCBI lineage: Eukaryota > Metazoa > Mollusca > Cephalopoda > Sepiida > Sepiidae > Ascarosepion > Ascarosepion bandense. The sequence continues at coordinate 436,185 of JBBBDQ010001583.1, forward strand.
TGATCGATGCTAAGGGATGGGGGAGTTAGGAGTGATTGTCTGTGATGGTTAACAGATAACAGCTTCATTTTGGAAGCATTAAAATTCACAGGCCATTTCTTACCTCAGTCTACCACAGGTCCTTTTCAAGATCAGAAGAGAGGTTCGCTTTGCCAGCCTCAGCAGATTTTTGATCGAGGCGAGAGTAAATGGTGGTGTCATCAGCGTAGATGCCTACTTGGGATCTGATTACATCAGGGAGATCATTAATGAAGAATAGAGTCTTGAGGGACACCCATGTTGGTATGATAGTATCAGGAGGCATATCCATCCAATACTACCTTGATTGTGCAATTTGAAAGGAATGACTGGATAGGTCAAACAATCATCCAGTTATACCATAGCTGCCCTGTAGCTTGCATAGAAGGCCAGCATGCCAGACTTTGTCAAACACTTTGGAGATATCCCGAGCAACAGTCCAAGCTTCATCATTCTCATCGAGAGCCTGGTATATATACTAAGTGATGACCATTAGCATATCAGCAGTAGACCTGGTGAAGTGGAAACTGTTTGTTAGAGAAGAGACTGTGAGATGTTTAACCATCTCGGCATTGATAAGGGCTTCGAACACTTTACCAAAAATCAACAGAAGGTTGATAGAGTGATAATTAGAGGGGTCTGAGGGTTTCCCAGTATTCTTAAATATAGGAACGACAGAGAAGGACTTCCAGCAAGCAGAGAGGCAGTAGTTATAGAGTTTGGAAAGGACAGAGGAGAGTTCTTCAGGACAATGATCAGGATTCCATCACCTCTGTTCGCTTATGGGGGTCAAGCTTTTTTACGTCATCAAGTGCCATTGACATAGGACAAATATAAAAATAGTTCTATTCATACGACATTGAGCACTGTTTTATTAACACTTGAATAATACCATGTATGTGTATGTTTATATTAATTAACATAACTATATATATATATATATATATATATATATATATATAGTACTTGCATACACCCACATCATGTTGAAATAATGAATTGTGAAAGATCACCAAAGTTAAACAATGTTGAGCCTGGTCAGTATCTAGATAGGTTTGGTTTGACAGTTTGGTTTAAGTTTAACGACCCATCAACCATTTTGGTCATTTAAGGGCCAGTCTTTAAATATTGGGACCACATTTTTTTTTTTAATATGGTTCAATTTCAATAAAGTTTTGTTGGAAACATTTTTCATTCAATAAAGTTTTGTTGGTAATATATTTTTCATTGAAAAAAGTTTTGTTGGTAATATATTTTTTGTTCAAAAATGTTTTGTTGGTAATATATTTTTTGTTCAAAAAAGTTTTGTTGGTAATATATTTTTTGTTCAAAAAAGTTTTGTTGGTAATATATTTTTTGTTCAAAAAAGTTTTGTTGGTAATATATTTTTTGTTCAAAAATGTTTTGTTGGTAAATACCTTCCTAGCATTTTGACCCTGGTTTGGGGGTTAACTATTTACCCATAGCTGGGACCCTAGCAGGTGCTACCACTTTGGGTCAGGGTGGACCTGGGAACAACAGCAATTAAGAGGTGGTTCCATGCTCCTCACAACCTCCCAATCAGAGGCCTTGCTACCGGATGCAGTTTACGGTCATACCCAGGACCGTATCTAGATAGGTGATCACTTCGGAATACCAGATGCTGTAAGCTCTGATGTATGGGTGGTGTATTGGATAATAGGATAATAGCTTGGAATTGTTAATCAGAGAAAGTTCCCAAAATATATTTTCTGGCTTTAAAAAAACCAGCAAAGGGCTGTAGAAAATGTATTGATCAATCAATGAACCAGTCCAAGCCATGAAGTGACACAATTCAATATTCTCTATAGATTGCATGACTTTTTAGTAAACCTGATGAATATTTCAGTGTTCTTAAATTTTAAAAAGCAATAACATTTTGCTCTTGTATCTAAATAATTGTTACAAAATAAAATCCTTGTATTTTCCTTGATAAAGTCCTTTAGAGGACAAAAAGAATTGGCTAAGATAAGTTTTCCATTTGTCTTTATATATATATATATATATATATATATTATTGTGTAGTCACAATGATCACACAAGATATTTAGTGAGACCCTCCAAATTTACATGTACTTCTTACATCATCTAAAATACAAAATCCCCCACTTACCAAGGTAATGTTACATGGAATAAATTTTGATGACAAGTTAGTAAAATATTACTACCAGTAGTACTTTATGACACTTAAAACACACTTAGTAACCAAATCTCAACCCTTGACTTTTGACAGTTCAAATATATATACTTTTTTGCAACAAATTCAAAACAGGAAATTATATTGATGAAACAAGTACATAATTGTGTCTTTGGTTTATTTGTTGATATTTCTGAGATGAGATATTTACATTATTTGAACTATTGTCCTCATCTTTATTGTCGTATTTACAATCTTTCAGCTGTTGTATGATTTGACCTTCGTCAAGTGAGTGAAATGCTGAACCGAACCCTTTAATTCGATCACTGAGGTATACTGTTCTCATTCCATGATTCATGCCTCTTCCAGATACCTTAGTTATCTCTATTTAATTGAACTCCCCAATTTGTTTTTGCCACTACTATCATCAGCTATTAAACTCACAACCTTTTGGGTCAAATCACTGGATCCAACCAACGCTTTTATCCACTGGGCTATGTGTCCTTGAGGACATGGAGCAAGAACAATCTATTCCAGTGAATGAAACAAAGGGTTTGGTTAAAAGTTCTAGTCACCTAAAGAAGGGTATAGTTCCAGTCTGTCTTGCTATTCAACACTTAGCTGGAGGGAGAAGAGATAGATTAATACATTTCCCAAGGGTATCAAATGAATTGAATTCAACTGGAATTTGAACTTGGCCATCAGATTTCTCATTCTGAGTCGATATCCATTTCACCACAACAAACTTCCATACAAAGTCATATAATATAAGCAGGTTATACAAGATTAAACAAAGGAAAAAAAATAACATTTTAAATCACTTTACCACTTCCAACAGTAATGAATCACTTGATGCTTGAAATATAGGGGGAAAAAAAAAACCTTGCATAAGTATACAATGTGCATAATACTAGTCTCTTGGGAATGCTTGCTACAAATCCACATCCACATGATGTGTACCTGGTCTTGTGATTTCAGGACACACACTTGACAGGTCATATACAACTAGCAGTATAGCCCGGCATTGCTCGGGTGTAATGAAAGCTTTAAAACTAATCCTTGGTTCTGGAGCTCAGACTAAAGAATATTTGTGTGAAATTTGGTGAGAATCGGATAAAAATTGTGGATTTGTATAAAGGACATACAGACAGATAAATAGACACACACACACAAACATCTTGCCTTTTATATATATATTATCGATTTTCTGCACTATTGTAAGAACTGCAACCTTGAAACTTTTGAATATCATTTCTTATGTCATTGTCTATGAGTGTATCAAATCTGATTAAAATTGGACCACTCCTTCTATAACCCGATTTTTTCGATTATCGATTTTCGATATTTATCGGGGGTACCTCGACACAAAACCTAGCTAAGAACACTCGCAGGCGCTTATAGTACAACTGTGTAAATTTTCAAGAAAATCGGTTCAGCCGTTTCGGAGTCTATAGGTAATGGACACACACAGACAAAATTCCATTTATAAATAAGTTTAGATTTAGATATAGGCCCAAAGTTTTGAACCACCCTCAAGATTTAATAATTAATAAATTTCATACCTTCTTTGACTTAACTCCTATTAAGCTAAAACTATTTCACCCATTAGGGCATAGTGTCTAATTTTTTTTAGAGATGGAGTTACCTAAAAATTTTATTTCTGTCAGCTCTAAGATTATCATTAGCCAGAAAGGTAGATTAGACAAAAAGAGATCAAATTTTAAGGTCACTTTATGAAGTAATGGGTTTATTTTTATTATTGAATATATGAGAAAACCCCTTCAGAAAGAGGAATTTACTCCCAGCACACTGGGTGTGCCTTATCCTAAGTCACTTGCTAGTTTAATTTGTTTCTCTTCTACACCTTCTTCTAAACAGGTTACGACACAAGGCTAGAGAGCTGAGTTTACCTTGCTATCTGAACACACTGAATATGAGATGAGTGCTTTGATTAAATTTATGACTGACAGACAGTTTTACATTAAAAAACACATGGCCCAGTGGATATAGGTGTTGGTCAGTTTAAGTGACTTGACCCAAAGAATTGTGAGTTCAATACCTGGTTACAGCAGTGGTTAATAAATAACTTGAGTTGAGTTAAAGAGAGATAATGTGGTAGCTGGAATTGGCATTACACATGGAATAAGAATTATATACTCTAGTGATCAAAATAAAAGGTTTGGTTCAAAATTTCAAGCATCTGAAGACGGCCAGAGTGTTCAACAGCTGAAACATTGTAAGCATAGCAATAAAGATGAGGTCAACAGTCCAAACTGTAAATAGTGTATGTTACATTCCTATTGAAATGTCTTTTTGCTAAGAGAAGATGCTAGAGTAAATAAGTTTACTTACCACAATTCTGAGCAATTTCTCTTTTGGAGAAAGAATAAGTCGTGGTGGATTTGCTTAATAAAAAAATAAAAAAAATTTTTAAATTAATTATTGATATAGTTAAAAATAAATTCATTACACTTAGGTGTCTAAGACAAAGGAGGATTTAATAATTGGTGGGAATAAAGACATTAGCTACTCTTAGGTGTCTAATGAAAAGGAGGTCTTCATAACTGGTGGGAATAAGACATTTGCTACTCATAGGCATCTAATATGGGGTGGGTGGGATGTCTTCATAACTGATGAGGATAAAGACAGTAGCTATTTGTAGGCATCTAATATGAAAGAGGTCATAATAATTGGTAACAATAAAGACATTTGATACTCTTAGGCGGGTCTTAATTATTGGTAGGAATGTCATAATTTTTCACTACATACAAGAAATGGAGGAGTTGGAAAATCACTTAAAGGGATATAATGTTTTTAATTTAAGTAAAAGGACATTAAAAAAAATCAAATGAAAAACATTTAAGTTTATAAAAGTAACACTCATAATAACTCTGGATAGAAAAAAACACACACACTTTTACACAATTCAAGTCAGGCTTAGGCTTGCCAATGGTCAGATTTAACTCAGTACAACCTGCCACATGGACAAATGGTCAGCATCTAAAATAGCTCCCCCTACTAGCTTTTTTGTTGGTGTGGATAATGGCATGTTATCCCACAATGAAAAACAAGTCCTTGTCGGTGCAAATGAGCTTCTTATTTGAGTCAACAGCCAATGTATATCTGAGGTATGATCAAACAGTATTAAGAATAGTAATAAAATTAAAATGCGCAAAGTTGAGCTGCTTGGCACAGATTGACCTTGAACTCTGTCATTCACCCACACTAAGTTATAATGTTCTTGGTTACTTTCAGTGTTTCTAGTAGAGCTTGGAAGAAGTGTAGAGTGTGGTCGACAGCGCACAACAAAATTCCTCAGGTCAGACCACTACCATCTTCCCAGATCTTAACCCTTGTAACTTGGTCTACTTCAAAAATCAAATCCCACTAGAAAGAAACAAAATTTTAAGATATTGATGAAATCCAAGGAAATGCAACAAATCAGCTGCTTCCTATCCCAAAAATAGAGATCCAGAAATGTTTCTAGCAATGGAAATGTCATTGGAAAAAGTGTGTGGCTTACGAAGGGGACTACTTTGTAGAAGATTAAATACTGAATTGATATTGTTGATTGTTGTAGTTTTATTTTTATGGCACCAGTCTTGATATTTTCTTTTACCAAACCTTATATATATATATTATGCTCTCATTATGACTGAGCTCTCTGGAGAAGAAAATTTTGAAAACAGTTTCCACTTCTGCTATATGCGTGACTCCTCAGAAATGAATCAAGTTCTCTTGGTGACTGGCATGTGTATACACTACTTATATACAACACGTTAAAATTTCCCTTCTCTGATTCCATGCGTCGATGGCTTAGGGAGTAGCGACTGACTGACACCAAATCGGTCGAGTTTCAATCCTGGCTAGAAGCAAGTGGATGCATCTAGCCACACTAATGAGCTGTGATACAGCGAAACAGGCTTGTATGTGGATGACTAATATATATATATAGTAATGGACTTAATCACAGTAAGTCAACACTAATAATAACAGACTAAATATCTGAAAATAATGCTAACTAACAGTAATATAAACAGTCTTCTAACCTGGTGAGGACTACCTTGTGGGTTAAATAAAGGGGGAGAAAAAAAAGAAACAAACAGCGCACCAGAACAATACGTCTAGTGCTTGTTTGAAAGAAAAAAAAAACTAAGACGAAACCTTAACAGCAAAGTGCTCGATACGAAAGTAGAGCAGAATACAATGTATTGTATTGTATATATATATATATATATATATATATATATATATATATATATAATCACTTCTTCATAGTCAACCAGTGAACTTTTCAGCCCACCCTGATTATTATCTTCCTATTTGAGAAATAGTAAAATCCACTTTGACATATAAGGAATGCATGACTAACAAAATCCATAGCGGCTCAGAACGATCATTATCATTACTTGTGGGATGACCAGGTGGTCATCATATCATTTAAGCATTTTTATAAAGCAAAAATATCTATCTATATCACTATCAGAAATCATACATTTCTTAGCACAAGTAGATATTTTAAAACCAAGATTTTAGACAAAAAATATTGACAGGAGTTCATGTAACCTTATTTTCAGATGGCTGATGTTAATTTTAAGTGATTTTCAGCATGAGAAGAGATTTCTCCAAAATTGGAGAATACAATTATTTTTGTCAAGTAAAGTAGTCGAAATGTTAACAAGTGGAAAATACAAGTGCGGAGTGCAATGAGTACAAAATTATTTTATGTATCAAAGCAATTCTAGTCAAAATATATATCAATGGGTTTTGACGATATGTAACCATAGGTCAAAATGCAGCCTTGAGGATTTCCTGTGTACTGAATTATCAGGACAATTGATAAGAGCAGACAGACAATAAGAGGGAGTAGGTTTTTCTTCCCTTCTATTAGAAATTGAAAACCTTATACATCCGCTTCCCACCTAGGTCTGGATGCCTGTTTAACAAAATCACAGTGCAAGATAAAATTATTTAAAAACACTGGAGAACCCTCTGACCCTGCAAATTACTGCCCTATCAGCCTTCTTCTGATCTTTGGCAAAGTGTTCAAAGCCATTATCAACGCTGAGGTGGTTCAGCATCTCACAGCACACAGGCTCCTCTCGGACAAGCAATATGGTTTCCACTTCACCAGGTCTACTGCTGATATGCTAACGACCATCACCGAGTACATATACCAGGCACTCGACAGGAATGGCGAAGCCCGAACCATTGCATTGGATATATCTAAGGCGTTCGACAGAGTTTGGCATGCTGGCCTTCTATGTAAACTGCGGAGCTATGGTATAACTGGACATTTGTTTGAACTAATCCAGTCATTCCTATCTAACCGCACAATGAAGGTGGTATTAAATGGACATGCCTCTCAGAACTACCATACAAACGCAGGTGTCCCCCAAGGCTCCATCTTAGGTCCTACACTCTTCCTGATATATATTAATGATCTCCCTGATTCCATAAAAGCCCAAATAGGTTTGTACGCCGATGACACCAGTTTACTCTCGCCTCCTACAAAAATCTGGTGTAGGCATCAAAGCTAACCTTGCAGCCGAGATTGCAAAAGACCTCCAATTCATATCGGACTGGGGTAAGAAATAGCTAGTAAATTTTAATGCTTCTAAAACGAAGCTACTCTCAATTAACCATCATCAACAATCTCACCTACCTCCCATTAGCATGGACCAGGCTTACCTCCCAGAGAGTAAAACACTACGCCTCCTTGGTCTCACACTTTCAGCGGACCTCAAATGGAATGACTATATCGAATCCATTGCTAAATCCGCTGCTATGAAAGTCGGTTCTCTGTGTAGGGCTCGGAAGTTTTTTCCGTCTAAATCTATCCTGCACATTTATAAATCTACCATCCGTCCGTGCATTGAATACTGCTGCCATATCTGGTTGGGTGCCCCTGCTGTTCTCCTCGGGCTTCTCGATAAGGTTCAGAAGAGGGTCTGTAATGTGATAGATACTGACTAGGCAGACCGCCTGCAGTCTCTCTCCCACCGGCGCGACGTGGCTTCCCTGTGTCTCTTCTATAAATACTTCCATGGCTTCTGCTCCGATGAACTTAGATCACTAGTGCCCCCTAAATACGAATTTGCACGAGATACTAGATTAGCAACTAGATCCCACCCTTTTACAGTGAAACCGATAAAATGCAGCCATAACTTCTACTCCAACAATTTCTTTCCTCGCACTTCCCGACTGCGGAATTCTCTTCCAAATGATTGCTTCCCCGACGGCTACAATCTCCAGGAGTTTAAATGTAAGGTCAATAGACACCTCCTAACACACTAACCTGCTCCCATTCTATCAAACACTCTTCCCATCTGCCCAACCCTCATCCTCGGTATCCTTACTCATCTGTCACCTTTCTCCTGACATTCCCTATGTCTAACCACTCCTTCTCTTTACCTTCCCCTATGTAGCCCCATGCGCAATAGTGGCAGTGGAATGCCTTGCTTGGGGTGAGATGATTAAAAAAAAAAAAAAGTTAGTTTGGCTCCCATGTCTTGGGTTGAGAGGTTGGAAAGATATTTGAATGGTGGATTGAATAATACAGTTAGACAGAAACTGGCCTGCTGCTAGAAACAAGAAAGGAGAGAGGGAGATATTGCAAATTCAACCAACTGGAAGTTGAATAAACCATTATCCTGTAGAAATAAATCAACATGAATATTATTGTGCTACTGAAATACCAGCCAACTGATATTTCTTTTTTGTCACTTACTTTGACTTGCTTGTAATTATTTGATATATATAAATATATATAAATCTACACCATATCATTGAGGTCTTAAATCTGGTTTTCATTATATACCTATCCCTTGCATGTCTGGACCAGACTCATCAAGTGGTAATAAGTGGTCCTGCTTTGGCTAATCCAAGATCAACAACACAATGTGGGCGGAATTAGCCAAAGGTTAGGGTGGTTGGGTATAAAAGCAATGAACAATTTAGCATTAAAAATATTTAGCAGTTTAGGGGGGAAAAATCAGTCTAATTTCTAAGAACATAAATATATAAATGATTATCTCAAAAAATAAGCATTAAAAAAGTACAATACTGTTGCTATATCTGATTGGGCACACCCGCTATTCATCTCAGATTCTTGACAAAATTCAAAGGTGGATCTGCAATGTAACTGATCCTGATTTGGCAACTTGACTTCAGTCACTTTCTCACCAATAGGATGTGACTTCCCTCTGTCTTTTCTACAAATATTTTAATGGCTTCTGCTCTGATGAGGTTATTTCCCTGATGCCTTCTTGACATGAATTTATTCGGGCTACCAGACTGGCAACTAGGTCCCACCCTTTTACCGTCAGAACTATCAAATGTAACCACTATTTTAACTCAAGCATTTTTCGACTGTGGAACTCTCTTTCATATACTTGCTTTGCTGATAGTTACAATCTCCAAGAGTTTAAGTGCGACATCAATTGCCATCTGTTATCTCCTTGATTCCCATCTTTCTCTTATTTTTTCCTCACCACCCACTGTATTTTGTTGTTCTTCCTTTTCACTCTACTCTTAAGTAATGCCCTAACGCCAGTATTCTTATCTTTCTCTCATCCTTTCTCCGACACCCCTGTATCTTGTTCCTCTTTTTTTCTCGCTCTCTGCTCATGTAACCCCCTGTGCACCAGTGGCAGTACTGCCTTGCTTGGGGTGAAATGATTATAAAAAAAAATTTACTTACAAGTGAACTGTGTATGTTGAGTAAGAGTTTTTCCAATTGACTGAAGCACTGGAGGTTTTTTAAGTAATATGAAATAACTGAAAGGTTAAAAAGAAAACAAATTGAAGAATCAGTGAGAATCAAAAATATGTTATGTTCCAATTGTATTCAGATTTGTTTTTTAATTATTTTGCCCCAAGCAAGGCAATAAAGCCACTAAAACATAAAGAGTTACTGAATGTGAGGGAATATGAAAAAAAAGAAAACATTATTAATTAAAGAGAAAGAACATTAAAAGAACAGGAATTAAGAAGCCATGAGATAATGATTGACATTGCATTTAAACTTCTGAAGATCAAAATTCACTGGAAGGCAAGAGACAGAAAGAATATTCCACAAGCAAGAAATGCAAGAGAAGAAACCATTAGCATAGAATTTGCAGTTACATTTAATATTTCAACAGTAAAATGATAAGACATTTTCAGGGAAGCAAGAGGCAAGAAGAATGTTCCACAAGCAAGAAGTGCAAGAGAAGAAACTGTTAGCATAGAACTTATGGCTGCATCTAGATATTCCAACTGTAAAATGATGAGATCTTGCATCTAATCTAGTCAGTCAGTGCTATACATGATTTACACTTTGGGTGATCATGTCTCGAAATAGACATGACTGACTGGGCAGAAGATTATCTTGCAGTAGGTTGCCATTGCTTTCTGTGGTAGACTGGTTGCCAGCCAAGGCTATAAAACCCAATCTGTCTTATTATTTAACCTATAATTGAAGGGAAGAGATGGATTAATACCTTTCCCAAGGGTATCTAGTACTACTCTTAAATTTATAAAGTCTAGGTATCATAGAGGAAAGTTCATCAGAACAATTACCATGAAAATATTTATAAAGAAGACAAAGGGAAGCAATATTATGGCGGTGGAAAAGTGATTAGTTATAATATGTGCACTAAAAAGAAAACAAACCAAAGGCAAGGAAAAGAAACAGTGTGGTCGTACAATAGGCACTGCAATAAGAAATAATAATTTTCAACCAAACATTTTTTTTTTTCATATTACTATAAGATAAGAACTCCAGATCATGTATATTAAATTTATGAAATTAATAAGGGGTTCAGTTTGTTGTGCAAATTCATTGTAAAGTGACCCCCCCCCCCCCGGTCATAAAGTGTTATGCATGATACACATTTGGGCAATTCTATTTCTTTCAATTCATGATTGACTGGGCAGAAAATTTCCCACAATAGGCTCCTTTTTATCTCTGGGTTAGACTGGTAGCCAACCAAGGCTATAGGCCATATTCTGTCCTGCTATTTAACCATAGCTTGAAGGAGAAGAAATAAATTCATACTTTTTCCAAGGATATTTGCATATAAGTGAATGTAATGAACCCAACTGGAATTAAAACTTAGCTATTTCTGATTTCTTATTCTAAGCTGCCGTACCTTACAGCACACTACACATCCTCCTATAAAAGCCAAAACATAACTTGCTCATATGATGTGATTTCTTAAAATATAAAGAAATAATTTCCCCACCTCCATAATCTGGTGTGTTTAACTGATAGGAATATTTGAAAAAAAGAATTCCTGATGACAAATTTAAAATATTTTTATTCCTTATTTACAATGTTTGGACTGTTGTCCTGATCTTTATTGACAGATTCATGTTATGGCCACTGTATGCTCTGGCCTTCTTCAGGTGCTAAGAATTTTGAACTTAACCCTTTACTTTGATCACTGGGGTGGATCATTCTCATTCTATGTTTGATGCCACTTCTAGATGCCATGTAGTTATTTCGCTTTAACTCATTATTTGTTCAATTCAAGGACATATGGCCCAGTGGATAAAAGCGTTGCTTAGATCCAGTGACCTGACCCAAAGAGTTCTGAGTTCAATACCTGGCTGCAGCAGTGGTAAACAAATGACTTATAGTTGCGTTAAAGGGAGATAACTACATAGCTAACAGAGGTGGCATCACACATGGAATTAGAATGATATAACCCAGTGATCGTAATAAAGGGTTTGGTTTGAAATTCCTAGCACCTGAAGAAGGCTGGAGTGTACAACAGCTGAAACATTGTGAACATGGCAATAAAGATGAGGACAGCAGTTTGAATAATATAAATACTACCTCATCTCTGAAGTATAGACAAATTTTTCATTTCGATTTTTCTTTTTTACATTTTAAGAATTGATGTGATATAAGTGTTTTGTGTTGGCTTTCATAATCAAATCAATTTACAAAGAATTTCAATAACAAACAGGACATCCTTATTATTGTACAATTCCAAACATTCAACTAAATTGTGAGCAAAAACATTTTTTTATTTTTTAAGGTAGAGCTTTGGGCATTTTTCATAAAGAAATTTTTTTTATAATCGTTTCACCCCAAGCAAGACAACACCACTACTGGTGTGCAGGGGTCATATTGAGAGAAAAAACCAAGGTACAGGGGATGTTGAAGAAATGATAAGAAATGGATAGGAATTAAGTTGATAGAAGATGGCAATTGACGTTGTATTTAAACTTTTGGAGATTCTAGCTATCAGGGAAACAAGCAAATGGTAGGAAATTCCACAAACGAGAAATGCAAAAAAAAAAGAAACTGTTGGAACAGAAAAGATGGTTACATTTGACTATTCTGACGGTAAAAGAGTGGGGCCTAGGTGCCAATCTAGTAGCACGAGTAAATACATGTGGTCGGAGTACCAGGAAAAAAAGTTTGTCAGAGCATTTGCCATGAAAATACTTGTAGGAAAGACAGAGGGAAGCCACATCACGTCAGTGAGAAAGTAACTGAAGGTAAGCTGCTAAATCAGGATAGAGTATATTGCAAATCCTTTTTTGGATTTTCTCGAGAACTTTAAGATGAAAGGCAGAAGCAGCTGAGCAGATATGGCAATAGTATTCAATGCACGGATAAATTGTAGATTTATAAATATCCTTTATGAGAAGTTAAAAACTAATCCATGAAGGGTTGCCACTTGGCAGTTGATGTGAGTACAGCCAACCGATTTGAATTCAGAGTTTTTCCATCTCTTACAATTGCTGGTATACAAAACTAGAGACTGATACTGATGTAGATGGTGTGATAACTATGATTTGATTCATCAGTCCTAAGGTAACAACGTCTCTAACTATAGAAACATGAATAAACACAAACATGGATTTCTAGAGCAGACAATACAAATTATTTTTTTAGGTAGAATATTAATGCTGTAAAAAAGATGAGTCTTAATTGGTTTATTGTGTGAATGACAAGCACTGGTCATAAATCCTACATGTAAGCTTTTTGGGAGCATATTTGGTTATATTAAGTAAATGTCGTACTTTCAAACAAATACAATTATTTATTATTAGGGTGTTAGTTCTGTAAACTTCCTCTTCCGGAAGCAGTGTCAAGGAGATGTGTTGCTCTTGGTTCATCGATGTGATTGCTTCCCCTCTGTTGTTGTACTGCTGTTTAAATGCTGGTTCTCATATTGGTAGAGATAGGCTCAACTTAAACACAATTTTAGATTATCAACCTTCTGTTTGACTGGCTAATGTTGAATCCTTAATTCCGATTTGCTGTTTTTTTTTCTTATTTTACTGAAACTACGTCAGCATATTGTTTATGTCATGATGTCTAAGTTAACTTTGCACTTTGCTATCTGGCTACGATTGATAATATTTCTTTTTAAGGTTATTTAAAGCTATAACAGTTTTGAAATCTAGGTATTTTTGTTTGTGATTATAATGATTTTCTAATACAAGTCCTGCAATTTAACACATACCTGGGAGCAGAAGTGTATTTATATCTTTCTCAAGGGTATTTGCATATAAGTGAATATAATAAACCCAACGGGAATTGGAACTTCAATTTCTCAGTCTGAACCATTATCCATTATACCAACAGCACATCCAAGCTTACAGCAGATGATATTCACAAGTGGCCATTTATCTGACATATCACTCAATAAATCCTGAGATTAACTAATAAAACAACAACTTTTAGGCAAAATTCAACTTTATTCATCAACATTTCTAGGGTGATACACTGATTCCGATGCTTCTCTAACAATTTATCTTTGGCCTCACAATATGCCTCAGTTTCTGATATCACTTTTTCACTGGAGCCAAATCTCTTTCTCTAGAGCATTCTTTTGAGGTCTGCAAACAGTCAGTAGTCACTGGGGTCTAGATCTGGAGAATAGGGTGGATGTGGAAGCAATTCAAAGAGAAATTCATGTAGTTTTGCCATCGTTGTGATCAACTTGTGACACAGTGCATTGTCTTGATGAAAGATCACTTTTTTCTTCTTCATTTGCAGCCGATTTTTGGCAATTTCTTCCTTCAAACACACCAATAATGCTAGATAATATTTGCTATTCATGGTTCTTCCTTTCTCAAGGTAATTGATGAACAAAATACCTTGCACATACCAAAATACAAAGGCCAAAACTTTGCCTGTTGATGTTTGCATTTTTGGTTGCTTTGGATGGTTTTCACCTGCTGCTGTTACATTGAAAGTTGCAAACAATGCTCTGAATCATCGATGTCTTGTTACTTTTGATCAACTGTGAGCAAACACAATACCCCCTTTGTACACAGCTTTTCTCATTATTTTCTCATGTTCATGCAAAATGATGAATACACTGTCTTCTGATATGTTCAACTCCTCTGCTATCTCACGCAACTTCACTTGATTGGCCAAAATGAGTTTATTGGAATTTTTTTGGTGTTTTCCAGGACAACTGCTGATTTTAGGCAACCTGAGTGTTCAGTATCATTTGTGTCTCTACGACTGCGTTTAAAGTCAGCATACCAACTTTTAACCATTGTTTTCGATGGAGCAGATTCCGAATAACACTTATCAAGCCATTGCTTTGCTTGAACAGTTTTTCCCCCCCATCAGAAGGCAATGCTTTATCAACACACAAAATTCAGATTTTTCCATTGTTTTGAAAATTTGCAACAGTAGCTTCATTTAAATAATTAATTTGTAAACTAATAATCTAATTGGGTCCAAATTCTGTCTTGTGCCATTTAAAGTTTAGTATTTCATGAAAATCATATGGATTTTTTATTAGTGACGTCATCTATAGGTCAGGCCCAGAATTTATTGAGTGATATTTTAGATACTGGCCAGGTTTAATGTTGCTTAACTTCAGCAATTGGATAAGAACCAGTGTTTCAATATAACCTATCACTCTCAAAAAGAGAAAGAAAACGTCATAACCTACTGAGGTACCATCTTAGAAATAAGAACCAGAGGAAAAAATGGGATGACAATGTCACTAAGTAGACTGCAAGATCATAAACAGAACCTTAGATACTGGCTCACAACCATGACATATGGAGAGAGCTGGTCAGATACTCAGCTATGTAATATCCTTATAACCATACCTGGTCAATGGACATATGAGGACGAAGAAGATCACTTACCTGAATGCAAATATAACTGGAATGATAAGCATCATTAAGACAGCATTTCTTGGAGTAATTCCAATTTGTGTGAGGCCAGCATAAGATAATGCACCAAATACGCCAGCTCCCCCTGTACCTGAAGACCATGTAGATACAACATTCCTGTTAAAAATAAAGGCAAAACCAAAGAGTTTATTATAATGCCAAGCATCAATAAAATTATTGGACTGAGAGAAAAGGAAGTTCTTATAAAATCATTATTTTTTCTTCACTTATTTAACAGGGAAAATAATTGATATTCCCTACCATAAATCATCTTTCTTTTTTTTTTTATGTGCCATGTTTCTTAAAGATGGGTGATCATAGCTCTCCACTATTTTTGTTATTCTAAGCAACTTTTGATACTTTGTCATGTGTGTGTTTTTATTGTGTTCTGTCATCCATTCCCACAAACTCATTAAGCAGGTTACTGTTCACACTTGCTTCAGTATGTCTTACGAGTGTTAAATTCTCTAGACCTTCTTTCCTCATTACATGTCCCCAAAATTTCAAGCATAACATTCTCTATTCCTCTAGGCTTCTGAGATGAAGTAGTATTTATACTAATTCCATTGTTCATATTATTGTCCTCATCTTTATTTCCATGTTTACTATGTTTTAGCCATTGTATGCTCTGGCCTACTTCAGGTGCTAAGAATTTCAAACTGAACTCTTTATTATGATCACTGGGGTATATCATGCTCATTGCACATGGAATGAGAATGATATACCCCAGTGATCGTAATAAAGGGTTTGGCTTGAAATTCTAAGCACCTGAAGAATGCTGGAGCATACAACAGCTGAAACATCGTAAACATGGTAATAAAGATGAAGACAACAGTTGGAACAATGTAAATTTACCTTGAAAGTATTTATAGAAAAGGCACATGAATGCCATGTTACAGTGGTAGAAAAATAACTAAAGCTGAGATGTCAAGTCAGGACCGACGATATTGTAGATTCTTCTTTCGCTTCTTTCAAGAATCTCTAGCTACAGAGTTACCAGAAAATTGATTCAATTTTACTCAATGGTTCAACCTATTTCACTGATTATATCTAAAATTAAAAATTTAATTACTAATCAGATAAATTTTTTTTTCTTTATTAAAGGAATCTTTAAAGTTCTACACAAAATTAATTTAGTTATTAACGTCAGACATTCATGGAGTAAAATTAAAAAAATAAAACGCACCAAAAAAGAGAGAAGTAAATGATAGAGAGCAAGAAAGAAAGGAAGAATATATTTTATTTATAATGTTGAATTATTCATGGAAGGAAATTTAATAGCTTTATATTATAATGTTGAAATTTTCATGGTAGATCAACAGAGTGCAGAATAGTTCTAAAGAGGAGAAAATATAAAAATAAAATTTAACTCTGCTAGGAATGGTTTTTTTAAACTTTTACGAGATGAACATTCTAAAAATAATGAGAAAAATGTATATCCACTAAATATAATGAAAATAAGAAATAATATTGACTAATAAATAAAAAATCCATTGAACTCAATTGAATTATATAAAAAAATCCATTAAAATCCATTTCTAATCCATTTGGTTATAAGTAAAAAAAAATCCATTCAATTATAAATAAAAGTCAATTAAAATCAATTGGATTGTAAGAGAAAATCCATTATAAAAAAATCCATTCATTTGTGAATTAAAAATCCATTGAATTATAAATAAAAAAGCCATTAAATCTATTTATAATCCATTTTATAATCCACTGGATTATAAAATTAATTTCTTAGAAAGGGCTCACTGTAAGGAATGAAATAAGATGTCATTTTTAGCTGCTATACAAGATTATTACTTACTTATGGAAAAAGGAGGTGAGACTTAGGAATGTAACTTCTCCAAAACCAGAACTGAAGCTAGCATAGCAGACTCCTGTAAAAAAAGAAAATGCAAAAGAATTGTTTGATCCATTTATATCATAACCATATGCAAGGATATAATTAAAAACATTGCTGTATCTGAAGACATATAAAAAACTACTATTTGTATTCAATGTAAAAAGAATTTAAAGGCATGTGTGAGGATTTGCTAAACTGTTCATAGGCTGACCAAGATATAAATTGCCAGTAGAACCACCATTTTGTAGACTGAACGATATGTAAGTGTAACAGAAGACACCCAGCTATTGAACACTTCAGCATATACTCATGAGATTTCCCATTTATATTTAGCATTACAAAATTTAATGGCATATGTGATTCCCCTATTTATATTTAGTATCACAGAATTTAATGGCATATGTGATTCCCCTAATTTATATTTAGCATTACAAAATTTAATGGCATATGTGATTCCCCTATTTATATTTAGTATCACAGAATTTAATGGCATGTACAATTTCCCTATTTATATTTAGTATCACAGAATTTAATGGCATATGTGATTCCCCTATTTATATTTAGTATCACAGAATTTAATGGCATATGTGATTCCCCTATTTATATTTAGTATCACAGAATTTAATGGCATATGTGATTCCCCTATTTATATTTAGTATCACAGAATTTAATGGCATATGTGATTCCCCTATTTATATTTAGTATCACAGAATTTAATGGCATGTACAATTCCCCTATTTATATTTAGTATCAGAGAATTTAATGGCATGTACAATTCCCCTATTTATATTTAGTATCACAGAATTTAATGGCATGTACAATTCCTCTATTTATATTATCAGTACAGAGTTTAATGGTATATAGAATTACTCCTCATTTATTTTTTAATATTAAAGAATTTAATGGCATATATGATCCCCCAAATTTATATTTGATATGATGGTGCTGTGGAGTTGTGCTTGATACAATTTCTGGTTCCCTCTAAGCTGCTCACGCAAACTTAGTTATATGAAATAATTAATAATTATAATTAAAAGTCAAATAATATATTATTAACAAGACCAGTGAAAATTTTATGGTTTTTCTGTCTGAATCTTTTTATGAATCATAATTCTCAAGTTAATGATTGAATAAGCTCCTTCCAAGTTACACAACTATAAAATACCTGTGAAAATTTCCCTACAGCAGTTTTAAATATTTAAGCTTAACAACTTCAACAAAATATTGCAATAACAATCATAAATATGAATAGAGGCCATTATTTAAAAAAGTAAGAGGGTTCAAATGAAAAGATATGACACTGACAAGGTTTTCCATTTCACTGAAGCAGACATAATTCACAAAAGAGCATTATCACTTCCACTAACTTCTTTCATTCATCCTGTTTTTCTTGTTATGCATACATACTTTTTTCCCCTTTTCTTCCATCTTTTCTCATAATGAAAATAGAATGGTTCACTATTTGAGCTAATGGCAGAAGGTAGGGTTAGCACATGCTAACTTACTAATTAAAGGAGGAATGAAAAAAAAAAAGTAACTACTTTCTCCACCTACAGCAGATTGTACAAATTGCACGACTGGAGAATTTCAGTCAGGGTGTGTTTTTTTTTTATGGGCTGAAGCACCTCCACAAGTAGCACAGGCTTGGTGAGAGATAGGTTATTTTTATCAAGTAACCAGCTCAGGAATGTTACCAGCCAAGGCTATAGAACCCAGTCCTGCTATTTAACCTGTAACTTGGAAGGGGTAGAGAAGAGATGGATAATATACTTATCTTAAGGACATTTGTGCATAAGTGAATGTAATGGAATCTACTCTGATTTTTCAATCTGTGCTTCAAGCCATGACCCCCACCCACATATTCATTGGAAGAACAAGAATTATAACATTTAATGAAAATAATGTCTTGTCAGTAGTTTTTCCAAATACAATATTTGTACATGACGAAATTTACTGTACAAATTCCATGCACAGAATTTTGTCAAAGAAAAGAAAAAAAAATTGATATAAGGTTTTTGCACACACTCACTACTGAAGCTTACAGGGAACATTGCCTTTTTAGTCTATGATGTATGGATAAACATTAACCTATCAGAAACCTCAATTTTGCATTCATGAGCCTCTATTTAAAATTAATTTTATAATACTGGAATATTAGTCTAAGTACAAGTACTGGTAGTCTATGGTGTCTGGGGAAACATTAGTCTACTAGAAACCTCAACTTCACATATATAACCCCCATTTTGCCTTTTGAGTTTATAGGGTCTGGGTAAACATTAGCCTACCAGATAACCAAACTTCAAATATAAGAATCAGAATGCATTTTTGAGGAAAAACAGAAGAAAAACCTCATATTTTATCAAAGAAAAAAAAATACAAATCTGAAGCTTTATTTCAGCTTCGGAATTTTGGATTTTAGATTATAAATAATGAAACTCATGCAAAAACCAGATTTTGATTAATAAAAAACAGGAAATGAATCTTAATATTTCAAAGTTTAATACCCATCATTCCCAGAACATGCTTATGAAGGATAGTCTGTAGAAATATTTTAAAAAATTAAACAAATTTCGTTAACCAAGTATCATCTCCTGACAATTATCTTTATTTTTTTGGTGTTATTTTTATTCTTTATGCCTTAAAATTGTTTAACATTTTAATGATTTTTATCCTATTTCGACAGCAAAGGGTTATAGGTAAAAAACTATAATATCAGAGTTTTAGTTTTCTAATACCATATTTTACAGACGTTAAATGGATAAAGATTTTAATACTTTGATAACAAAAGGAATAAAAATTTAAAGTTGATTTATTGTTATTTATGCTATTTATATTTGGACTATAGTCCTCATATTTTTAATTTTATCACAATGTTTCAGCTGTTGTGAGTTCAATCATAATTTGTGCAGTTTGTACTTGAAATCAGCGGAAACGAGTGAGCAATAACTGAACAGTGCTAAATAGAATAAAAAACTAAATGATATCCCTAAACATGAGCAGTGGAATGAGAACAGTCTATCACTGTAGATTAAATAAGGGGTTCAGTTCAGATTCCCTGTAGGTTACCCAGATTGATATAAACTTGTGGAAGACTAGAGGGCACAACAGCTGAAACGTGATAAAAACAATTAAGATGAGGACAATAATATGGATATAAACAGTGAAAATAATCCTAATTTCTAAATAAATAAAAAAAAAAACTATACCTAAAATATTGATTTCTTTCATTCATCTTAAAATAAAAAAAAAACAAATTCTGCAAAGAATTTGTTCTCCCAAACGCATTTTAACTGATTTAATTATATTTTAATTTGAAGCCTTAAAAAAAGAACAAATTAAACCAGTGTTTCTATGTGTTATATTATTTTTTCAGCCTCAAAGGACTTGTTCCATACATAATAACAAATATATTTACTTTTAATTTTTTACAAATGTCAATTTTTGTTATAGAAAAGTAAAATAAATGTTCATTTAAATGCAGACACTCTTAACAGATTTGAAGATGGTTTTGTACGTAACTGTATGTGATCACCAAAGAATAATAGTCTGAGAACACAAGAGGCAGTGCTATTTATGGTCATTTCCCTTATTCTGTAGATGCTACTGAATGGTATGCAATACTTTTTCTGATTTTAAAAATGTTGAGAAAACATCAAATGATATATTTTTATAAAATGTTTCCATAGAAAAGTTTTAAATGACAAGAGAAGCAAATATCACATCAGTATTTGCAAAAAATAAAAAATACTATTTAGACTTATGAAAGAGAGGAAAGAAAGAGAAATGGGAGAGAAAAAAAGAAAAGAACCAAGACAAGACAAAAGAAAAACAGAAAAAGAAACGAGAGAAAACAGAAAATCACCAAGACAAAACAGAAAAGAAAATCACCAAGACAAAGCAGAAAAGAACAAAGGCAAAAACAGAAAAGAAAAGACCCAAACCAAAACAGAAAAGAGCCAAGACAAAACAGAAAAGCACCAAGACAAAACAGAAAAGAAAAGAACCAAGACAAAACAGAAAAAAATAAAGACAGAAAAGAAAAGAACAAAGACAAAACAGAAACGAAAAGAACCAACACAAAACAGAAAAGAAAAATAAAGACAGAAAGGAAAAGCACCAAGACAAAACAGAAAAGAAAAGCACCAAGACAAATCCGAAAAGAAAAGCACCAAGACAAATCCGAAAAGAAAAGCACCAAGACAGATCAGTAAAAAAAAAAAATCACCAACACAAAACAGAAAAGAACAAAGGCAAAAACAGAAAATAAAAAACCCAAGACAAAACAAAAAAAGCAAGAAAAAACAGAAAAGCACCAAGACAAAACAGAAAAGAAGAAAAAACAGAAAAGAACCAAGACAAAACAGAAAGGAAAAGAATCAAGACAAAACAGAAAGGAAAAGAATCAAGACAAAACAGAAAGGAAAAGAATCAAGAGAAATCAGAAACGAAAAGAATCAAGACAAAATAGAAACGAAAAGAACCAAGACGAAACGAAAAGAACAAAAACAAAACAGAAAGAAAAGAACCAAGACAAACCAGAAAAGAAAAGAAAGACAAAACAGAAACGAAAAGAACCAAGACAAACAGAAATAAAATAAAGACAGAAAAGAAAAGCACCAAGACAAAACAGACAAGAAAAGCACCAAGACAAAACAGAAAAGAAAAGCACCAAGACAAATTAGAAAAAAGAACCAACACAAAACAGAAAAAATTAAGACAGAACAGAAAAGAACAAGACAAAACAGAAAAAATAAAGACAAAAAAGAAAAGAATCAAGCAAAACAGAAAAGAACCAAGACAAAACAGAAAAGCAAAGAAGCAAGACAAAACAGAAAAGACAAGAACCAACACAAACTAGAAAAGAAAAAAGACAAAAAAGACAAAGTAGAAAAAACCAGGGCAAAACGAAACGAAATGAACCAAGACAAAGCAAGCAGAAACGAAGACAAGACAAAATAGAAACGAAAAGAACCAACACAAAATAGAAACGAAAAGAACCAACACAAAACAAAAAAAAAAACACAAGACAGAAAAAAAGCATTGGTGCTTCTCTTTTCTGTCTTTATTTTCTTTTTTGGTTTTCTTTTTGGTACTTTTTTTGGGGGTTCATTCCTTTTTTGGTTCTTTTTCTTTTCACAGCGAAAAGAACCAAGACAAAACAGAAAAGAACCAAGACAAAACAGAAAAAGAAAATCACCAGGACAAAACCGAAAGAAAGAACCAACACAAAACAGAAAAGGAAGGAAGACAGAAAAGCACCAAGACAAAACAGAAAAGCACCAAGACAAAACAGAAAGGAACCAAGACAAAACAGAAAGGAACCAAGACAAAACAGAGAAAGAACCAAGACAAAACAGAAAAGAACCAAGACAAATCAGAAACGAAAGAACAAGAACAAGAGCAAACCAAAGAAACGAACCAAGACAAAATAGAAAGCAGAAAAGAACCAACACAAAATAGAAACGAAAGAACCAACACAAAACAAAAAAAAAAACACAAGACAGAAAAAAAGAAGCATTGGTGCTTCTCTTTTCTGTCTTTATTTTCTTTTTTGGTTTTCTTTTTTGGTACTTTTTTGGGGGTTCATTCCTTTTTTTTTGGTTCTTTTCTTTCTGGCCCCGAAAGAACAGACAAAACAGAAAAGAACCAAGACAAAACAGAAAGAAAATCACCAGGACAAAACCGAAAGAAAAGAACCAACACAAAACAGAAAAGGAAAATGAAGACAGAAAGAAAAACACCAAGACAAAACAGAAAGCACGAACAAAACGAAAGGAACCAAGACAAAACAGAAAGGAACTAAGACAAAACAGAGAAAGACCAAGACAAAACAGAAAAGAACCAAGACAAATCAAACGAAAGAACAAAGACAAACAAGACAAAAGACAAAGCAGAAAAGCAAAGAACTGAAGAACCATCGAAAAAAACAAGAAAAGCCAGAACAGATCCAAGAGAAAACAGAACACGAAAAGAACCAAGACAATTCCAAAAAGAAAAGAACCCCAAGACAAAACAGAAAAACCAAGAAAAAACAGAGAAGAACCAAGACAAAACAGAAATGACAAGCAACAAGACAAAACAGAAAAGAACCAAGACAAAATAGAAAAAAGAACAAAGACAAAACAGAAAAGAAAATCAGACAAACAGAAAATAAAAAACCAAGACAAAACAGAATAGAACGAAGGCAAAACAGAAGAACCAAGAAAAAACAGAAAAGAAAAGAACCAAGACAAAACAGAACAGAACCACGACAAAACAGAAAAGCAAAGAAGCAAGACAAAACAGAAAAGACAAGAACCAACACAAACTAGAAAAGAAAAAAGACAAAAAAGACAAAGTAGAAAAGAACCAAGACAAAACAGAAACGAAACGAACCAAGACAAAATAGAAACGAAAAGAACCAACACAAAACAAAAAAAAAAACACAAGACAGAAAAAAGAAGCATTGGTGCTTCTCTTTTCTGTCTTTATTTTTCTTTTTTGGTTTTTCTTTTGGTACTTTTTTTTGGGATTCATTCCTTTTTTTTTTTGTTCTTTTTCTTTCTGGCGAAAAGAACCAAGACAAAACAGAAAAGAACCAAGACAAAACAGAAAAGAAAATCACCAGGACAAAATCGAAAAGAAAAGAACCAACACAAAACAGAAAAGGAAAATGAAGACAGAAAGAAAAGCACCAAGACAAAACAGAAAGGAACCAAGACAAAACAGAAAAGAACCAAGACAAAACAGAAAAGAACCAAGACAAATCAGAAACGAAAAGAACAAAGACAAAACAGAAAAGAACCACAAAACGAAAGAAAAGAACAAAAGACAAAGCAAGAAAAGAAAAGAACCAAGACAAACAGAAATGACAAGGAGCAAGACAAACAGGAAATGACAAGGAGCAAGACAAAACAGAAAATTGACAAGCACCAAAGACAAAACAGAAAACCACATGAAACCAAAGACAAAAATAGAAACGAAAAGAAACAAGACAAACAGAATCAAAAGAAATTCAATACAAAGAAATGAAGAGAACCATGACAAAACAGAAATGAAGAGAACCATGACAAAACAAGAAATGAAGGAGAATCATGACAAAACAGAAACGAAGGAGAACCATGACAAAACAGAAACGAAGAGAACCATGACAAAACAAACGAAAAGAACTAAATACAAAAGCAGAAACAAAAGAAATCAATACAAATGGAAAAGGAAAGGAAGATGAAAGAAAAGCAACAAAACAAACACCAAGACAAAGAAAGAAAACACAGACAACCAGAAAAAAACCAAGACAAACAGAAAAGAACCGAACACAAAACAGAAAAGAACCAAACACAAAACACAAATGATGACAAAACAGAAACAGACAAAGAGAAAAAACAGAAAAGAACCAAGAAAAAACAAAAAAGAACCCCGGCAAAACAGAAAATAAAAGCACGCCAAGACAAAACAGAAAAGAACTAAGACAAAAACAAAAGAGAAAAAAAGAACAAAAACAAAATCTCTTTTGTTTTTGTTCTTTTTTCTCTTTTGTTTTTGTCTTTAGTTCTTTTTCTTGGCGTGCTTTTAACAAAAACAAAACAGAAAAGAAAAGCACCAAGAGAAAACAGAAAGGAAAAGAACCAAGACAAAACAGAAACAAAAAAACCAAGACAAAACAGAAACGAACCAAGACAAAACAGAAAAGAAAAAAAGACAGAAAAGATAAAACAGAAAAGAACCAAGAGAAAAACCGAAAATACTAAGGCAAAAAAAGAAAATAAAAACACCCCAAGACAAAACAGAAAAGAAAAGAACCAAGACAAAACAGAAAAGAAAAGCACCAAGACGAAACAGAAAAGAAAAGTACCAAGACGAAACAGAAAAGAAAAGTACCAAGACGAAACAGAAAAGAAAAGTACCAAGACGAAACAGAATAGAACGAAGGCAAAACAGAAAAGTAAAGCACCAAGACGAAACAGAAAAGGACCAAGACAAAAACAGAAAAGAACCAAGAGAAAACAGAAAAGAACCAAGAGAAAACAGAAACGAAAAGCACTAAGACAAAACAGAAAATAACTAAGAAAAAAAGAAAATAAAAGCACCAAGACGAAACAGAAAAGAAATAAAGACAAAACAGAAAAGCACCAAGGCAAAACAGAAAAGCACAAAAAAAAACAAGAAAAAAACAGAAAAGAACCAAGAAAAAAACAGAAAAGAAACAAAAAAAAGAAGAAGAAAAAAAAGAAACAAGAAAAAACAAGAAAAGAAACCAAGGAAAAAACAGAAAAGAACCAAGAAAAAACAGAAAAGAACCAAGAAAAAAACAGAAAAGAACCGAGAAAAAACAGAAAAGAACCAAGAAAAAAACAGAAAAGAACCAAGAAAAAGAAAAAAAAGAAAAAAGCACCAAGACAAAACATAAAAGAACCAAGAAAAAAACAACAGAAAAGCACCATGACAAAACAGAAATGACCCAAAACAGAAAAAGAAAAGACCCAAGACAAAACAGAAAAGCAAAGACCCAAGAGAAAACAGAAAATAACCAACAGAAAACAGAAAAGAACCAACAGAAACGAAAAGAACCAACACAAAACAGAAAAGAAAAGAACCAACACAAAACAGAAAAGGAAAACAAAGACAAAAAGAAAAGCACCAAGACAAAACAGAAAAGAACCAAGACAAATCAGAAAAAACCAAGACAAATCAGAAGAACCAAGACGAAACAGATACGAAAAGAACCAAGAGAAAACAGAAACGAAAAGAACCAAGAGAAAACAGAAACGAAAAGAACCAAGAGAAAACAGAAACGAAAAGAACCAAGAGAAAACAGAAACGAAAAGAACCAACACGAAACAGAAAAGAAAAATAAAGACAGAAAAGAAAAGCACAAGACAAAACAGAAAAGAAAAGCACCAAGACAAATTAGAAAAGAAAAGCACCAAGACAAATTAGAAAAGAACCAAGACAAAACAGAAACGAAAAGAACCAAGACAAATAAGAAACGAAAAGAACCAAGACAAATAAGAAACGAAAAGAACAAAGACAAGAGAAAACAGAAAAGAAAAATAAAGACAGAAAAGGAAAGCATCATGACAACACAGATAAAAAGAACCAAGGCAAAACAGAAAAGAACCAAGACAAAACAGAAAAGAACCAAGACAAAACAGAAACGAAAAGAACCAACACAAAACAGAAAAAGAAAATAAAGACAGAAAGAAAAGCACCAAGACAAAACAGAAACGAAAAGAACCAAGACAAATCAGAAACGAAAAGAACCAAGACAAAACAGAAACGAAAAGAACCAAGACAAAACAGAAACGAAAAGAACAAAGACAAAACAGAAAGGAACCAAGAGAAAACAGAAAAGAACCAACACAAAACAGAAACGAAGAGAACCATGACAAAACAGAAACGAAAAGAACCAACACAAAACAGATACGAAAAGAACCAACACAAAACAGATACGAAAAGAACCAACACAAAACAGATACGAAAAGAACCAAGAGAAAACAGAAACGAAAAGAACCAACACAAAACAGAAAAGAAAAATAAAGACAGAAAGAAAAGCACCAAGACAAAATAGAAAAGCACCAAGACAAATCAGAAAAGTACCAAGACAAATCAGAAAAGAACCATGACAAATCAAAAACGAAAAGAACCAAGACAAAACTGAAAAGAAAACAAAGACAAAACAGAAAAGAAAAATAAAGACAGAAAAGGAAAGCACCATGACAACACAGAAAAAAGAACCAAGACAGAACAGAAATGAACCAAGACAAATCAGAAGAAAAAAGATCCAAGACAAAACAGAAAAGAAAAGCACCAAGACAAAACAGAAACGAAAAGAACCAACAGAAACGAAAAGAACCAACACAAAACAGAAAAGGAAAATAAAGACAGAAAGAAAAGCACCAAGACAAAACAGAAAATAACCAAGACAAAACAGAAAAGAACCACGACAAAACAGAAAAGAACCACGACAAAACAGAAAAGAACCACAACAAAATAGAAAAGAAAGGAACCACGACAAAATAGAAAAGAAAGGAACCACGACAAAATATAAAAGAAAGTTACCAAGACAAAATAGAAAAGAAAGGTCCAAGACAAAACAGAAAAGAAAGGAACCAAGACAAAACAGAAAAGAAAGGAACCAAGACAAAACAGAAAAGAAAGGAACCAAGACAAAACAGAAAAGAAAGGAACCAAGACAAAACAGAAAAGAAAGGAACCAAGACAAAACAGAAAAGAAAGGAACCAAGACAAAACAGAAAAGAAAAGCATAAAAACAAAACAGAAAAGAAAAGCACCAAAACAAAACAGAAAAGAAAAGAACCAAGACAAAACAGAAAAGATGCACAACACTAGAATGATGCACAATATAGAATAAACTCAGACTTCTGTCTGATGCTTTACATACTAAATATTTATGGTCACATGATCCCAGTAGCACAATTCATTTAACAGTTACATTTGTTGCCTGGATATCCGTGTTCAACCACATGTGTCAGTATCAACACTTTCTTTCTATATAACACCTCCCCTTTTGAGCTGAATCTTTTTGGAGTCTATCCTTTGGAGTCTGTATTTTTTTGATTATTGTTTCCATACTTAAAAATTTTGTCGTAGTTCTTTTTCTTTTACCATACCGCCGCAATTCAATAATTCCTGGTGGTATACGTATGTTGAATGTATTGTATAATACTTCCACGGGAACTTCTTGCCTGGGACTTTGCAAATCAGTATGTCTAGGTCATAACTGGTTCAAATGATGTTTATACTCACACCTTGGTCCCTGCACCATGTAAGTCATTTGACCAATCCTTTTTTTTTTTTACCAAGCCGTCCTTCCAAAATCCTTTTCCCCTTTGGTACATCTTTAAAAAAATATCTTTTTTCCCCAGATTAAAGTAATTATTTATAGGGATATTTCTTGATATTTTTGCCTTCCATTTGGGTAGTATTTTGTTGAACATAAACTTAATTTTTTTTGGCAAACATCAATTCTGCCGGCAACATTCCAGATCTTGTGTGAGGATCTGGCATAATTCTGTAAACACTCAGAAATTACTGAAGCATTTTCTCATCCTCCTCTTCCCCTCCCATCTTTTAAAAGACCTTTTGAATGTGTCAACAAAATGTTCTGCTTGCTTGTTTGATCTTGGATGATACATAGGTGCTGTAGTATGTTGTATTTGTAAGAACTTGCAGAATAACTTAAATTCACTAGATGTGAACTGCATCCTGTTGTCTGACACAATGGAATCAGGAATGCCAAACCTTGAAAAGATTTTGTATAAGAAATTTATTGTTACTGTATTGGTAGCTGGTCTTCTGCATTTCAATATTTCAGGCCATTTAGTATAATTATCGACCATCACCAGATAATATGCTCTAGTCAATGGCCCAGTGAAATCTAGATGTAATAGTGACCACAAAATGTCTGTTTCCAGTCAAGGTTGAAATTTAACTGGCAGGGACTTCCCTTCCAGAGCACAATCTTTGCATGATTTAACCAAGTTTTGTATGTCTTCATCTATTTTTGGCCAGTAAGTGTAGCATCTCATTAGAGATTTCATCCTAGAAATTCCAGTATGACCAACGTGGAATTCCTTTAACAAGCATTTTGCATTGATGTTGGAATTAAAACTATCAGCATACATCAGTACACCATCTCATATTGAAAATGCATTACTTTCATTTACCTTTCTATTTTTGACTTTACATGCAATTTGATCCTTCATTTTTAATATGAAGTTGTCATTTTGTGACATCTCTTATTTTTTCGGAGTCACAGGCAATTCTGTTATGGCAATATATAAGACATTTAATTTTGTTTTCAGTCCTTATTGCCGCAATTAACGTATCTTCCAGTGATTCACTGAATTTCGGAATTAAGCGAGACAGTCCATCAGCATGACTTAATTTCTGCGATGGTAAAAATTCCATTTTATAGTTGTAATTCAATAGTATAGTTCCCCAGTGTTGCAGTCTATTTACTGTATGTGTAGGAATACCCTTTTTTGAATGGAGGATGGTCGGTTTGTTCATGTAGGAATTTATGGATTTTTTCATGGCAAAAACTATAGCCAAAGCTTCCTTCTCAATCTGGCTGTAGTTCTTCTCAGCAGCTATTAATGACCATGAAGCATGTGCTATGGGCTTAGCTGCTCCACTGTCATATTTATGTAATATTACTGCTCCAATTCCCAAATCACTTGCACCTGATGGAAAGACAATGTTTAATTTGGAATCAAAATGCATTAGTTAAAAATCAGATGTTAGGATTTTTTGATCTTTTCAAATGCACAATGGCATTTCTCTGTCCAAATCCATTTAATGTCTTTCTTTAACAAGGCATTTAAAGGTGCTGGTAAACCATGCATATTTGATATATACACATGGTAGTAGTTTGCAAAGCCTAAAAATGCTTGCAATTTTGCTAAATTGGTTGGGTCAAGCATGTCTTTAATAAGGATTGATTAGGCAGGATCTGGTTAAGACTTTTCATAAATAATTTGTCCCAGTTATTTTATTCTGGATACAAATAGCTCACATTTTGTTTCACTAATTTTGAACCGGTATTCTTTGATTCTTTTGAATACTATTTTTACGTCTTCTGCACTCCGGTTTTGCTTTTAATCAGTATGTCATCTAGATATGATTGTGCACAATCTAATCCAGTGAGCATTGTGTCCATAATTTGTTAAAAATGCTCGGAGCTACTTTCATCCTGAAAGGAAGTTGATTGAATTTATATAAACCTTTATGAGTTTTGATAGTAATTTCAAACACTCTTCTTCTACCAGTATTTATAGGTAGGCACTCGACGAGGCTAGCTTGAAAAAAAATTTTCCCCCATTTAGTTTGGTGAAAATTTCTTCTAGTCTTGGTAACAGGTAATTATAATTTTGTAAGCTTTCGTTAAGCCCTGTTGAGATATCAGCAAATACACGGATTTTATTATTCTTTTTCTTCACGTGAACAGTCAGCCCATTCAGAGTAGACTACTTTGGAAATGACCCCTAATTCTTCTAGCCTTTCCAATTTTTTGTTGATTGGATCTAACACTGCAAAGAGTACACTCATTTTCGATCTGAATATTGGTGTTGCATTTTCTTTAACTTTGCTTATATTAATTCAAATTATATATATATATATATATATATATATATATATATATATAATTTTGTTATTACGATAGTTTATAAATGTATTATATCACTACTTAAAAATTTTAATGTTTCAGAACAATACTTTTCTTCTTCAGGTGATATTTTAAAACAAATAATGAAAATGGTTTATTTAGAAAATATAAGATGAATTCATGGTTATTTAAAAAATTAAGGAGTGGTGGTTGGAGGAAGTTAAATAATATGATTGTAGGTGGGTCAATATTGCTTAATCAAAAGTGAAAATTAGGTTGAGCCATGGAGATGAAAATTTGTGTCTCGAAAGAGAACAATGTAGCATAATGTCAAAACATGACACTAATTTTTTAAGATACATACTGGAAACAGGCATTATTTAAATGGGAAGACAATAATTTTTAACAGCTGGTTGGATTAAGGTTTTTTAATTTAATTTTGTACTACTTCATCTGTTAAGGGGCTAGATAGTTTAGGTTAGAATTAGAATTAAGTTATTATGATATACTAATGTACATTAGAGTTATGAAAACCAAATAAGTATTGTGTGGGTCATTTATTTTAGTAAAATAATTTTTAAGTAACATCAGAGCATAAGTTATAAACGAAAAATTATAATTAAATTTTAAAGAGAAATATTTCACATAAAACTGTCAGATCATCTCTACAATTTAGAAGTACTTTATTTTTAGAGAACCTTATAATCTGCAGTTTTTTATTCAGGCACAGAAGGCAGATGTCAGAATGATTTACAGATTCTTGTTTTTTTTCCAGAATTTTCCATTTTACTTTGGAGGTTTTTATTTGTATCTTTTAATTGCCAAAAATATGTAGAAAGATGTTTGGTTTCAGTATGTGTTATTTTTTAAGAAAGTTAAATGCAAATACCACCTCTGCTTAAACATGTTCTTAGAAGATCCAATATAAACGTTTTTAATAAAACTTTAATAATTGGGTTATCATTTCATGATATAGTACATTGATAAATAATAGAATTTGTTAGACACATATTTTCCAGTGGGCAATTGTTAGAATTTCAACAATTACATAAATTTGTATTCTAGTTATTTTCATTATTTGGATAATTATTGTTACTTTGGTTTATATGCTGATTTAAGATTTTATTATTAGGATTTTTAATAATGTTTTGTAGATTATTTGTAGAACTATAACCTAATTTAAGGGTATTTTTATTAAAAATTTTACTTAGAGGGTTAGTATTAGAAAAATGTTTCTTAATTAAATTGAGAAACTCCAGCCCTAACTTAGTGCTAAACATTTTGTTAAAAAGGGGGTGCATAGCAAATGATTTGTCTATTTCTATTTTTCCTGTTATGGTCATATTTTTTTTGTTTTTTTTAAGTGTTTGATATCATGGTCTTTATAACAAATAGTTTTTAGGGTATTATTATGAAACATTTTATGTTTATAAAATTAATCTTCACTAGAAAAGTTTTTACTAATTCTAAGAAGGAGGGTGCATGTTTGCTTATACTTGGGGAGTAATTAAACTTCGGATGAATGTATAATAACCATGAATTCATGTTATATTTTCTAAAATCATTTTCACCATTTATTTAAAAAATATCACCTCAAGAACAGTATTGTTCTGAAACATGAAAATTTTTGTGTAGTGATATAATGCATTTATAAACCATTGTAATAACAAAATTACAATATTAAGCTCTACTTTGTATTGAGCACTATTTATAAAAGTAAATGCATGAACAATGGGTTTTAATCTTAATTAAATGTAGATAAAAAATTAAAATTTAAAATAAAATAAAAATGAAAATACAAAATTGAAAAACAAAATATATATGTATGTTGACAGAAAGTAGTGTAAGTTTTGTGAAGGTGTATGAGTACATCTTGAGAATGTACATATATGTTGACAGCAGGCAATGTAAGTTCCATAATGATGTATACATATGTCAACAGCAGTGAAAGGCTTAAATTTCAGGTTAACTTCACACTTCCTTGTTATAAAAAAATACAAAGAAAAATGTTGCATTTTCCTTAGTTGAATGATTTTATAAAAGTAGATGTATTACTTACCTAAGATACTCAGCCATATTGTGTCTGCTGTCGCAACAAGGATGAAGCTGATACATGTGGTAACAATGATGATCGTGATTTTTAAACTGTAAATACCAGAAAAATTTTAAAATATAGTAGGAATAAGATTTTAAAATAACTACTAATATATATGGATGGTTAAAAGCTACTATTAGTATTTCATTCTAATTTGCACAGTTCTTGACTTTATGGGAAAAAGATACATTAACTTCATTTCCATTGTTTTGACTGTTGTCCTCATCTCCATTGTCATATTTACAATGTTTCAGCTGTTATATACTCTGACCTTTGAGTGATTGGAATTTTGAACTGAACCCTTTATTTCAATCACTGGGGTAGATTGTTCTTGTTTTATAAGTCATGCCACTTTTGGAATTTTTAGTTATCTCTATGTAACTCAGCTCTCTAAGTGTTTTTGCTCACCACTGCTGTAGCCAGGTATTGACCTTCAATGGGCAGATAGACTTAGAGAGCTGAGTTATACGGAAATAACTAGGACATCTGGAAGTGCTGCAATGCATGGAACAAGAACAATTTACCCCAGTAATTGAAATAAATGGTTCAGTTAAAATTATCTATCACCTGAAGAAAGTCAGTGTGTATAACAGGTGAAACATCATGAACATGGCAACAGAGATGAGGACAACAGTTCAAACAATGAAAAATAATTTTTAATACCCCCTCTCAGAAATATAGACAAATATTTACTTTGTTATTACATTAAAATAGGATATAAAACTATTGTTTTTTTCTTTTACAGCTTTCTTAAACTTTTGCAGATTATTTAAAGATTATTTAAAGTCACAAAAGATTGTAAGAATATTTTTGTGATAACTTACAACTTTGAAAGCCTGTCACTATCACTCATGACAAATTTTCAGATAAACCTCATTCTTTAGCTGTAGTTTTAGTTGTTCAGGCCTTTACTGACATGTCATGCTACTTAATCCCTCATTTCCTCTATGTTCCAACTCTAGGAAGAAAGTTTGTCCAAGAAAAGTGCCCCACCACAAGAACTGCTACCATTTGAAACAGACTCAAATGTAAGCACTTCCTTGAACACTTAAGTTCTAAGTTAATCTTAAGTTCTAAGTCAAAGGTCAATTTTTGTCTATCCTACTTATCCTCATAATTGCTATCACCTCTTCATTCATGAATCACACACTTCATTCATTCATTATTACCATTTTAACTATAAACATCTACCATGAATAGCTCTTGATTCATGTATTTGATGAATTACGTTATAAAAACATTACAAATATATTAGGGAAATGGCTCAGGCCTCCTACCTATTGTTTTGGTAATCTGAGTACATTAATGTGTTGATCTTCTACCATATTGTTGAGCACTTGCTCCAGAATCATTGCATATGTATACATCCATAAAAATAACCAGAAATATTCTTACTTGTATGATAATCTTTGGATATAAAGAGGGGCAGACAATTTAATAAGAAATGCTGGCAGGATGTCTGCAAGTAAAATAGCCTGAAAGAAACAAAACAATAATTAATCTTGGAAATAATAATAGGCTTTAATGCTCATATATATAACTACAATAAAGCAGCACTAATTATTATAGACTAATGTCCGAAAAACCAATGCTAACCTATCAGTAAATACATTAAATCGTCAATAACCCAACGGGGACTACCTCGTAGGTTAAATAAAGGGGAAGAAAAAAAAGAAACAAACCAAGCATAAGAACAATGCATCAAGTGCTTGTTTGAAAGAAAAAAAAAACCCTGACGATCCGTTGTGTGAAACCGCGGTCGGTGTTGTCTCATTTTAAGTTTTAGTATACTATATATATATATATATATATATATATATATATATATATATTAATGTGTTATATGGGCAGCAACCTTTCTTTCAAACAGTTCTTTCACCATCTAACATTTTATTTTGTTGGAGTTAAGAAATATAAATAATGTCCCAAGTGGTTTCCCTCACTTTTGTAGATATTTTTCTTCATGAGTACTTGGAATGAATGCTCCTTTTCCAAAAACTAAACAAAATAAATAAATTATGGTGTTAAAGGAAAAATAATGACACCAGATACATAAACACCCTTGAAAATAGCTATAGAAGTTGTCCAAAGTGCTGGAGATGATAAAAATTATAGTCAATTTTTATATTCCTCAACACCAACAAAACGGAAAAATGTTACAAAGCTAGAAAAACTTTATAAAAAAATGAATTAAATCTTCCTTGCCAGCCATATTTAATGAAAGATTATCTGTGTGTGTGAGAGAGAGAGAGAGAGAGAGAGAGAGAGAGAGAGTTGTGATAATGCTCAGTATCAAGATTGATTTTTTTTTCAGTGATGGTCATAACTCCATACAGTGCACAACGCGTGAACATTGGGGACACAAAGCCTGTTCTGACCGGAAGGGTCGGCTCTTAGACGATCCCAGCTTCAAGTGCAGACGCTGTATGGGTTTGATCCCTACAGAAACCGTTCCTGCTCTTACCCACTTGGAGTTTGATGGAGAACAACTGGAAGTTGTCACCTCGTTCTGCTACCTGGGTGATGCCACTGGTGAGAGAGGGGGCTGCTATGACGCCACAACTGCCAGGTTAAGATCGGCGTGGAAAAAGTTTAGAGAGCTCCTCCCCATCCTTACATGTCGTGGAATCTCTCTGCACAACAGGGGCCATTTTTACAATTTGTGTGTGAGGTGTATCCTTCTCCACACTAGTGAGACATGGCCTGTTACGGCTGAGGATATAGCCAGATTAGCCCGTAGTGATCACACCATGATCCGCTGGATCTGTGCCTCGAAACTCTCCGACAGGGACCCCTTACACTCATTGAGGTCTAGACTGGGTTTGACTAGTGTGGAGGAGGTTCTTCAGTGGAACAGACTGTGCTGGTATGGCCACCTTCAGTGCATGGACCAAGATCCGTGGCCTAGAAAAGTTGACAGCATTGTCATCCCGGGCTCCTACTCTAGAGGTCGCCCACGGAAAAGATGGACCAACTGCATCAATGAGGATCTGAAAAGCACCGGCCTCAAACCTGAGCAGGCAATGGGTTGGGGGGGGGTGGCGAATGAACATTAGACCTGGACGGCATGGCAAAACTTCCAACCCTCAGACACAGGGAAGACAGGGAAGAAAAACCGAGTAGCAGTAGTAGTCAGTGGTTTATTGATAAAAGGATATTTTAGCGTGTAGTTTTTTGTCATAAAGTGCTCGATATTGAGAGACTGTTAACAGGATTAATATAAAGAAGTTTGTCACTTAACTGAATAGAGTCATGGCGACTTTGAAGACAACATGACTATGTTAAGTGACAAACTTCTTTACATTAATCCTATATATATATATATATATATATATATTTTTTTTTTAATCATCTCACCCCAAGCAAGGCATTCTACTGCCACTATTGTGCATGGGGCTACATAGGGGAAGTTAAAGAGAAGGAGTGGTTAGACATAGGGAATGTCAGGAGGAAGGTGACAGATGAGTAAGGATAGCGAGG
This sequence comes from Ascarosepion bandense, assembly GCA_037127315.1. Taxonomy (NCBI): domain Eukaryota; kingdom Metazoa; phylum Mollusca; class Cephalopoda; order Sepiida; family Sepiidae; genus Ascarosepion; species Ascarosepion bandense. The sequence goes on from JBBBDQ010001583.1 coordinate 472,036, forward strand.
ATGAGGGTTAGGCAGATGGGAAGAGTGCTTGATAGAATGGGAGCAGATTAGTGTGTTAGGAGGTGTCTATTGACCTTACATTTAAACTCCTGGAGATTGTAGCCGTCGGGGAAGCAATCGTGTGGAAGAGAATTCCACAGTCGGGAAGTGCGAGGAAAGAAACTGTTGGAATAGAAGTTACGACTGCATTTTATCGGTTTCACTGTAAAAGGGTGGGATCTAGTTGCTAATCTAGTATCTCGTGCAAATTCGTATTTAGGGGGCACCAGTGATCTAAGTTCATGAAAGCATTTATATAAGAGACACAGGGAAGCCACGTCGCGCCGGTGGGAGAGAGACTGCAGGCGATCTGCCAAGTCGGTATCTATCACATTACAGACCCTCCTCTGAACCTTATCGAGAAGCCCGAGGAGAACAGCAGGGGCACCCGACCAGATATGGCAGCAGTATTCAATGCACGGGCGGATGGTAGATTTGTAAATGTGCAGGATAGATTTAGACGGAAAAAACTTCCGGGCCCTACACAGAGAACCAACTTTCATAGCAGCGGATTTAGCAATGGATTCGAGATAGTCATTCCATTTGAGGTCCGCTGAAAGTGTGAGACCAAGGAGGCGTAGTGTTTTATTCTCTGGGAGGCATATATATATATATATATATATAAACTGTTTAAATTCCTATCTCAAAATAAGGTATTTTTGAAGTTGTCAAAAGCAAGGAAAAAGTGCTAAACTGTTATGTAATATCAGCCTTCCTATATAGCAGTGAATACTGTAAAATTTCCTTACAGATTAAAACACTTGCAGAAATGTAGTCCTACAGAACAATGCTGAGAATAAGAGGAACATGAAATGAAATTTTAAAGAAAATGGAAACAAAAAGGAAATTGATAGAATCAGAAAGAGACAATTGAAATTTTTATGGTACCTAATGATGAAAGAGGGTTAGGAGAATTTGATAGGCGCAAGACATATTGAGGGACAGAGGTAAGCAGTGAATAACCTATTTAACAAGTTTGTATAAGTGAATGGTAGAACAGGGATTAGGATTAGATGATTAAAAAGCACACTTCCTAATCTTTTGAACAGGAGTAGAGGTTTATCCCTTGTTTTTTGTTTAGGACTGGATTTCTGGTTCCATTTATATTCTACTTCAACTCTATACTTCTAACATTAAACTCTTAAATTTATACTTTTGAGTTTCCTGTTCATTCTTTTATCTTCATTTTCACTTCCAGCAGCCTCTTGTATCTTAGTGGCTTTGTCACCTTGCTTGGGATGAAATGATTAAAAAAAATCTTACAAAAATCTACAAAGGACAGGAAGTTGTATAGAGACATGATCACACAACTTCTGAAGATACATGGCACATAGATTTATATTAGTTTTCAATTATTGAAGTATTATCAATCAGTCATTTATTTATGACCAATATCAATTAATCATGACCCATGCTTACTTTTGTCATTTATTTAACAAAAAATAACGCTAATGCTACTAATAGTACCTCTGCAAAAAAAAAAAAAATATATGGCACCAGGTGAAATCATGGAATGGAATGAGAGAGAGGCCAAATTTGGTCTTTAACTAGGACATTAGATTCTTTAAATTTAGTAGTTAAAACAACTGATGCATTTAATCATATTTTGATGAGGTAAAAACCAACACAAGTTCAAATCTCACTGTAATCACATTTTTTAATATGATCCTATGCTATGTACTCCTTGTTGACTGACATCCAAGTAAAACTGCATCAAAAAGTAACTAAAATATAATGGTTGACAATGTTTAATCTAATAATAATGAAGATGAAAGTAAATACTAATCGAAATTAATAATCGTTGTAACCCTAAAAGGTTACTGTGGGAGTAATCACCAAAACAGAGGTTGGGAATAATAGTATATCAACAAATACAAGACTAGCATTCTGTGTGATGAAGATACATCACTAGTGAACTGATAGTCAGTACAATCACTCAACCTACTACAATTTACTCCAATAGTGTCCATGTATTTAAGAGGATGAAACGCTTCTGTTCCTGTATTTAGATAGGTTTACAAGACCCCATTTTTTAGATTATCTCTTTCCAGAGTCAACATTTATTTTTTTTTTTTAGGGTCAATGTTAATCCTTTCCACATCCTTTCTTTTCCTCTTACTACACCTTTCCTGAACCTCTATTTCTGGGGCTTTTTGTGGAATGGGCACGGAAACATATTAGAGAACCTCCATAGGTTCCACCTCATCTGAAGAATTGTTCTCTTGAATTGCATGCCTCTTTTCAATTTAGTTGTAATGCCTTTTATGCACTAATTCTGGTCTCTTAACCAGAGATAATATCTTTTTTGATTCTTTGGAAAATAGTACAAACTTCCCAATACGTCTTATTCATCTGATACATGTGGTAAAAACCTTTTGACCAATATTTTAAAAATCTTTCCCTGTTTTTTTTCCTGTATGTTCATATTTTTTCTTATTGGGAATAGGTTTATCAAAAATTAATTGTATCTTATGCGCAAACATAATCTCTGCCGGAGATAGGGCTGAAGGTGCATTTTTATTCGGTGTCAGTCTATAGACCTGCAGAAATTGTTGTATTGCTGCATCTGAGGACTCACTGTTGGCTTTTTTTTTTAATGCTTTTTTTTTTTATAGTGGTATCCATAAAATGTTTCTTTTTTTTTTTTTTAGTGGTATCTGCCTGGCCATTGCTTCTAGGGTGGTAACAGGTAATTATAATTTGATTTGCCACAAACATCTTGCAAAATTCCTTGAACTTTCTCAATGTAAACTGCATACCATTATCAGAAAAAATTGAATCAGGAACTCCATACCTCACAAATACTTAGTGTAAAAACTGTATTACTATTTGTGTGGCTGAACTCTTACATCTGAAAATCTCTGGCTATTTCGAAAAGCTGTCTATAACAATAAGATAGTATGTGCGATTCGTAGGACCATCAAAATCAATACGAAGACATGACCAAGGACAGTCAGTTTCTGGCCATGCATTAAACTTAATTGGTGGTACCTTGGCTGCCAAAGCACAGCCTTTGCACAACTTTACCAAAGTTTCAATGTCTATCTATACTACAAAAGTAAACAGCTTTTCATTACACTCTTCATACGGGATATACCAGACTCCCTAAACTTTCTATTTCAATTACTGAGTAATTTTTTTTCTGCTTGAAACAGTGTCCTAGGTGCATGTGCAATCAGTTTAACAGAGCTGTATTTGAATTTATGCATAATACATGCTCCGATACCTTAAGCATTCATGTCACTTGCCACAATCAATTCTTTCTTAGGATCTTACTTTTAATTTTTTGAAATGCTTCTTGGCACTTCGACATCCAGACTCAATTTGAGTCTTTCTTCAAAAGTTTATTTAGTAGCACTCTCAAACAATGCATATTATTCATAAAAACACTGTAATAGTTAATCACAGGACACTTTGTAGGGACTGACATTTTCCAGATCAGGCATGTCCTTAATAACACTAGCTTGTGCTGAATCCGGTCTCCAGCCATTCTTATCAATAATTTGTCCCAAGTACTTAATCTTGTCAAAAGATTCACACTTTTTGTCCCTTAGCTTGGATTCATAGTTCTGAATTCTTTTAAGCACTTTAAAACATTTTTCTGACTTTCTTTAGTGCTTTACTTCTCAGTAAAATATCGTCAAGGTATGTGACTGCAAAGTCAAGACCACTTAGCATTGTATCCACGACTTGCTGGAAGATAGCTGGAGCGACCTTAATGCCAAATGACAACTGATTAAATTTACATAATCCTCTGTGCATATTTATGGTCAAAACTTTTGTCCATTCATCATCACTTAAAATTGAAGGTCTATTTTTGACAAAATTTTACCTCCACTAAGCTGCGCAAAAACCTCTTCCAGCCCGGAAGTGGGTAATGATAATCTTTGAGGGCATCATTTAAGTCCATAGAAAAATCACTGCAAAGGCGTATCTCTTTTGACTTTTTAAAAATATATACTGTCAGTGAGGCCCAGTTGCTATGCTCGACTTTAGACAAAACACCGATTTTTTTCCAGTCTATCAAGCTCATTGTTTATTTGTTTGATTGATGCAAATGGTACATTTCTTTTTGAAGGCTGGTTGTACTTTTTCTTTTAGTTTGAATTTCGCTTTTAATATGTTACACCTACCAAAAATTACCTCTGAGAATTTATTTTCTGGTAATTAATTCACTTTTTAGAACTTCTGTTTCATTGGTAGAACATTTTTTTTTGGCAAAATGAATTAATTGGAAAGTTCCATAATTTGAATTTTTCTATCCAATAAGTACCAATAAAATCATTCATGTTTTTCATTACGAATATTTTAATTTTGATGTTTTTTTTGTTTAAAATTACATTGGCAATAAATTCACCTACGAATTTAATTTTCTCACCTGTGACAGTACAAGCTATTTTTTGACACCATTAATATTGGTTTTCTTCTTTTCTTCATAGTATAAACATTTATGCTAAAATGAGTACCACTATCTAGTTGTAAGATGATATTTTTGTTCAGGATTTTCACCTGTACAAAATTTTATTGTATTTTGACTTGAAGATTCATTATCGTTAATCACTCTAATGAAATTCTTAATTCATTTTTAATTTTTGTGTTGCAGTGAAATTTTTGTGTCCATTTTTGCCACAAGGAAAGCATTACTTGTTTTTAAATGGACAAACATTATAGAAATGAATTTTTCCACAGTAATGTCCTTTTTCTTCAGTTTTATTTTATGGCACACCTTTTTGATATGCAATACTCCATTTATTTCAATATTCTTAGCATCGTGCCAAACATTTATACATCTCTGACAATCTTCTGCCAGGTTTTGCAGAGAGAAGTTGGGTTTGTTTTCAAGTTCATTCTGAACCCTCATCCTGATTTCCATGTTTTTAGCTGACACTAAAACTTGTGCAAATATTAAGCATTTGAAACTGTCAATTCTGTTAGTTCTGTTATTTTAAATACTCACACTGATTATTCACAATATTTGTGAACATAGTGAAGTCATCTTTGTCATTTTTCAGGAAATTCATACACTTCTATCTCTTAAGGAATAATGATGTTTTCAGCTTGAAAAACTCTGAAAGTAATGTAACACTTTCATTAAATGTTAAGTCACTTGTCTTCTTTGGTAGAATATAATTCATGAACTTCATATGTTCGACTTCGCTTAATTTTTGTAAAATGACTATCCTTTTTCTGGTCTGACCAATTTATGCAATCTGTTGTATAAATATCTTTGTATCTGTGGAAATATAATGCAAGAGTTACATCTTCCTCAGGCCTGTAGTTAAAATCTGTTATCGCTCTCACGATAACCTCTGGAGAAAAAAAAAAAAACGAATCATTATTAATGTTGCTTGTAAACATTTTTTGCTGTTTCATAAAAAATTCCTTAAACTTTTTGAGCCCCCTGTTCAAGGCATTATTGTTGCTGCTTTAAGATTTTCAACAACTCTTTTTTAAACACCTCCATTTTTTTATTTGTAGAAAGTGTATATATTTATATATATTTTTTGTTTCCATAACTATCAATAAAAAAATTAAAAACAAAAAAAACAAAACAAGAAACTGAATTTCCTGCAAATTAATTCTAAGTAATACTTTTATCCTGTGTGACATGATAACTAGACGTATATTAAGGTGCTTTGTAAAATATCTATTTTATTATAATAGATTAAAATAGAAAATGGTTAAGAATAGAAAATAGTTTAAAAACATGTGCTTCATTTAACAAAAGTTAAAAAGAAGAGAAAAAATAAATAAATAAGCACTTTTTCTTTTATAAGGAAAATTGTGGAAGAGAAAAGGGTATCAGATTACTGTTAAATCCTACCAGTCTTCCGGTAAATATTTGACTAAGTGATTTAATGTGATAAGAGATAAAGTTCAGGAAATAGGTTTTTGAATGACCAGGTCAAAAACTGTCTTTTACTGTATCTTGACCACACATTAAGAATTTTCTGGCAGAAGCTTTATTAAGATAAAAAGATAAAAAAAAACCCTGGAAAAAATACTAAGGCTAAGTGCATACCGGATGTCTGCTGGGATGTTTACACATCAAAAGAAGGAAAATTTAAGTACCTTGAAATTTCGGACTTACAGTCGCCAATGCTTATCACCCGTGGTCTAACGGATTTCCGGATTAATTTTGAATAAATACAGGTGATTTTTCCGAGCCAATCAGTGAATTAAATTAAGTTAGTCAGTTAGTTAGTTGAGTGAGTAGAAACTCCGTTCGTCTTGAGTTCGTCAATTCGGATTTGATCTCCATTAATTAGAGTTAGAGCTGAATGTCATATTTGCCTGCCCCAACCGAAAAGACTAACTCTAAATGAAATAAAGCGTCGTTTTAACTCATCCAAGTTGTGGAAGTTTGTTCCTTATAGTTTAATCTTGTACCCCCAGCTTGAGACTCCAACTTTTTTCAACAAACTACCGGCAACATCACAGTGTAGAGAACGGCTGCCGGAGAAATTGTTCGGACCGTCCGTTGGGGTGTTACACCTGAGAAATCCTCTCGATGTTACAGGTTTTTTGCTAACTGTAATTTTCATTTCTATACATACGTTTTAGTTGTCTTATTCAAAATAATATCTTGTTTTTGTTTTTTTTTTATTTCTTTTGACTGTTGTGTTTCACACAACTGGTTAATATTACGTAATCCTTGAAAGTCCTTGTAGCTAAAAAAAAAAAAAAAGTTTTATATTTTTTGTAATTTTTTTTATCTTTTTTTACCAATGTTCCTTAGTGAATTTTTGTGTGAAACCTTAATTTGCATAAATTGACTTGGTAAGATTTTTTCTCTGCATTTTTGCTGATAATATGTTTGTGGAACGTTATATCCCTGAATGTTTAGTTGAGTATGGCCAAAAATCTTAATCACAAAAGATGTTGTGTTGGTATCTTTTGCTTAAGGTCGGCCAAATTCTTCACCACAAAAAAATCTTTGTCATCAAAATGTTGTAATGGTGAAGGCCACAATCTTCATTACCAAATGTAGTATTTGAACAAAATTGTAATCTTTGATGCCAAAATGTATTTTGGTCCATGGCACAATCTTTGTTATCAAAATATTCTATTTTGTTAATGGCACAATCTTTGCTGCTAATGTTGTAACCCTAAAAGGTTACTGCAGGAGTAATCACCAAAATGGAGGTTGGGAACAATAGTATATCAACAAGTACAAAACTCGCACGCTGCATGAAGTAGATACACTGCTAGCGGATTGCTAGTCAGCATAATCACTCTACCTGCTATGATTTACTTCAATAATGTCCATGTATTTAAGAGGATACACTTCATTCCTGTATACAAGTCGATATACAACAATAATAATGGCTGATGATGTTTCATCTAATAGGAAATGAAGAAACATTAATAAAATGCTGTATGGTATATGTAAAATACACAAAATATTCATGATAAAATTTAAGATACGTTAAAGAGCTAATCATTTATTTAATATAAATTCTAGTCTATTATGTAAATAAATTTTAAAATTAATAAATTTTCACAAATAATAATGACAATAATAATTATACTGAGAAATTTTTTGTTGCATTAACTTGGTTATACAACAATAAAAAAAAAACAATTGTTGTAGTAGAAAAATGAAAACAGTATTAAAATCCCCTGCAAATATGTTTAATGTATGTATTCCTGTTTGCATACTCATAAGATTTTTGTGGTGAATTCCATTTGGGGACAGGGATTTCATATTTGCCTTAATATGGAAAAGAATTACTGTAAGGTAATATATTTTATATAGTGCTATAAACTATAAAAATATTTCCATAAAGTATTAATTACTGAAATTAATTAATCTATCTCCAAGCCCCAAAGAACTATCACACTTCTGACAAAGTAAGGTTTGGCTTGTAAGATGCAAGGCAAAATTTTGAGACAATTTTGTGGAAGAAAGAAACAAAAAATAACCTTTTGCCTGTAAGATGCAAGGCAAATTATTGTAAGGAAAAAAAAAATAGTGTCTTTGACGCTGATAAGTACAATAAATTACAGTAAAATATAAAGGCAACAATAAAAAGGATACTTACACCAGTTCCAATACGATTACACACAAGAATTGTGCTGTTGGATGTTGTGTTAACCTATTAATATAAGAAGATAATACACTAAGTATTTAACTGATAACATTGAAATAAAAATATTTTTAAATCGATTTTTTATCTGACATTTCTTATTGCTATAAATGTCATCTTTAGTAAATACACATATTTGAACTGACATCCCTATCTTAATTTTATTAAACAATGAAATTAACATCAATTTAGTCATCCTACAGCCAAAGCACGACATTACCAATAATGCCACGGCAGACTGTCACACTTTAGCTAGAGATGGCAAAAGGGAATTCCTTTTTGTTTGGAAGGACTTCTCAATCTAGGCTGGTTCATGCTTATTTCATTGGTTAAGAAAATAAAAAATAAAATAAAATAAAAAGCAGTGATGCCAAAAGTTTTTCCTAATAAGAAAAAAAAATTATCTATACTTCCAAGATGTGGTAGTATTTACATTGTTCAGACTGTTGTCATCTTTATGGCCATGTTTATATTTCAGTTGTTGTACACTCTGGCCTTCTTCCACAAGACACATGGATATAGTGGATATAGATGTTGGTTAGTTCCAGTGACTTAACCCAAGCAGTTCTGAGTTCAATACCTGGCTACAGCAGTTGTGAACAAATAACTTAAAGAGCTAAAGCAAGATAACTACTTGGCACCAAATTTGGTTCAAACAATGGCCGAAACTTCATAAACATGGCAATAAAGACAGGGACAACAGTCTGAACAATATAAATAAAGAAATAAAAATGTTTCCAAAATATGTGTCTACAATTTATAGGATTCCTTATTGTAAAAACAACAAAAAATTGCAGAAATATTATCTGTATTAAATTAAAATGAAAAATACATGCATTAAAGGTTTAAAAGGAGTTTTAAAAAAAGTTACTTCTTGTGTATTTAAGAATTTTAAACTGAAAAAAAAGTTCACTTAGAAAAAAATAACAGAATTCAACTGAGTGTCTATAAAAGTGTGTGCATACATTTTTCTACTTACTAAATTGAGTATAGTAAGATACAGGATTAAGAAGACTGTGTTGTATCTATCTTTCTTCTGAGTAAAGGACTTTTTACATTTAGTGGGGTTTAATAATATCATGTCACATTGAAAATATCACCAGATTAGGTGAGCTATGAGAGAAAGGAATATTCTTCCATTTTTCTATTTTCCCCATTACGGACATTATAATATCCATGATATAATACCTTATTTCATGGATGGAACAGAATAGCCAGAAGAAAAAGAATGACAAACATACTTTGTTCTTGGAGAGAGTTTTATGCTTTTAAGCCATACATAAAATTATATATACATATTTACATTTGTATCATGCAGAGAAACTATAACATCTAGGTAACAACAAGCAGAGTGAAAAAGAGGACGAAAAGAGAGAGAGTCTTACGTATAATAATTCTCAATGAGAATTGGAGCTGCTGAAGATTTTTCTGTGTTTCTGGAGAAGCCATATTTAGGGTTCCAGATTCGAGCTGGCTAGAAGAGGCAGATTTAGCCTTCATCCCGGCGAGGAAAAAACTTTTTGCCCATGCTTAACTGGACAGCTGAGATTGAAAACAGCAACTGCTTGGCTTGACTCCTGGAAGTCCACTGAAGGACTGACCACTTTCGTCACTATATGAAGGGATGTCACTAAGCCTCTGTCATATGTAACCCACTTGCCTTCATGGAGATAATCACCTTTTGTTTCCCAACACACTGAAAACCAAAATCATCACTTTTACCGGGACTCAAATACTACTCACTGGCATTAGCAGCAGATTCACATGCATGTATATTCATATGTTTTTACGCATGTTTGGTAGAGGGGAACTCAAATGATTTCCATGATCCATTAACTGCATGGGAGTAGGGGTTAGATATTTGGTGTGCTGTGAAGTGGGTATTAGTGAATTGACAAGACAGAAAGACTTGATTGTAAAGTATTTTTTTCTGAGAGGGAACTTCAGACAATTTTATTGATGGAATCAATCTTTTGTTTTTTTTTTTTGAAAATTGAGGGAAGACATACACCAAATGCCAGGTAGAGTTTATTCTAAATGTTTATCCTACAGAAATGCTCAGCCATTAAATTTTCATGCTTGGTGTATTTAAATGTTCAATTTAGTTGATTGTATTCAGCTTTTTTTACTTTTTTTTTTTTTAGTCATTTCACCCCAAGCAAGGCATTCCACTGCCACTATTGCACATGGGGTTATATAGGGGAAGTTAAAGAGAAAGAGTGGTTAGATATAGGAAATGTCAGAAGGAGGGTGATAGATGGGTAAGGATACCGATGCTGAGGGTTGGGTAGATGGGAAGAGTATTTGAAAGAATGGATACGAGTTAGTGTGTTAGGAGGTGTCTATTGACCTTACATTTAAACTCCTGGAGATTGTAGCAATCGGAGAAGCAATCATGTGGAAGGGAATTCCACAGTCGGGAAGTGTGAGAAAAGAAACTGTTGGAGTAGAAATTGCGGTTACATTTTATCGGTTTCACTGTAAAAGGGTGGGATCTAGTTGCTAATCTAGTATCTCGTGCAAATTAGTACTTAGTGGGCACTAGTGATCTAAGTTCATCAGAGCAGAAGCCGTGAAAGTATTTATAGAAGAGACACAGGGAAGCCACGTTGCGCCGGTGAGAGAGTGACTGCAGCTGGTCTGCCAAGTCAGTCTGTCACTTTTATTATTATTTCTGGTGCAGTGGATACTGGCTTGGAACAACAAATTGGACAGTTGGACTGTTGCATTCATTTACACACAAATACCCTTCTTCCTCAAGCTATGGGTTAAATAACAGGACAGATTGGATTCCATAGTCTTGGTTGGCAACCAGTCTACTGCAGAAAATAATGGCAACCTACTGCAGGAAAATCTACCAAGTCTGTCATGTCCCTTTTTAGACATGATCACCCAAGCATGTATTACATATGGCACTTAATTGACTGAATACATGCCTACTTGCTGACTCAGTACAATGCCACTTGCCAGAACCAAGTAGGTTATTATCATCTTAGATGTCAAATATTTAAAAATTTAAAGTGTCGCTGTATCTTTAATACTTTTTATGCAAAACTATAACTAGCATTTGTTATATTTCTTTCCCCACTCTCTTTCTTTTTATATATGTATATATAAAAGAAAACTCAACACATCATTTAGATTGGTCATAAATTATAATTCATTTCTAGGAGCTAAATTAGTCCATTTCATCAGACCAGACTATATTCGTTCCATTTGGTATAAATATTTTCCCAGAACAAACATTTCTTTAAAATGAAATGAAAAACAAGTAACATGATTTAAAACAGAGACCTTAGTCTTATCTCAGTTGGGGATCTCTAGCCAAGTCGAAAAGAGCTTATCATTCTTGGATAGTGACCATAAACTCATTACACATCCACTCACAAGCACATGAATATGTATAACCTTACATATTAACACAATCACATACACTTACTTATATACACATATGTTCATACTTCCATATATGTACATACAAATGCATCTGTGCATATGCTTACATATACCTACAGACACATATCCATCCATGATCACATACAAATTTTGCATTTGTACACTCACATATATATTTTTATGAAGACTGGATCTCTACGTGTATAATTAGTAGTACCATATATTTATGCAAGTATACTAACAAATCTCACATATACTCAGAAAATATGCATATATTTGCATACTTACATACATACGTATATTTCCCTACAGACATGTTTGTACTTATATATATGTGTACATACAAATGTATTATTCATACATGCATCCATCCATCCATTTATATCCACATATAATTATTGTGTTCACATATCACGTACATGTCCACTTTTCTCCCGCAAATGAGGTGGTATGTTTCATATTCTATACATCATAACCAACGTTACATACATATACCAGCATATATCATTTAGATTTCGATATCCACATGTACACACGAGTAAATTGATCAATACAGGAGGAGGGTACAATCGACTACATCATTAATCCAAGATTAATGCCAACATACATATGAACAGGTGATCCATATTACATGAAAAACATATATGATTAGGTGCACTCTTATACATGAGAAGGATGTGCGTCGTGGATATTAGCTCTGAACGAGAAATTGGGAAGCCGAGTTCAAATTCTAGTTGAATTCCTTGCATTCACTTATGCGCAAATACCCTTGGGAAAGGTATTAATCTGTCTCTTCCCTCCAGTTATGGGCTAAATAATAGGACAGATTGGGTTCTGTAGCCTTGGTCAGCAACCAGTCTACCGCAGAAAGCAATGGCAACCTACTGCGGGATAATCTTCTGCCCAGTCAGTCATGTCTCTTTTGAGACATGATCACCCAAGCGTGTATCACGTATGGCACCTAACTGACTGACTTATACATGAAGTATATTTATAATTAGGTGTACCCATATACACGGAGTATTCATACAATAATACATATAATCATCCATGTAACCATAATTATACTTGGGTACCCCTACATATACAGAACCTGCACATAATTAGGTGCACTCATATACATGAAATACCCCTATATATAACCTTACAGTTAGGTGCACTCTTATACATGTGAAATTTTTTTTTTTTTAATCATATCACCCCAAGCAAGGCAGTAATGCCACTGATGTGCAGGGGGCTACATAGGAGTGAAAAGATTGGAAAAGAGAAAGATGGAAACCACATCCTAAACAGGGAACAAGGGATGAGCCTTTTCACCTCTTCAATAGGCGAGGGTGGAGTGTGAACCGGGCGATAGCTTAGTCTATCTACTCCAATTGAAAAAAAAAAAAGAGTGAGAAGAGTGGAAAAGCACACAGTGCAAAATAGGACACTCTTAACTTCATATATAAATAGTCGTTGCATACATATACTGGCCTGTCTACCTATTTACATGGTAGATCTCCCCCTTCACTTCTTCAGTCCATAAATCCTCCAATGAATGATCAACGCAAGATAGGAATGAATCAACAAGTCTGTCGGAATGGGGTAATTTTAAGATTCTATGTATTCGATAGTTTAAATTTATTTTTATGACGGCATTTGAAAATTATTCCATTTCTTTGATTTAATAACTGGTTAGTTTCTCTGAATTTGATAATCATAATCTTTTCATCTAAGCATAAATTGCATCTGTTTCAGAAGCTATTAGGGGTTGGAGATTTTTTTATAATCTTCCATTCAATCTGGAGAGAGATTTCTGTCTTAATTCACAGAAATGTTTCAAGAAAGCAGTTTGATATTTCAGGAGGGATCTAGAGAAAGATTGCTTAATTATATAGGCGTTGTTTCCATGGTTTGGCAGAAATTCCTATATTTACTTTTTTCATGTTTCTGTGTTGACTAGGGTAAATAATTGCTTGGTATATGACCATTTTGGATCTGCATATACCTCCAACTGGGCATTTGTTTTTGACTCAACAGTTACAGGAAGTTGGATTAATTGTTTGTTGATTGTTATAAAATTTATTCAGTATACTATTATTGTGTGAGTTGATGATGCTATTAATGTTGTTAGTGCAGGAATAACTAATTTTTTTAATTAGTTAGTTGACAGAAAGGGGAGTTGAACCATAATACTCTTTTTCTATTTCTGGGTCTATTTTTCTGGTACCTTTGGGGAGGGGTAGTTCTATGTGTTGTAATTCCTGTTTGAAGCCACTTTTTTTAGGGCAATATTGTAATTTTAATAATTTTGTTTTCATTGAATATTTTTCTATTAGATGATAATTTGTTGATCCTAGCATATATATTGTCCTATGCTGACATCATGACTCGGAGTTTCATGCGTTATACAATCATCAGGTGCATATTACAAACTGACTAATAGATTTTAATTTAAGTTCACTCAATGTTCATAGGAGTTGAATCATATAAAGTTTGGTTACTGTTTTTTTTTTTAATCTATAAAACTAGTACACAAAAAAATGGACTGACTTAGAAAATATCTAATTAAATTTTTCAATCCAAAAATAACTAACATCAGTAATGGTAAAGTTATAAACTTCTTAGATGTTACCTTTGACCTGAACAATGGATTGTAGAAACTGTGAATCAAAGACTCACATAACCACAAATACATCAATTTGGAATCAAATCAACCCACATAAATCAATCCAATTTAAGTACCAACTCTAGCAACAAGGAAGATTGTGTCAATTCCAAAATTAAATATATTAATACTTGAGAAAAAAGTAAACTCAACATTAGTTTAGAATACTCTGTTAAAAACAAACTAAGCAGAAATAAGTAGTAACCATGTAAACATAACATTATCTGGTTTAATCTAATCCTTCAGCCATAATGTTCAAACAAGCATGGGAAAATTCTTCCTAAATTTAATTCAAACATTTCTACTATTCGCACACTCTAAAAAAGAAATTTCAATAAAACAATGTTAAAGTCAGTTATAGCTCTGTTAAGAACACCGATAAATATATTTCACAACATAATAATGATATCAAATAAATACTTAAATAATATCAGTTACCCTATTACTAATAATAATGACACTTCAAAAAATAATTGCACATTCATTTGGATGATGATGATGATGATGTCAAATTTTACTTTAGATCAACTGCTAACATGTGGAAATTTTGCTTTCACAATCACGTTATCTTTAAACAACAGTAAATATAGCGAAAAAAGAAATTAAAAAGCAATAAAAAGAACCCAATTATTACCTGGAATATCATTTGTTATGGATATAGATAGCCGCACACACACCTACACACATATATTGAGAATGGTCTCTGCATGGTAACAAGGAGATGATCACGTGGGAGACTAGAGTCAGCTTTGGAATAGCAGGTCAAGTTGACCAAGATATCCTTAGTAACAAATGTCTAGACAGGAAATAAGCTAGACATAGAAGTCAGTTGCAAGTCGTTAAGCAGCAGGAGTTAGAATTGGCACCAAAAATAAATCACATGGAAAGCAAAAGTTTGAAGTCAGTTGCAGGTCAAATCTCGACAGAACAAGTCATATTTGCTGAGCGCTGATAAATGATGAATGAAGGGAAAATGCATTTGAGATAATAGCATAATTTAATCAATTCATCTTAAGCAACTCTGGATAAAAAAAAAAACAAAAAAAAAAACTTATAAATTCTTATTCGTTAAAATGAGGAAAAGGAAGTGGAGCCGAGCCGTTTATCGAGAAAGAAAGAAATATAGTGATGAAGATGAAAGAAGCTGTAATATAATTTGTATGCTGACTCCTTGTTGAAGGAAGAAGAAGAAAGCGAGGTCAAATCGTTTTATCAAGGAAGAAAGAAAGATAGCGACGAAGATAAGAAGAAAAGCTGTAATATAATTCGTACGCTGATTCCAGTTTATTCAAAGAAAAAAAAAGAAAACGAACTGAGGCAGATAACCCGTATCTGTCCATAGATGTGAAAATGCAATATACTAGAATCGACGTGTAAACATCTTGATGGTTATCACCGAGACAGGTGTGTGACACATTGCTAAAACCAAATCTTACAGTGGAAAAGGAGACAGATACAACTTATGCCTTTTAGAAAAACTTGTCATCTTAAATCATATAAATAACCCTAGTCTACTTAAGAAAAAAAAAAAATGAATTAATGACCACATGCTGCCATAGAAGAAAATACTTAATTTCTTAGACTCTGATTAATAGATTCCTCTATACCTTTACCTCTTTCTTTCTCACTCCCTTACTTTCCCCTTTCTTTCTTTCCCTTGCAAACATTACTATCAATAATTATGTATTACACACCTTTGATTTCATCTCCCTGTATTTTAGTTTCTCTTTAATCTAAAAATTTAAAATTTTTATCTCCATGTCATCTTTGTCTATTTAAATTTTACTCTTGATATATGAAAAAACAGTAACCTATCTTAATTAGATTTAACTCTCCTGAATATCAAGTGAACTTAAATTAAAATCTATAAAACATTCAGTTTATAATATGCACCTGATGATTGCATAATGCATGAAACTGAGTTGTGCCATTAATGTAAAACAACATGTATATTTATTAATATTCAATAGCTCTGTTCATACTACAATGAGCACCATTTTAACCCTCTAGGGCCATTCGTATCATATTTGATACAGTATTTCCCTATAAGGAAACATTTGGTATTTCCCTATAAGGAAACATTTGGTATTCATTGACTGAGCAGTCAGTACTGCTTTCATTTGAAATTTATAAAATATTTCTCTTAAAAAATTTTTCAGGAAAATATTTCTTTCAAGGCTTGTTTTCATACTGTATCAAATATGATACGAATGGCCCTAGAGGGTTAAGGCTTCTACTGGGCATAAAGTGGGGGATCAGTTCTATATTGTTATGAAGTAATAAACAGATCCCCCACTTATTACTACTTAACCCTCTAGGGCCATTCGTATCATATTTGATACAGTATTTCCCTATAAAGAAACATTTGGTATTCATTGACTGAGCAGTCAGTACTGCTTTCATTTGAAATTTATAAAATATTTCTCTTAAAAAATTTTTCAGGAAAATATTTCTTTCAAGGCTTGTTTTCATACTGTATCAAATATGATACGAATGGCCCTAGAGGGTTAACACCTGAATATTATTATACATGTGTGTACTACATATGCATATCTATTAATTCATACAAATATATATGTGTATTTAAGTTGAATATATAGATTGAAATTTGACAAGATGATAGAATAAGTCAAAAACAGGTAGGAAAAGTGTCTTTAATCGAACATTTTTCACTTTATTAATTTCTTCAGAGATTTGTTAATGAGACAAGGATCTAAAAATTTTACGAAAAGAAACAGTATATTGCAATGTTGAGGCTCAATGTCATGTGTAATAAAGCAACAGATGATCATTTTTAAATGTAGGAAACCCATGCGTCCCACATGGAATAAAAGAAATAGATGCTTATTTTAAATGTGTGCATAAATGTGTTTAAATGTATGTATGTATGCCAAATAATGCACATCTCAAGTGTATAAGAGTGATGGACAATTTTTAAAATTATGTGCATGAGATCATTGTGTGGCTTAATGCATGAAAGTGTGTGTGTGTGTGTGTGTGTGCATGTATATATATATACACACACACACACACACACACAAGTATGGGTGGAATAATATTCCTTGTCCAAAGAAACACTATTTTTTAAAAATTGCTCAATACAAAGTAGAGCTAATAATATTTATTCAGAAATTATAACATGGATATGTTACAATATCACTACAAATTAGAAGTTGCTTTACTCTGATTGGTCCACATTGTACATACAATAATGCCTCCCTGATTAAAAGGGTCTTGCTTGTTTTTAACCTTTTAAAACCATTCAATTTAAAATAACCACATCACTTGACAAGACACAAGAAGTGTCAAAACAAAATATCTACTTTTGTAGTGATATTGTAACATATCCATGTTATAATTTCTGAATATATATATATATATATATTTTCATCCGCAGACAGATCTGTTTTGCTGTATCACAGCTCATCAGTATGGTTAGACTCCGATTGCTACACAACCAAGGCTTGAAACCCGACTGATCCGGCGTCAGTCGGCAACTCTACCCCTGGGCCATAAAGAATGAAATGTTCACCACTTACTTGCTTCTTTAACATACTGCTGGCTGTGCATATTCAGTTTTACTGATTGTGCATTGAGCAATTTTTTTAAATGACCATCCACTTGTCTAACTGTTGTATACCCTAGCGATGTTTGCTGTATAACCTGGAAACCAATGATCGGCTTGAAATAAAATGGACATGGATATAAAAATATACAATTATATCTTTATTCTTTGGTTTAGGTCATGTGCAGAGGCTAGTCAGAGGAAAGCACACATACGAAGGAGAGATGGGCTGGAGTTATCTTCCTTGTGTTCTGCTAGAGTCCTCTGGCTTCGTCTTCTTGTTGATCCGGGAAGACCCGGTCTTATATAACTCATGTCCATCAGGCTTCAAGTAATTACGTCATATTCAGGCAGGCATACTGAACATTGCTTCTGACCAGTTACATTTTGATGTCATTACATTCCTGTCTTCTATTGCTTCATTTTTTTTTCTAACTTTGACGCACTGATGTAATGCTTGTTTATTTGTCAATGTTTCTGACACCAAAAACCATATCTTTGTCAGCTTAATATAATTCCTTTCCTCATTGTTCATATTTCTAGCCTTGAATATTGTTTCTGCATTATTTTACTTCTGACCATATAATTTAATTTAAATTATATTCTGTCTTTGGCACAATACACATTATTTTTCTGCATTCCAGTTTAGATTGAAATCATTGCATAATTCTTTTTTCAGCCTTTGACAGAAATAATATTTAATGTAAATTATATTCTGTGGGTCACAGACATCATTTCATTGTTTTATATTTCATGACCTTGAAAATCGAAGTTTTTGACACAATACACTTTTTATTTTTCTGCATTCCACTTTCAATTGAAATCATGTGTTTTGTTTTTCACCTGACAGAAATAATTTTTTTTTTAAGTTCAATTATACTCTGTTGGTCCCAAGGATATAACATAACCAGTACCTCTTTTATTGTTGTGTGTGTGTGTGTGTGCATAAGTTTCGTGAAAAATAACAGAAATGTGTATTTAAATGAGACTTGATTGAGCTATGATCAAAGAGATGTAATGAGAGTCATCTTGTTAAACATGTAGTAGTACATTCGATGTAATTATTTACAAATTTGGATTGATTAAGAACACAGTTCTTTAAAGGTCATGCAAATTTGTAAATATTGGTTCTCTGTAGTTTAGATCTAACAGGTGAATTTATATTTATAACAATGAGGTTAGCAGTTTTATATATATATATATATATATATATATATATATATATACACTAGCAGTATAGCCCAGCATTGCTCGGGTGTAATGAAAGCTTTAAAACTAATCCATGGTCCTGGAGCTCAGACTCTGGACGTTGGCATGAAAGACTAAAAAATAGTTGTTTCCAGTTGAAACGAAATCGTAGACTGAAAGAAAAATGAATGGATGTAAGTGAAATTTTGATTTCCTGGTATCGATATCAAATTTTCTGTTCTATTGTAAGAACTGCAACCTTGAAACTTCTGAATATCATTTCTTATGTCTTTGTCTATGTGTGTATCAAATTTGATTAAAATCAGACCACTCCTCCTACAACCTGATTTTTTTGATTATCGATATTTATCGGGGGTACCTTGACACAAAACCTAGCTAAGAACACTCGCAGATGCATATAGTACAACTGTGTAAATTTTCAAGAAAATCGGTTCAGCCGTTTCGGAGTCTATAGATAACGGGGACACACACACAAAGTTCCATTTATAAATAAGTTATATATATATATATATATATATATATATATATATATATATACTTGAGCAGTGACCATTCTTTTATTATATATATCCAACAAGCAAGATTTAATTAACTTTTTACTAAGTTTTTTCAGCATCTTAACATTTTTCCATTTTGTTGGAGTTAAAGAATATAAAAATTATCCATTAACATGAGATTTCTAAATAAACCACAATATCAAAAACATTTCACTATTTGAGAGGCCCTATATATCAAACACTTCTCTCCTACCATCAACCTTATATTATTTAATAGTGGAAATGGATTATTGAAAGTTTTTTTAAAATGGAAAGATGCTTATGTGAATTCCAGCTGTGCGTCAAGTGATAGCTTTAAATGGACACCCCCTTTTCAAAAATGAAACAAGATAAACTATTGTGTAACATGAGGAAAATGACAAGATATAGACACTCTAAAAATGACCTAAATGGCCAAAAACACTTGGGATGATAAAAATTATTATTTCTTAACTCCAACAAAACAGAAAAATATTTAGGATACTGAAATGAACACATCTCAATCTAACTTGTTTCACTTTTATTAAAGCTTCTGCAGATATCAAGAGAAAAATGAAAAAAACAAAGAGTGTGTGTGTGTGTGTGTGTGTGTGTGTGTGTGTGTGTGTAGTATTGAACTGTTATGGTGCTTTGTGCTGTTTTTTCAGTAGTTTACTGATAGAGGCATTTTTGTCATAAAGTGCTCAATATCAATATAGCATTAATAGAATTAATGTAGAGGGGTTTTTTTTCACTTAACTGAGCATTACCTTCACTAAACTGCTGAAAAAACAGCTTAGTATGAAAAAAAAAAAAAAAAGGCTCCAAACTTAATAAAAACAAACTTTCTGTGAAAATGTATTTAAATGCATGACTCACTGGGGAATGTAAATCATCTATTTTTTCCAACCATTTGGTCCCTTTTTCTGAAAATCTTCTCCCAATAGTAAGATAAAAAATGCAATAAAACTATGACATCATTTAATTAGATAAGCTTTAAATTGCTTTAATAAATAATATAAATTAAGGACATTATAGTCTGAAGAAAAAAATTTTTTTCGATTATTTACAATTTTAAAAGAACTGTTTTTATTTTTTTAATGATAATAATTTATAAAGTTTCAAAAATATTTTTAAACTTAAGACTTGTAAACATTAGGTTATTAAGTTATTAAATAAAGAATATATTTACTAATAAAAAATTGAAAAGTTTAATACAAATCATCAAGCCAATGTATTTTCAAAATAACTAAAAAAATTTTTTTGTGTATTTGAAGTTTTTTTTGTATGGTAATTTCTGTGTGTACATTAATAGATCAGGTGTTTCATGGTTTCATCTCATTAGTGGAAAAAAATTTGGACAATTTTGTCATTTCTGGTTGCCATACATTTATGCTATCTCACATATGCCTGGCTGTCATCACATCAAATACACAAAAAGGTCAAAAAATATTTAAGAAGTAGTTTTATTCTAAATTTCATGCTATAAATAGGTAATACTAGTGTAAATCAGATTAATTTAACATTACATTTGCCAACTTTCCAAAAATAATGTGTTACAAATGTATATTTTATTTTTGCAAGATTTTAAAAATCAAGAATTAACTTTTGTTTACAAATGTGTTGATCGCTGAAAAATGACCGAAAAATTGACAAATTAAAAAAAAGTTTCAAAATTTTAAATTCAAATCAATATAATTTCTGTTTGAAAAAACCATAGTATTTTGGTCACAGGAAATAGTGAATTTAATCATTTAGCTTTCAGTTAAAATTAAAATAAGTTTCAAGAACACTTATTTTTAAAAATTCAATTTAAAAGTTAGTTATTGAAAATGAGTGGAGGTTTCTAATATACACACACAAATACATATATTATTTTACCTTTAAGCACATTCCACTTGTTCACAATTTTCAAAAGTTCATAACTGCTCAGTTTCATATCAAATATAAATGAAACAATTTCTTCTTTTTCTTTTCTTTTAGTCAATATCCATATTTGAGTAGAAACTGATTTTGTTTTTTTAATCAGTATTTTATTTCATCTATTGTCCTGAATATTCAAGAAATCTTATCAAAGAAAAATGCATCCTGGATTAATAAATAATCTTTATACATTAATCTTTAGACACAGCTTTTCTATTTATACCTGATGTGTAGATATTATGATATACAAAAAATGTGTGAAAATACTTAACAGAAAAATGTTCAGCTTTATTCTAAAGGATGTTAATTGAAGAATATAACAATTCTAATAACTATAGATGCTTAAAAGCTGAAACAAATATAAGAGAGGATTAATAACATATATAGAACCTTTGTTTCTAGAAAACAAAAGTAAAGGTTGTAAAATTTACTTACAATGTGAGTCTTATTTTGTTCACCCCTTTCTTCACGAAGAATATCATGGGCAGCACTCAGCATAATAACATATGCAAAATTATTGCACAAACCAAATATCCTGTAAATATAATAGAGATTTAAAATAATAATCAATGTTTGTGTAGAAATAAGAAATAAACACAGTGAGTATTTTACTGAATAAAACCAGTATGTCATTAATTTTTGTTAGTATTTCTTTTAAACTAACTGTAATTGCTTTTTACTGAAACTGTTGCAATAGAGGCCCCAGTTCACATGTAGACATGTTTGCCAACATCAATTTTTCCCTGTTAGCATCCAGACAGCTTGGTATGTCTAGACAGTCACGATTTGGATATTTATAAGATGTCTTATACTAATAAAAGCACTGGAAAACCCAGCAGTCAGCAGTTGGTATGACATAATGTCTCATGAAATTCTTCCTATGAGCATTTTTTCCCTGAAGTTGCTGTGATTTCCGGGGCAGTGTTATTTTTGTTACCTCCTGTCTCTTTCCCCTCTCTGTTGAGAAAGCTGTCATGAATTTGATGGTTCAGCCTGGGACCTTTCTATTGTTGAATGGTTCAAAAAGACTGAACTGATCTGTGATCTGTATGGGGTGAAGAACATTGCTAGTGTTCTGCAACCCCAATTAACAGGAAGTTCATTCAGCAAGGATAAAAAAAAGATGTAGGTTGTGGACAGGGAAGTATGTGGATGTTGAGAAGATTTGTGGCAGAACACATGGGTGTCATGGTGTCAAGACACTTAATATTTGCACAGAGAGTGGTATTTCAGCTGAGGTTAAAGTCCTTATGGTGTGTAACAAACTGCTAGGCTTTGACTTACTTGCTGGAATCGATGTGATAACTGCATTAGGTGGCATCAGTATTACACAAACTGAAGTCACACGGTTTTACAGCAAAGAAACACCAACATATTGATCAACCTGACTTTTCTGAGAAATTCAACCACTAGCAAAGGGTCTGGACTGCAAAATGGAAGTGGACAGCAGGTATGGTGCTGGCCCAGTTATGCAACGGGTTGTCAGAGTACCCTATTTCCAAGGATCAAAGGAAAGTTTTGCCTAATATAGTTGGGATCCGGCCTTAATGTGGCACTTCTAGTCATGAAGTCTGTTCTTGACACTGAGTGGTCACAGGAGGAATCAGTTGGTAGGGTCATGTCAGCGTACATTGGAGTTTGAGAGGAAGTGTAACACTCACTTTGCAATGAACACAAGGAAGCACAATCCAAAATGTCCCTGATGTCATGACCCAGTGGAATATTTTTTCACCGTGCAAAAAGCAGGTAGAACATCTCCATGTGTGTGAATGACTGTATGTGGCAGGTAAACACAGTCAAAAAGGGAAGGGATGATCACGTTAACAACCCCCCCCCCAACAAGCAGATGGTGAAGAAAATTGTTTGGCAGAGTGAGACAGGAAGTTCCTGTCCAGGGGTGACTGGTGTGTGTGTGTGTGTGTGTGTGTGTGTGTGTGTGAACGGATCTGAAATCAATGTACGAGTTAATGCAACCTTTCTTGTGATGGGAGGGGTACTGGAAGGAGCAATGTTGAAAGAAGCATGCTAGCTTTGACCAACAAATAATGCCCAACATATCAACTTGGCTGAACGGGATGCTGCAATGAAAGGCTTCAATTGGGCCCTCTAATGAGAGGCAAAAAGTTTTCATAAAAGAAAGATTCCTTGTATGTGTGTGTTGTCTGACACCCTCATGGGCAAAGCTAAGTTATGTACCAAAGCAACGAGCAGGATGGTGGTGCAAAGAAGGTTGAGCATAAAGAAAAAACTGGTCCAAGAATATAGGCTGTCTGTTGACACAATGCTGGTCACATCAAATTAAAATTTGACAGGCAAGATGATCCCTGTACCCCAAAGGGGGGGGACTGAACCTGTGCAGCAGGTGTATGGTGCTTTTATGGGCACCATGAGTTCCAGTCAGATAATGAAATTACATCAATTCAGTTGGCATTCAGGAGTACAGCGTACCATATATTTTGTGAAGTGTGACAAAGGCCCTGGTAAAGTCAGCCATTGGGACTTGTGCGTAGTGCGTAACAATAGATCCTGCACCAGTCCATTGGTGAAAGGGCAGACCGGAGAGTGGGGTGAACAATACTTTGCATTGGCTCGGTATAGACATCATGCACTACTGTGATAGCCATTACTTGATACTAACAGATTGTGGCCTCCTATGTTTACATTTTTCTGTGTGGCGGCCGTTACACTACCAAGACTCACTGAGTATCATCCATCAGCTGGAGTTAATGTTCTGTGAGAAGGAGACCATCACATGACTACTCACATACAATGACACCACATTCCACAGCAGGGAGTTCTGTGCCCTTGCTGAAGGATTGGATGTGCATTTGCTATTCCAATGCACACCTTTCCCAGCAAGAAATGGAATGATAGAGAAGTGTCTAGAGGATTGTAGCTAAAATGAAATGTACTATTGAAGAGGTCACCTACAATGTAACCTCCAAAGATGGTACCTCACCACTGACTGTGCCTGTAAATCAAATCTGTACAATTTCAAGGTTTGGCTTAAAGAAATTAATTCAGTGTCTCTGATTATACCTGAGGTGAGCCACAAAGTGTACAAGGTGGGGGACACTGTGTGAGTAAAGGCTCCACACAACTGATGTACAACTCTCAGAAAGGGACGAATTACTGAACTTGTTAGTTCACAATCAGTCTTGGTGGACAAAATACTCCACCATGTCAGGGACCTTTACCCTTTCCTGAGTTCACAATTGTCAACAAATAGTGAAGATGATATGTCCAAAAGTGAGGAAATCCTCATGTGTGTGGATAGGCCAGATAATTCACAGAATCACATGTGGACAAGGTAGAGGGACAACCCCCCACCCCCACACAAGAAACACTCAATGAAAGAGATCCATTCCAAGTTGTTGTATCTATGATCAAGAAATCAAAGGAAAGTGTGGTGAATGCATGTTAGTACATGTGGACATGCGATCCAGTGCCTCTTTTTTGTACCAACACACCTTGGCCATAATAAGAAAATTCAAGATAATATTAATGCAATAAAAAGCAAGTGAAATTAAGATGAAAGGAATACTTGTCAAAAATCAGTAATAACTGATAAGGCTTTATCTCTGTTGCGGAGTAGTTTTCACACTGAAGATTATAATCATGCTATGTCAGTTGCTAATTGACTTAACGTACTCAAAATGTTAGGAACTTGGTAAGCTTCCACTGAAAGCTGACTCCTTAGTATTTGGCTAACTGCCGACTAATACTGCCTAGTAGTTCTACTGAACTCCAGAGAAGTCTAAAGAACTCTTATGAACTTCCCAAGTATTTCTAAGAACTTCTGTTAACTTATTAATATAGGAGGAAGAGTCCATTATCTGAAGAATAGGTGTGTTTCCCCATAACAATCTCATAATAATAAAAACTAGTGTTAGAGTTTAAGCAAGAAAACAACCCTTTTCAGAAAAAATATTAACAAGTAGATATTTTGTAGTTCCCAATGACATTGACTTACCAGAATATTGAAAAACAAAGGGATTTATCAACATACCTCCTGAAATGGAATATTTCACAAGGCTGTGTTTAAAGTTGAAATCTCGTAAATACATGGGATTGGTAACAAAAATAGCTGAGCCTTTTCCAGCATTTCCCTATTAGGATGCTTCACGCATCAGACTGACTGATATTCATAGATAACAATAACAGTAATGGATGTCTGGCCATGGAGCAATAGTTAGTAAGCTAGTTTTACAGACTATTATTCTTGTAAGAAGTTTGATCTTCATGTACTTCATATATATGGCCTTGTGCCAAATTAAGCCAAACTTAATGGGAAAAAAAAAAAACATGGGAAATAATTATTACCAAAATGTAAGCAGGTTCCTCTTGTTGTCTTCTGCATTTTGGGATTCCACTGTAAGAATAAAGTTTCAAAAACATGAATCAGTTTTTCCTGAAAATATATATATACACACACACACACACACACACACACACACACAAAAAGATTTACAAACAGGCAATTGAGGGTTATTTAAAGAAGAAACATTTTTGAACTGCATAAGGCATTTGCAGGGAGCAGAGTCAATGTATTAATACTTTTGTGGATAAATATAAATTATAGAATAATGAATCCTTAGACATGGTTATATCATTTATATTTATCTGAATATATATATATATATATATATATATATATACACGTAAAAATTCAGATATAAATAAAATAGATCTGTAAAAAAGACGAAAGGAAATCTTTTCTTAAATGCATTTCATCCTCTGTTAGATTTTTAGCCAGAAATGGATTGATAAAGAAAAACAAACATTCCTTTTGTCTTTATTTTCACACACACACACACACACACACATTGGTGATCAACTGTGCATAAATATTAACGCAAACTGGCAACATGCTGCTCCTTTTGGTGGTGGCTTTACCTGTCACTGTAGAAACCAATCTTTAACCACTTGAGCAAAATGGCTATGCCATATATTTCATCTGTCAAAAAGGTTGCAAGACACCTGCAGTCCTCAGGAGACATATGCATGTCCATAGAAGTTGAACACTTATTTGTTTTACCAAACCCTCATTACTCATCTGCAACAGGAGAGTTCACTATATATATATATATATATATATATATTTATTAGAAATTATATTTTAGAACATGTACATAATTATTCTATATATAACTGCTACGAAGGTACGCTCGTTCATATATAGAATAATTATGTACATGTTCTAAAATATAATTTATAATAAATATTCACAGCTCTATATATTATATATCGAGCACTGTTTTATATTAATGTTTTAGACGTAAGAATTCTTCGTTCTGTATTCACTTGGAGATATATATATTGTAATGGTTGTTACAATGGTTTATAAATTCATAGTATCCCTACACAAAAGTTTTCACATTTCAAAGCTGCTATGTGCGCTTCTCGTTGGGTGATAAGTTCAAATATATATTTTAGATATTTTACAATTTCATGGGTAATACGTATTTCATGGCTGACCTTGCTGCTCGTCAAGTCAAAATGATACAACAGTTAATCTTCCAATTTTCCAGAAAAATAATTACACACAGGCACACGCGTGTCCATATCGAGAATAGACATTTTTAACGGTAATCTACAAAAAACAATTCCTCGTTCATTCAAAAACCCCAAAGAGAGAAAGAAAAAGAAAAATATAGACAATTGATAAATGGAAAGAAGAGAAAGAAAAAAAAGGAGAAGAGCTGTCCACACCACTGCAGAGTATTAGGAGGAGATGCTAGGAGGAATAGGAAGAAACTATGGGCAGAGTAATGCCTACAACCGTCACCCAAGAAAAGGAAGGAACTTCCAAATCGGGAAATAATTATTTCTCAGGATCAAAGGCAGTGAAGACAACAGGTGGGGGAAATACTAATTCCCCAACTGCTTCATACCCCCACACCAGCTTTTGGCAGACACCAATAAATATGAATGCGTGAAACAAATTAAGGGCAGAGCAGACAGAAGAATTTGAGAGAAGATAAGAAAGACAGGAGATCACCCAAGTCCACTCCAGCCAACACACATGCCAAAGCGTAACTCCGACAAGAGTCTTGACCCAAACTTACTAAATCAACTAAACAAACTTCTCTAAATTCACAATTCAACCCTTACCAGCTTAACCAAGTGTTGCATCCGATTTGGGGACAATTTAGGTTGACAACCCTGCATGTTAACAGCTACTAACAAACCATTGAACACAGTACTTGATATAAAAGTAGAGATATATTTTTTATATTACTTGGTTTATTATTACTGTATGTCTTTGCTCTGTTTAAACCAGCCCAATACAAAATACTGGTGATGAATCGAGTCTTGGCCTAATTACGATCAATCTAATCACAATATGGGATAAGGCAGGTCAGGGTCAAAGAGATCAATGTATTGATCAACTGCAGTACTGAACGTTTTGGATGACTGAGGTAAGAATAAAGCTATACATGGTTCATGTGAACCATAAGCTGACAAAGAAGACATTACACGTGTATCTTTATAGAGAAACATTAAATTATTTAAGTTCTTTTACTTACACGTAGGTTTTCAGAAAAAAATAGTTATATATGTTCTAAATAACAAAAAATAAAAAGATTTAATTCTAAAATATTAATGAATTAAAGGATTAAGTTCTTTTTTTTTTTATAGTTGTCTCATCCTGAAAAGACTTCAGTTATTCAAATTCTATTCCAAAATCCTATTTTGATCTTAATATTGTCAGCAAAGGATACATGGCACATGTTTTTCTCATTTCTTCAACAACAACAACAAAAAAAAGTTCAATTAAGATTTCATTTTCTATTGTTGTTTTTTTGTTTTTAATCATTTTATCCCTAGTAATAAAGTCATTATGACACAAAGGGTTACTGATACGAGAAAAACTTCTATGATAAAGAGAGGTCAATAAGAGAACAATAATTGAGAAAACAAAAAAATAATGATTGACATTGCATTTAAATTTTTGAAAACCAAACATGACTGGGAAGTAAGAAGCTGGAAGAGAGTTCCATAAGCAAGAAGTATGATAGAAAAACTGTTAGCATGTTAATGATGACAGGCCAGGCATCAAAAACTCAAGGCACTCTTTCTGTTTTTGACAGGTTACATTTACCTGTGGCAAACCTCACTGGTTTGAAGAGAAATTAGGAGTTGTAAATCCTACCACAATAGCCTTAATCTGTTCCTTGTTGCATATTGTATTGGGTTTATTTGCTGGAACAAATATCCAACAGCCATGTGTTAAACATTTTAACTGAAAATGAAGTTAAATTACCAGTCTGTCCTGTTGATAACCAACAAGCATTTATTATTGGGAATCTGGATCTGTGCCTCGAAACTCTCTGACAGAGACCCCTTACATTTATTGAGGTCTAGACTGGGTCTGGTTAGTGGGGAGGAAGTTCTTTGGTGGAACAGACTGTGCTGGTATGGCCACCTTCAGTGCATGGACCAAGATGTGTGGCCTAGAAAAGTTGAGAGCATTGTCATCCCAGGCTCCTACCCTAGAGGTCACCCATGGAAAAGATGGACCGACTGCATCAATGAGGATCTGAAAAGCACCGGCCTCAAACCTGAGCAAGCAATGGATCGGGGGTGGTGGCGAACAAACATCAGACCTGGATGGCATGGCAGAACTTCCAACCCCATCCTGGACTACTAGATAAACCCATATATTTATTATTATTAGAATTTTTATATAGTCCTTGTTATGATAAGCATATGGTAACAGAACAAAGAAGAAACAATGAAAATTTTTTAAAAAAAATGAATTGTATTAACCTAAAATACAAAAAAAAAAAAAAAAAAAAAATGATAAACCAGTGTAAATGTCTCTCATATGAAAAAAAGAGACAAGTGAAGTTGTAAAAGGTGTGAGGATGAGTTGTGACTTGCTGGAGTGATAGTCTTTGGTGAGATGTCTCTTGAAAATGGGAGGTTGCTTTCAGACAAAGTCTGTGAACCCAGGCCAAAATGCAGTCTAATTGCTTAATGTTTCTTTTATGATGGGCTTTTATGTCCTTTTTTTTAGGCTCAATACAGCTCCAGTTTTTATTTTGCTTCTTTAGGTGGGAGTGGGTTGTGCTATTGGGTAAAAATTCTGCAGTTAATAGAATTTTAATTTAGTTTAGAGTTTTCACATCTGATCAGTTTTGGAAATTAAATCAGAAGATTTGATTTTAGAAAGATGTAACAGCTTCCTTAGATCTTATTCTGATTCAAGGATGGATTGGGAAATGTTTCAGTAGTTGAGCACATGTTTGTCTTTTGAGATTTCTTCTTTGGAATATAGAGACTAATGACTTAGATTCCTTGATTTGTAATCTTCATGGATCATATGGTCATCAGAAAAAGGATGAGGTGCCAAGTCTAGGGTTGCTTGGAAAGTCTGTGGAAGGGAAGGGCAGGTTCAGATAAATAACTTGGTCTTGCTGAGGTACAAAGCAATGTATGTGAGTGTGATAGACCCAACTAGTTTCACCACGATCGAGTGCAACAGCCTTTTCTTCAAAGAAGATTCTCTTGCCAAAACCCAGATGCTCTTAACTATCTATACTAGACTACAAGATATTTGTAGTGATCCCACATTCACAAGAAATTTTTAAAAAAATCTAATTCCCATAATTCCATAGTAAAAAGGAAACCATCCTACTGGATTTTTTTTCATGAGTCCCTTGCAAGGAGAGTATGTGGAATTGAGCAGCTCCAGAAATGAAGAGCACAGATTATGACAACTTACACAAATATCACTTTCTCATATTTAATATTGCCTTTTACTGATAGATTTATTAATTGCAAATAATTTATTCATTCAGCAAGACAAAAATTAATCAGAAACTTTTATTACTAACCACATTACAGGAGTTTTTATACAAATACCGAACTTGTACAACAAGATCTTTCTGATTATATATATATATATATATATATATATATATGTCTCACTTTGTTTTATGATGAAGATGGGTTATATTTTACTCACCAAAAATAGGAGTGAAACAAGGTCCATCACAAAATATTTATTATCAGAATTGTCACATAGGCTCTTTCTTTAAAGTAGATTCACTTGGCAAAACCAGAATTTGAAGTATTGATGAGAAATACAAGTATGGGTGAGGAATAGTCAGAAAATTTTTTCTCACTCACCCATTGAGAGATTCTGTTACATACATGCCATTTTAAATTAGGAGTACTAGTTTTGACCCTGCAGTCAGTTAAGTGACATACATGTTACACGTACTAATTAGTTGGGTAGAAGAGATTCTGGAGTAATGCCAGAAATAATTATAAAAAAAAAAGGATTATTTCTGGCATTACTGCAGAATCTCTTCTACCCAACTAATTAGTACTTTCATCTCAATCCTTTAGAATTGTTGATTAATAAATCCACCGGTGTGGGGGGGGGGGGGGCTCTCTCTCTCTCTCTCACACACTTATTTTTACTAATCAATACAGACAAATCAATACAAGCAAATTTCTGTTAGCAAAAGAAACAGCCTAATATTGAGGAAAGGATGAAAGATGGATGAGGTTAAAGAAGACACAAGATGGCAACTGACATTACATTTAAATTTTTGAAGATTGTAGTTATTAAAGGAACAAGTAAATGGAAGGGAGTTCCACAGGCGGGAAGTGCAAGAAAAATGTTAGAGTAGAAGTGGTGGTTACATTTAATCATTTCAACAATAAAAGGGTGAGACTTAGAAGCCAATCAATCGCTTAAATTCATGTAGTTGGGGCACCAGGGAAAAAAGTTTGTCTGAGCAGTTGCCATGAAAATATTTACAGAAAAGACAGAGGAAAGCCACGTCACATTGGTGAGAAAGTAATTGAAGTCGAGATGACCAATCAGGATCGATTACATTGCAGATCCTTCTTTGAATTTTGTTAAGAACCTTGAGATGAATGGCAGGAACATTAGACCAGATATGTAAGAGAGATGTTTTTTAACAAACTTAATAAGAAAAGACTTTTTAAAAAAATATCGAACAAAATTACACTGTAATATTTTAACAGATTCACTCCTAACCTTAATATTTGAGCCTTTACATAATGCTATCAATGATTTTGTTAGTTACCATTGCTATGAAAGACTACATGGGATTTGTTTTGGTAAATAAAATAAATTCATTAATATATTCACTGCTACTTTTAATATTCAAACCATTTAAGTTTAAAAAAAAAAAAATATTACATAAATTGTATTTTATTTGGATGTTACTTTCACCAATATATTTTATTAAAAAGAAAAAAGTACAGATAAAGATATACCCCCCCACTCCCCTCAAGAAGCACACTGGGTTAGGGAAAAAAAAATAGATTTTTATTTTTAAATTAAAGTTCCTTATCAACTATGAAACTGTATGTATGTATGTCTGTGTGTGTGGAGAGAGGTTATGTCTGAGTATGCTATCATTAAATAAGCACAAGAACTCTTGACAAGACAACAGCCAGCGAAGTAGGTGTGGTGTCTTAACAAGATCACCATGGAGAAGATTTCAGAAAATCACTCCACTATAAATCCCAAGAAAAAGTATGTCTGAAATTATGAAAGATAACAGTGTTAAGGGGTTAAGTCTATTGAAATTAACTCCCTGCCCAGTAACTTGTGCAACAAGCATCACCTGAGCATCATCCACTGACTGTTAACAAAAACAATTTAAATGGGGTCAAACTCTGTGAAATTGATCCTTCAGTTTGTAGTGGAAGATAGGAGCAACAGATGTCAGTGGACAGCCATCCAGTAACTGTTCACATAAAACAAAAAACTTTCTTTGAAGACATGGAAAGGTAGAACACTAAATCAATGTGGCCAGTTAAAAAATATAAAATAAGAAATGAACAAGTAATATTTTAGATGCATGTGGGTAATCAATTTTGATTTCATCAGTGACAAACATAGGCTTATATATACAGACAGGGAAAAATGAGAGAGGAGTAGGACTGATGTTAGACTAAGACATGAAGAAATGTGTTCTGGAACACTGAAAGAATTTTTATCATTAAACTAAAAGGAAATCCTTTCAACATATCCATCATAGTTGTATAAGCACTGACAGCATGGAGTACAGAAAAAGAAACTGAAAATCTTTAGTGTACACAAGACAACACCCAGGTTCAATGCAAATTACAAGAAATTACAATCAGCATTACTGCCAAAGTAAGCAAGGATGGTGAAATGGTTAGCAAATTTGAACTAGGAATGAACATGGAGAAAAATGGGTCCAATGGGGAACGGCAAATGATTAGGTAGCAGCCAACACTTGTTCTTTTTGCTGAAAAGAAGACGCACATGAAGCAGCCCAAGAGAATACGCACATGAAGCAGCCCAAGAGAAGACGCACATGAAGCAGCCCAAGAGAAGACGCACATGAAGCAGCCCAAGAGAAGACGCACATGAAGCAGCCCAAGAGAAGACGCACATGAAGCAGCCCAAGAGAAGACGCACATGAAGCAGCCCAAGAGAAGACGCACATGAAGCAGCCCAAGAGAAGACGCATATGAAGCAGCCCAAGAGAAGACGCACACGAAGCAGGCCAAGAGGAGACGCACACGAAGCAGCCCAAGAGGAGACGCACATGAAGCAGCCCAAGAGGAGACGCACATGAAGCAGCCCAAGAGGAGACGCATATGAAGCAGCCCAAGAGGAGACGCATATGAAGCAGCCCAAGAGGAGACGCACATGAAGCAGCCCAAGAGAAGACGCAACCACCTTCCAATGATATGAAAACTTAGATTGAAACTACAGAAACTGAATATGGCCAACAACCAAATTGCCATAGGACAGAGTCCGGAACGACCAGAATGTGGTGGAACATGGATAGTGTTAAAAGTAGATACTATGGACAAAATGAAAATGGAAACTTGAAGTAGGATATATTAAAAGAAGCTTTAGTAACATCAGCAACTGAGATCATTCCAAAGAAAACTAGACATTTATTATTTATCTAACTTTGTCAATGCCAAAAATCATCACCTGAATTTGTTTTAATATTTTGGTGAATGAAATAAATTCCTTAAATATACTTGTTGCTATCTGAAACCCTTACATAATACATTGTAATTTTTTAGTTAGTTAATATTAGCTATTGCTATATAAAAATACTTATGCATTATTTTAGTAAATAAAATAAATTCACTAATACATTCACAGCTACACAAAACATTTGTCAGTCAGTTAATCGCTATTTGTGATATATGCTTGTCTCATGTCTCTTTTGAGATATGTCTGATGAAGCAGATTTTCCCATAGTAGGTTGCCATTACTTTCTGTGGTAGACCAGTTACCAGCCAAGGCTATAGAACTCAATCTGTCCTGCTATTTAACCTATAGCTGAAGGGAGAAGAGATGGATTAACACATTTCCCAAGGATATTTGTGCATGAGTGAATGCGACAAATTTAAATGGAATTTGAACTTGGTTCTCTGATTTCTTGAATTCTATTTGAATTTGTTGCAGTTACTTATGTACAAAGATATTTGTACCCTTATATAATACCCTATATGTTTTTCTTTGTTACCAGTAAAAATTGATATCTAAAGATGTTTTTTATTCTGCAAAATTAAATTTATTAGCACATAAATTTTGAATTTTGTTGTAGTTACTTATGTACAAAAAAGATATTTGTACCCTTATAATAATTTACATATTTTTCTTTGTTATTTATAAAGTCTGATATATAAAGATGCTTTATTCTTGCAAAATTTGGAATTATTAGCACATTAAATTTGAATTGTTGTAGTTACTTATGTACAAAGATATTTGTACCCTTATATAATAATCTTTACATATTTTTCTTTGTTATCAGTAAAAATTGATATATAAAGATGCTTTATTCTGGCAAAATTTAAATTTAATAAAGTATTAAATTGAATTTGTTGCAGTTACTTATGCAAAATATATTGTACCTTTATATATTCTACATATTTTTCTTTTGTTATCAGTAAAAATTGATATATAAAGATGCTTTATTCTGGCAAAATTAAATTTATTAGCACATTAAATTTGAATTTCAGAAGTTATATGAAATACAAGCAAAAGGATATTTGTACCTTATATAATACCCTATATATTTTTCTTTGTTATCAGTAAAATTGATATATAAAGATGCTTTATTCTGGCAAAATTAAATTTATTAGCACATTAAATTTGAATTTGTTGCAGTTACTTATGTACAAAGATATTTGTACCCTTATATAATACCCTATATATTTTTCTTTGTTACCAGTAAAAATTGATATATAAAGATGCTTTATTCTGGCAAATTTAATTTATTAGCACATTAAATTTGAATTTGTTGTAGCTATCATGTAATAAAAGCATATTTGTACCCTTATCTTATACCCTATATATTTTTCTTTAATACCAGTAAAAATTGATATAAATATTGCTTTATTCTGCAAAACATGTTAAATTTATTAAATAATATTTAAATTTGAATTTGTTGTAGTTACTTATGTACAAAGATATTTGTACCCTTATATAATACCCTATATATTTTTCTTTGTTACCAGTAAAAATTGATATATAAAGATGCTTTATTCTGGCAAAAATTATTAAATTTATTAGCACATTAACTTGAATTGTTAAAAGCATTGCAAAAAAGATATTTAAAATTTATATAATACCCTATATATTTTTTTCTTTGTTACCAGTAAAATTGATATATAAAGATGTTTTTATTCTGCAAAATTAAATTTATTAGTACAGCTAACTTGAATTATTATAAAGCATTTATGTAAAAAAAGATATTTGTACCCTTATATAATACCCTATATTTTTCTTTGTTATCAGTAAAAATTGATATATAAAGATGTTTTTATTCTGGCAAAATTAAATTTATTAGCACATTAAATTTGGAATTATGGTAGTTACTATGTAAAAAGATATTTGTACCCTTATATAATAATTTATATATTTTTCTTTGTTACCAGTAAAATTGATATATAAAGATGCTCTTATTCTTAAAAATTAAATTTATTAGTATATTAAATTTGAATTTGTTGCAGTTACTTATGCAAAGATATTTGTACCCTTATATAATACCCTATATATTTTTCTTTGTTATCAGTAAAAATTGATATATAAAGATGCTTTATTCTGGCAAAATTTAAATTATTAGCATTAAATTTGAATTTGTTGCAGTTACTTATGTACAAAGATATTTGTACCTTATATAATAATTTACATATTTTTCTTTGTTATCAGTAAAAAATTGATATATAAAGATGCTTTATTCTGGCAAAATTAAATTTACACATATAATAACTGAATTTTCTATTGTTACTTTATACAAAGATATTTGTACCCTTATATAATACCCCAGAGTATTTTTCTTTGTTATCAGTAAAAATTGATATAAATATTATATTCTACAAAATTAAATTTATTAGCACATTAAATTTGAATTTGTTGTAGTTACTTATGTACAAAGATATTTGTACCCTTATCTTATACCCTATATATTTTTCTTTGTTATCAGTAAAAATGATATATGCAGAGTGCTATTCTGGCAAAAATTAAATTTATTAGCACATTAAATTTGGTTCTTGTTGCAGCTACTTTCATATATTTGTACCTTTATGTTCAACCCTATATTTTTCTTTGTTACCAGTAAAAATTGATATATAAAGATGCTGTATTCTGGCAAAATTAAATTTATTAGCACATTAACTGTTACTTTGAATATTTGCATTTTTACATGTTATGCTTTTGTAACTTATTATTAAAAACTGCTATATAAGACTATTTATACTGTTATTTACATCATTTACATGCTAGCTATTGTCCATATTTTTGTTATTGTTATCATATTTTAGATGTTGTGCTCTCCAAGTTCTCCACTCAGGATTGTCCCACAGGACAATAACCTAGTGGATTACAGCATTTACTTGTGAATTTGGTGACATTGTATGTTCCATCCTTGAACCAGGCAGAGTGTACTTGTACTCAGTAGAAACAGAGTAACCAATAACTGAACGATACTAAAATAAGGACTAGAAATATCCCTGGACACGGTCAGCAGAGCATGAACAGTGTATCTGTGTTGCTTAAATAAAAGATAAAGTTTGAAATTTTTTAAAGTTTACCAGAATTGATAAAGGTCGGATGGCACAATAGTCAAAACATTATTATAGTAAATATAAGGATAAAAGTTTGACAAATAAGGATAACTCCTTATGCCAAGATCCAGACAGAAATAACTCATACTGTACTACAGTAAATCAGACACATTCACTGCCACCTGGGATATTTGAACACTTACATAATTTCATTTATGTTTTGTTACTCATCAAAAATTGCTATGTAAGACTACTTCAGCTTTATTTTGGTAAATAAAATTAAATTCATTAAAGTGAATGACAAAATAGAAAATCTTATTAGTGATACATTTCATTCCAGGAAAGAATTTTTTCAAAGCAAGTATATTTTATTGATGGAATTGGTCATATATCACAGTAAAAAAAAAAAAAAAAGAGGGTGGGGTGGGGGAGGAAATCTAATAAATGCCAGTTACAATTTACATCAAAACATTAAAAAAAAAGGTCAGCCTTTGAATTTAAAATTTTTAACTTAGCCTATCTCATTCAGCTTTTTATTGCATTTATTTTTGCTATTACCATTATTGTTTTTAATTAAACCACATTGTGTTAAGCATCATTTTAGGAGGTAGGGAGATATGCTGTATGAATAAAAGGAATTCCAAAAGCTGGTTCACTTTCAATGCATTTATTAAACTTTAAAGAATTATGCTAATTGGTACCATTGACATTATCTCTGTTTTCAATTTCTTTTATCTCAGCCAGCTGAGATAAAATAATATAATTGCCCAAGTGATACACACTTGGGCAATTATATTCTGAAAGAGATATGACTGGCTGGGTAGAAGATTTTCCCGCAGTAGGTTGCCATTACTTTCTGCAATAGACTGGTTGCCAACCAAGGTTATAGAAAACAATCTGCTATTTAACCCATAGCTAGAGGGAGAAGAGATAAATTCATACCTTTCTCAAGGGCATTTGTGCATAAGTGAATGCAACAAATTCAACTGGCATTTGAACTCAGCTCACCAATTTTTCCTTGAGGTGATATCCATTGCACCACAATAGAGCTAACTAACAAATTACCGTTTCCTTATATTTTTCTTCATTTTTAACTTTTTTTTTTTTATAAAAACCAGATTAATGTAGAGTAAGTAATTTGTTGTTTAATTCATACCATCTCCTATGTACCAAGTCCCTTCTAAAGCAATTTATAATCCTTAGTGGCTCTATGTATTGAATCACATCAATACCAATTAAACCATCAACATTAACGGTATTATTTTTTAAGTTAGAGAAATCTGCGGCCAATTTAAAACCAGCATCTCTAAAGTCCTGAAATACTTCAGCTAAATGCTTTACCAAAATATCCAAACAAAGATTGTTAGTAATTAAAATATTTTGGACTATATTATTATTACCCACTACTATATTTAAACTGATCTCTCCAAAGGATTTAGATATTTGATTAACAAAAGTTTTTATATCAAACTTCCTCTTAGGGAGATCTTCAAATGATATGGCCAGATTTTCTAAGATTTTAGCTGAAAAATATGACCTCTGACTTCCAGAGTTAATCAAACAGTTAAAATTCTCCACAATTTCCTGTCCTTTGTAGTTCTTAATTAATAAGCAACCCATAAGGTTGAAATAAAGTCACTTCTTGTGTATATAAATTTATATCATAATTAACTGAAAATAAATAGGGGGAACTATTCTGTAATTAGCCAAACTCCAACTACAGTTTAAATTTCAAGTTAGCTTTACATGTACTTCTATGGAGAGGTGCTGAAATATTTTCAGCCTGACCAAAAAAGAATTCTTCATCCAAAGTTCCGATGCTTGAACTTTTGGTCAGGTTTTGGTAAATAGATCAGAACTTTTCAGTGCCACCTCATACCAATCCCTAACCAAGTGTCTACTTTTAAACGATATTTGAAATGATGAATAATTACAGTTTAGGAACAGTGTGGAAATAATGTGACGATGGAAAAGACAAAGGAATGAAAAGTCCATTACTTTTTTGTATAAAACAAAGATATATACAAAAAACAGTAAATTTATGTTTAGATAAAAATAAGTAATAATTTTTTGTTTTTCATTTTGCAAAATAAATGTATCACCATTTCATTGATCTCAGTATTTTGTGCACTAATTAACAAAATTTTGATGTCTTTTTTTTTCAATGTTATGATTTTCTTTTAAAACGATCAAAAATTTGAATCATTATTTTCTTGGTGAGCACAAATGCAGACAAGTCCTGGGTATGACAATAAACTACATCTGGCAGCAAGGCCTCTTATCAGGAGATTGGAAGTTTTGAGGAGCATAGAACAACCTCTTAATTACTGTTGTTCCTAGGTCCACCTTGACCTGGAGTGATAGCACCAGTTAGGGTCCCAGCCATGGGAAAATAGTGAACCCCTAAACACAAATAAAAACACTAGGCAAGTATAAAAACACAATTTTATAGTAAAAATACTAGCTATATATTTTTATATAAAAAATTACAAACAATACATGTTTATCCTGAAAGTATAAACTTATGTACAAAATATATATAGCTGAAGTCTAAAATTGTGTACAAAACAAAGATATCAGTATTAAACAATACAAAGAGGTTGATATGCTGCTGAGCAAAATCAACCAAACAAATGCAGACCCCAAAATAGTATCATTAAACTGCAAATTAGACTATAAATTCTTTTATTCTTAAGATTTATTTTGCTCTCAATTTACATAAAAATACAATAGCCTATTCAAGCAGTAATGAACATAATTGCATTAATTCCATACCACTGACAATGCTTTCCCTCCTGATTTTCAATCTATTTCTATAGCAATATCACTTACAACAAAACCCATAAAAAAACGTACAAAAATTGGATCATTATCATTACAGTGAATATGGATGCTGACCCAACACTATTAGAAATCTTTTCATTCCTTTTCCTCTTTTAATGTTGATATGATTTTCTCTTCAGCTTTTGAAAGAAACATATACAAAAACTGAATTATTAGTATTTGGATGAGCACAAATGTAAATGCCACACTATTATTATAAACCTATAAATTGATTTATTTTTCAAGTTAGAACATTTTAATGGTATTGCCCTACAAAAAGTCATGCTATAATGTGCTGTTTTGCAATAATAAAGCAACCAACAACTCAGATCAATATAGATTATTATGTTGGTGTTGAGGTTGCATATTGAAGTAAACAATGGAAATTTTTCATGAAGCAAGGTGTCAACAAGACTCTTCGCAACTCAAGAACTTTTCCGAAAATCCTTGCAGAGAATGGCAGTTTTATGGCGTCTTACAATCTTTGTCGCAATTCCAAGTTTTACTCAGCCTCCTTTCAAGATTCCAAGAGCATCCATTCCTACAGGAACTACTTCAGTCATTAGATCATCAGCTACCATATGACTCAAAACAATTCACATGCAATGGATATACTGTAAATAAAATTTGTCTGCACTTACAAGAATATATAAAAATGAGAAGTTAAAAAATAGTGAACTTTACCTGATGTTAAAGTTATGCTTCTGGGCTTTGGATTATCTTTCTGGCTATCCATTCCTAATAAGGGATCCTGGTCATCATTTATTAGAGTTGAATCTGCCAAAAGACA
This sequence comes from Ascarosepion bandense, assembly GCA_037127315.1. Classification (NCBI taxonomy): domain Eukaryota; kingdom Metazoa; phylum Mollusca; class Cephalopoda; order Sepiida; family Sepiidae; genus Ascarosepion; species Ascarosepion bandense. The sequence continues at coordinate 512,090 of JBBBDQ010001583.1, forward strand.
AGAAACATAGCATGCATTTAAAAGTTAGATTTTATTGTTAAATTAATTTTCAATTTTGTGACATTGAGCACTTGATTTTTTTACAGTTTTGAACATACTGTATATATATATATATATATATATATATATATATATATATATAAACATAAACCCCTTTTAAAAATTATACAAAAATTGAATAGATTTAAGTAATATCACTGAAAACACAAGGTAGGCTCCAGATTGGCTAATAAATGCAAATGTGGAAATTCCAATCAGGGGTGTTATCCCAAACCATTTCAGAACTTAGAAAAATCAGCAATGTTTGTTGTCTCCTGTGAAATGTGATAGATCACTCCAGAAAATGATCAACAATATTTTCCCTTCTAAAAATAGGTATTTTAAAACTGGGGTAGTAATTATTAACCAATAGCTTTTGAGTTCAGTAAATCAACAGCCCTGATCCATCTATTTTCGATGAATAGAATCGTGTAAATACAAGCAAGAGTTTAAACTTCTTGCAGTAATATTGCGATTTTAAAGTAAAGTAAGCAACACATAACATATGAATGAAGTTATGTCTTCAAAAAAATATTGGCTGTGGTAATAGCACAACTTTCTATCAGATGGAAAAATTATATGCATTCATAAAATAATGTAAACGTGTGACTCTTGTTAAATAGGCACATTCTGTTTCTTCTATCATACTAACACAAATATTTCTGTTGTGTTGTAAAAAACAAAAACAAAATATTTTTGTGGAACTGTTTTATGGGGACATTTCTAATTTGTTTCTTTCAACTTGAAACAAAATATTCAATAAAATTTATTCAAAAATTTGTAGAGCTGTGTTTGAAGATTATTTCTTTTTTCACTTTCTGCACACTTTTTCTCCTACATATATATTTCAGTCGAATTAAAGGGAGATAACTTCATGATATCTGGAAGTAGCATCGCACATGGAATGAGAATGGTATACTCCAGTGATCGAAATAAAGGGTTTGGTTCAAAATCCCTAGCATTTGAAGAAGGTCAGAACATCCAACAGTTAAAATATTGTAAACTTTGTCCTCATCTTTATTGCTATGTTTACGATATTTCAGGCGTTGTATGCTCCACCCTTTTTCAGGTGCTAGGAATTTTAAACTGAACCATTCATTTCATTCACTGGGGTATATCATTCTCATTCCATGTGCAATGCCACTTCCAGATGCCATGTAGTTATTTCCCTTTAACTCAACTCTTTCAGTTGCAGCAGTGGTGAACAAATAACTTAGAGAGATTTGAGCAGAAGCCTGCAATGGCTTAAATATCATAAACATGGCAATAAAGACAAGGACAAGAGTTCAAATAATGTAAATACTACATCATTTCAAAAGTGTGTGTGTATATATAAGAAAATAGTGCAAGAAGCCATGAACGTTTTGTTTAAAGTGTCAATTTATTGTTGTTATTATTAATATTACTTGCTTTTTTTTATGATATATTAAGTGTCCATAATGGTATTTGTGTCCTACACGTATTTCATGTCTAAAGCTGACTCTCTTCAGGTGAATAAACTTGTGACTTCACATATTGAGATCAGCTATTATGTAGCTATAGAGATTAGTGGTAAGCAGGTCAGAAAGTTCATATGCATGCTTGTTTGTTGTTTTTGTTTTTACGCTCACATGATAAGTCTCTTTCGTCACCTCTGTTGGTCATAATTTTTTTTTTCTTTTTACACTGACATGTGAAATTTGATTTATACTTCAAAATTAGTTCAGCGATTTTGATTCAATTCTACTCTATGGGTCATCTAGTTCTTTTTGTTGTTTTTGGAATACTATTTTTTGCAATGGTTCACAAATGTTTTTTTTATCACATTTGAATTTAGTGTGTGTGTGTGTGTGTGTGTGTGTGTGTGTGTGTGTGTGTGTCTTAGGTTTTTCATGTTTTGTTGAGGGAAGACTTGTATTTTTTTATAAATATTTCTTCCTGCATCATGAGCATGTCATAATCTGCATTTCTGTAGATAAGCATTACTTTGAATTTACTTCCACTACATTCGTGTAAATGTTGGGAGACATACAGTTTCCTGCTAATGGTTAGTTTAATGCTACTTCTGTACAGGCTTACTCTTTTATTTAAGCTTTGTGTCATTCCCCTAAGTATATTTTTGTGTATTCATCACATTTTAGAGCATAAATTACGTTTTTAGAATTGCAGCTCAGATTTTTCATTTCAAATGTAGATGTGTTTTCGAACTTGAAGTGGCTTCCTTCTATTATTATGTTGCATACCCCACATCTTTTTTGTTGCATTTTGTGACCCTCCTGTGTTGTGTGTTGCTTGAATTTTGATGAGCTTAGTATGTTTTTTTTAATTTGGGGATTGGCGCTTGATTTTAATAATTTTAACTGTTTTTAAGATTTCCTTTATTTTTTCATTTTTGTTGAGTAATTCGGTGTGTCTATCTTTGTAAATAATTCTAGGTTGCTTTTGTTGTGTGGAGATATATGCTAGAATATTTTCTTCTTTTTCATGTTTTTTTTTTTTTATTCCAGAGAGATTCTAATGGCATTTCTTCTGCCAGATGGAAACCCTTGTTTATTAGAGGAATGGGGTATCCTCTTATTTGTGGTGTTTTTTGTAGTTCCTCTAGGCATATTTTACGAAGGGTTTCATCAGTTACTATTGTGCAAATTTGTCATGCTAGAAAATAGGGGATGAATTTTAGACAACTTTTAGGGTGGTGACTCTTGAAATTATATATAGATAGATATTTTCAAACATTATTATAGTGGATACTCATATTTCACATAGATGCCTCATTTTTATTCTAAACATTTAAATGCTTTCCTTTGCTTTTTTGCAGTTTTTCTGATGATATAAAATGAAAACATTGGCAACAAAATAAAAAGTATAAGCATCCAACTAAGCTGTCAATGTGTCTCAGACTAACTTTAAGCAAGTTGCCTTGATAGAAATAACTGAAGATATTTGTGCCAGAGTGCTATCAGAAATTTTGAAATCAGTTGTATTGACCATCTAAAAGATGAAAGACAACAGCGAAATGGATTAGCAAACATTTTTGATGCTATGTCCTGAGATCTGCATTGTTGTACAATAATAAAATATCACTTTCAAATTTTGAAATGTGTGAAAAAAAGAGGATGTGCGTTGTGGTACAGTGGATATCGGCTCGGAACGAGAAACCGGGGAGCCGAGTTCGAATTCCAGCTGAATCCATTGTATTCACTTACGCGCAAATACCCTTGGGAAAGGTATTAATCCGTCTCTTCCTTCCAGTTATGGGTTAAATAGCAGGACAGATTGGGTTCTATAGCCTTGGTCGGCAACCAGTCTACCGCAGAAAGCAATGGCAACCTACTGCGGGATAATCTTCTGCCCAGTCAGTCATGTCTCTTTCGAGACATGATCACCCAAGCGTGTATCACGTATGGCACCTAAACTGACTGAAGTGCTTCAACTCACCACAACGCATGAGTTTCATCCTCCTGCATAAAATTCCTACAGCCTAAAAATTTCAGGAGTATGCAGCTCAAAGTTGTGGTAGGCCAAATAACTTTCGTTTTAAACAGATATTTTCTTGTTAGATTAATATTCTGTCTTGTGACACTGAGCACTTGAGTTTTTTTTTTTACAGTTTTAAGCTGGTCTTAAAATAATTTAAGATTTTCTTCTACAATATATAGAAAATAAAATAAAAAACTGATGACTTTACAATTTTTTTAAAGTTTTCATTCCTCACCAAGTTTATCTGAATTCTTAATAAAATTTCTCCAAAAAAAATGATTCAGACTAATATTTATTTTTTTCTTGTTTTGAGAAAAAACTTCAGTTAATATATTCCCTCTGGTCTGTCCTAGATTATTGCTACAAGTAGTCATTTAAAACAGGTCCAGTCTTCTTTCTTTAACATTTCTAATAACATTATTCCAGTTAGAATACAAAGTTATCTTAAAAAAAAAAACCAAAAAAACTCAATGCATATCTTTCTTGTTCAAATCCTTTTTTATTTTTTTAAATTAGAGGGTAGTTAATTAAAAAAAGAAGTTCTATAATATAAAATACAATTGCTGGGGGAAGAATCAGGGTCTGATCAGCCTGGATTGGGTCACTTGTGGGAGAGAATATGATGTTGAAAGACCCAAAATTCTCAAGGAACCCAGAAATATCGCATCACTGATAACTCCCTCCTCTTCATCGGAAAGATGTAGTTTGTGAAACAACATGAAAATATATATCATTCACACACCCATAAAGTAAAAATTATCCCACAATGAAACATCACCAAATGAAATGTGTCTACTGAAAACTCAAGTCACTAAATGTTAGCTCAACAGAAACTCATTCTTTTTCTTGTGTTCAGTTTTTTTATGTGCATTCAAATTGGGAAACCCCTTTCTACTTTCTGATCAGCATGGCTGATGCTAACCTCCTGGAAAGTGACTTGTTGAATCTTCTTGGGCTAACATTCTTGGCTGACATGAAGTAGAAAGATTATATTAAATCCATTGCTAGACCAGCTGCTAAGAAAGTTGGTTCACTGTGTCATGCTAGACAATTTTTCTCACCAGTGTCTATCCCACATATCTATAAGTCTACCATTTGCACATACGTAGAACGTTGTTGCCAAATATTGTCTGATGCTCTTGATATTTATTTAGAGATTCTTGGTAAAATCCAAAAGATAATCAGCAATATTATTGGTCCTAATCGGCATCTCAGCTTTAGTCACTTTTCCATTGTCATAAAGTTGCTTTCCTGAGCCTTTTCTATAAATACTTTTAATGACAATTGTTCTGATGAGATTTTGCTTTTGTACTTAGACTTTGGGGTACTGAGTTCAAATTCCAGTTGAATTCCTTGCATTCACTTACGCACAAATACCCTTGGGAAAGGTATTAATCCATCTCTTCCCTCCAGTTATGGATTAAATAATAGGACAGATTGGGTTTTATAGTCTGGGCTGACAACCAGTTTACCACAGAAAGCAATGGCAACCTACTGCAGGATAATCTTCAGTCCAGTCAGTCATGTCTCTTTCGAGACATGATCACCCAAAGCGTGTATCACATATGGCATTTAATTGATTAGAATGGCACCAAGGTCTTACCAATTTACAATTGAATTGGCTAGATGTAACCATATGTTCTATGCTAACAGTTTTTTCTCTCACACTTTGCTCTTGTGGAACTCTCCTCTGGTTCCATGTTTTTCAGTCAAATTTGATCTTCAAATATTTAAATAAGATATAAATTGTTATCTTCCTGATCTTCTTTTGTTCTTGTTTCTTACTAATGTTTTCTAATACTTTCACACCCAGTAAACCCTTTATAGTGACTTTCAAACACTTGTATATAGGAATCACCGTTTGGGTGCCTCACATTTTAATGGACCACATTTCCATTTGCGATTCTTTGGTCAAACAGCGTGCATAAAATAAACACTTTTTTGAATTCCTGGTAAGATGATAATGATGCAAAGATGTACTTTCAACTTATGAAAGTTAATTTATGCAAGTTTTTTGCATATTAATTGTTGTAATGAAATGTCTCATGCTCTCTACCATCTTTATTAGTAGCCATATATAGTGCGCACAGGAGATACCTGTGACTTGCTTCTGCAATGAGACTTACACATGGATTGAGTGATCAGTCCTGAGCAAGCACTCTTGTTCACCTCTCTATATCCAAGCAGAGAGAGACCCAAGCAAGTGAAGCTCTGCCAAGGGTAGAGTCTTGTGTGGGTTGAAAAGACAAGAGCCCGACCCAAGCACTCTTGTTCACCTCTCTACGTCCAAGCAGAGAGAAACCCAAGCAAAGCTCTGCCAAGGGTAGAGTTTCGTGTGGGTTGAAAAGACAAGAGCCCGATCCAACCTTAAGCTGGGTCTACAAATATTTTTGGCTGAGCCTAAGGGCTTGAAATTCCCACATGAATTAACTTTGTGTCACACCTGCCTTGGCGGGAAGGTAGTGAATATCCTTGCTTCGACAATTACTAGCCTGCTACCAGATTCTCTGTCTTGCTGTAGTATATTCTCTTTATAATAAACCCTTCTTCTTTCATCTACGCACTTGTTGCTGTTCTTTCACTTGAGTACCAACTTGTCTGTTTGTAACCTCTTTAAAAAATACAACATTAAGTTGTGCTAGTGCTTCTTTGCATGTTATTATCTTGTCAGAAAATGCAAGTGGTTCTGGAAAGAAAAATGAATAAATAAAAATAATTCTTTACTCAAATTCTAAATTTTCTACACTTTAAATGATATTTTGACAACCCTTTTATGAAAATTTGTATGTTTATCATGGAACTCTCTTCCAGCTCCATGCTTTCCAGCCAACATTAATCTTGAAAAATTTAAACGCAATGTCAATCGTTATCAACTGTCTTCCTGATTACTCTTCTATTGTTCTCACTCCTTCATAATATTTTATTTTATAGTTCTTTAATACCCTTTTGTGTCTTAGTGGCTTTACTGCCTTGTTTGGGGTAAATATAATATATAAAAAAAATGATTAGGTGTTAGAAACAACAAATATTGTCATCTTACTGGCAGTGTATACACTCAACACATATCTGTTTTATTGTATAAGGTAAGTTTCATTTTGATTTTACACTGTGCATCCTTATCTCTCCTATTTAAGATAATGACAGGAAGCAGTACTTGAAACCAATCAAAGAAATCTCATTAGTAAACAGGAGAAACAAGACTGCTTATATATTGGTTCTTATTTCCTATTAGTCTTTAAATATTTTTTTTTACTTTTATTGAGTTAAAAAAGCAAAATTCTTTTTTTTACATACACTAATAAAATTAATTGTACAGATAAAAATTCTAGATTACTCATGCATTTAACAAATACAAAATCAAAATTACTTGCATACTGCCATCATTTCTTGATTGTATGGCTAAAACAATTTGTTTGAATTTTTCAGATGAAGAATTATCATTATTACAAGCTTTTCAAATTGAAGTTGTTTTGCATACAACATTTTGGCCATTGTATTCTCCAGCTTTCTTCAGATGTCAGTTTTTGTACTTGAAAATTCTGAAAAGCTTACTACAACAGGTACTTGAAGAAGGCAGAGGATACAATAGCTGAAATATTCTGAGTTTAACAACCAAGATGATTGTACTAGTTTGACTGCAAAGGCATTTTCTTTTATAATCATTTCCTCACAAGCAAGGCAATAAAAACTTTTTTTTTTAATCATATCACTCCAAGCAAGGCAGTAATGCCACTGATGCGCAGGGGGCTATTTAAGAGTAAGAAGATTGGAAAAAAGAAAGCTGGAAACCACATCCTAAACAGGGAACAACGGATGAGCCTCTTCACCTGTTCAAAAGACGTGGGTGGAGTGTGAACCGGGCGATAGTTTAGTCTACCTATTCCAATTGAGATAAGGTATTCTGGAATAAGAAGTATAATAGAAAAAAAACTGTTCGGATAAAACTGATGGTTACATTTATCCATTTCAGCTGTAAAATGATGAGAATTTGTTGCCAATCTAGTACTGCGCTTAAATTCATAAAGTCTAGGTACCATAAAGGAAAGTTAATCAGAAAAATTCACATGAAAGAATTTAGAGAAAAGGTACAGGGAAGCTAAATTACAGTGGTGGGAAAGTGACTGAAGTTGAAATACCAGGTCAAGACCAATAACATTGCAGATAATTCTTTGGATTTTATGAAGATTCTCTAAATATATATCCTTCTCAAGCACAGCATCTCTTGTTTGAGAGAAAGCTCAGGTCAATGTATATAGGCATAGGTCTCTTACTTTAGGTTCCACCAAAATGGGTGCTTCCTTTCTGAAATGAAAGCTTAAAAAAAAAAAAAAAAAAAAAAAAAAAAATTGATAACCCTGTTTGCCAAAAATCAAGAAATTAAGTACTTATTCATTAATGAATTATTTTTTACTGAATAGGTTTTTGTATTGTGAAAGCACTATTTCCTGATATATTATAGGGACCTTGATTATGTTTATTAAATTGGCCTTGCACCAAATACAACCAAAGTCCCCAACAACTTATAATTTTCAGAAGGTTGAAAAGTGCCTCACTTGTATAAATAAGTGAAAATCTATTTATCAAACAGCATAATATCTAACTTGTATGTACAAAATTATTAAACTGTGAAAATGTTTTAAGAAAAAGTTAGGGTAGTAAAAAGTTTAAAGAATTCAGAGTTCATTTGTTTTAGCAAAATATGATTTGTGCAGAGAAAGATAAGTCTGTTTTAGCAATAGTATTGACATCTTTGTTCCATTCATTCTTTTTGTGGACAGCAAGTAGGTGAAGAGGAAACAAGAAATAAAAAAAGCAGCACAAGAGAGAAAGTGAGAGGGTGTGCATATGTGTCACTGGGACATCTGTGTCCGTATGGTGATTTTAGAATTCTCCTGCTAAATGCAACCGGTTTCTCTCTGGTCTCCGCTCTGTTTTCACTGACCAAGCAAGGACACGAATAAGTAACCAACTCAATCACATGATTGGCTCCAAGGCAATCTTATTTTTGGTGGCAAGAAATATGACATGGGTTATTGAAAGTTCAATTTGTTTTTTCTGTCCAATCAGAATCCAGAATCACTGTTCAAAATTTGTTTTCAGTGATTTTAATCAGATTTTGCATTTGTGTGTTTTCTACTTTTTTCCTTTCTTATATTTGCTGAAATAATATAGGATTTGTATCCTATATCATAATACCAGTGTTTTTTTTTTCCTTTGTGTATCTGTTTTCATGCATTTGTAGTGGTAGATGTGTGATATGCTGGAGTAAATTATGTTTATGTTTATCAGAAAGATTCTTTAAATGATCGTTATGTGTGTTCTGTCTACCACAACAAATAAAATAATGGACACTGCCAAGTGGCAATGAAGCAACAAACACAGAATTTCGCACAAATAATACAAATACGTTTATATACACAATTATATGCAATAGAACAATTTGTGAAAGATGAAAGTTAATGTAAGAGTCAGTCTTGTATAGAGTTCAGAATGAATAATGCAAAAGTTCAAGACAAATTAAACAGTTCAAATAGGTGACAATTTAGTAATTGTGAATGAGGAAAAAACAGGTGTGTGTGTGTGTGTGTGTAATAAGAAGGGTAGAGTTGTGTACCTTTGATCAGGATTAAAAACAATATTATTTTTTAGTCAGTCAGTTAAGTGCCATACATGAAACACGCTTGGGCGATCATGTCTCGAAAGAGACATGACTGACTGGGCAGAAGATTATCCCGCAGTAGGTTGCCATTGCTTTTGGCAGTAGATTGGTTGCCGACCAAGGCTATAAAACCCAATGTCGTATTATTTTACTCATAGCTAGAGGGAGAAGAGATGTATTATATTATTATGTAGTAATTAGTGGGGGATCAGTTTATTACTTCATAACAATAGAAAACCGATACCCCACTTTATGACCAGTAGAAACCTTAATCATGATTCCAACTATTATATTCAGTCAGTCAGTTAAGTGCCATACATAATACACGCTTGGGCAATCATATCTCAAAAGAGACATGACTGACTGGGTGGAAAAATTATCCTGCAGTAGGTTGCCATTGCTTTCTGCGGTAGACTGGTTGCCTGCCAAGGCTATACAACCCAATCTGTCCTGTTATTTAACCCATAACTAGAAGGAATAGATGAATTAATACCTTTCCCAAAGGTATTTGTGCGTAAGTGAATGCAATGAATTCAACTGGAATTCGAACTCAGCTCCCCGATTTCTCGTTCCGAGCTGTTATCCACTGCACCACAACGCACATCCCCTTTATATTTTTTAGTAGTTGTAGTTAATAACAACTTTAGGAAAATATTGTTGTTCGAATGAATCAGGCTTCATTTGACAAATATCTTTTGAAATACAGTTGAACTTGTAAGAAGATTTGTGTCGTTGGTAAGCTTGATTGCTCGTAATGTTGAATTAGATAAGATGTATGGTTGCGCGGGAAAAATCTTGGATTCCGGTAACGAGTTAGCTAAATTGCTGTTTCGAACGTCAAAGCTTTGTGTTGGGAAATTAAGATACTAACTGCTGATCAAGTGATAGTTGCAGTTCATATAGCTGAGCAAATCCCCGCACTTATCTCATGTTCACTTGGTGGGAACATGAAACAAGTGATGTGATTGGTTGGTTCACACACCATGGATTTAATTGGATGAATTTGTTTATGACACATGCACACATATCTGGAAACATACACACACTCATATTTGCATTCACGCATACGTATGTAATAAATTTTTTTCTAACTGTATAGATTCAAATAAATGTAAGCTGTTCACTGGTTGGTTTAAGTTAGCCAATCAGAACCAAGGTAAGTTATCCACAATTTTGCTGCCAAATCGTAAGGGTGTTTTGAATACCTATTTAAACAATTTGCTGCATATTTTTCGTCAGTTGGCACAAGAATCTCAACATGCACAACATGTAAAACGTAAAGACCAACTCACTTTCTCTTACTAAATCATTCTTCTGAACTTTACAAAGATGAACTTATTCATGGACTCAGATATTTTTACCAATCTTCTATCAATATTATTCCTCACACAAATTACCTATGACACTGATAAATCTTCCAGCAACAAAGAACATTACAACTTACCTCAAAAGCTTTGACACAATCTAATGCAGAAAATGAAAGACATTTTAATGAGACACATTCAACATCTGTACAAAGTACGTATTTCTTGTTATTTGTTAATACACTTTATATAATTACAATTAATGCTTTGACCATTTCATTCAATTTCCCATTTGCTAATTTAATGAATGATTTCAACCGTATAAAAAAATAATTGTTGGTATGCAGGAATTTAGTTAGGAAGTTCTTTGAGAAATGGCCTTGTACCATCTGAAATTCAAACCTAAATTAACCTCACATAAGAGGCCCCAACAATATTGGTAAGTGAATGATTCCATTATGTGGATGTTTCCAGTAAATGGACGATTCCACACATTTGTTTATAAATTCTTTTACACAAGAATAATAAATAAAAATTAAAAATACTTTATTACTTCAGTAATTAAAATAAATGAAAAGTAGTTTTTAAGTTTTTATTATTTCTTGCATACTGAGAATTTATTTAGAACAACAACAAAACTATTTCATTCATTTAAAAAAAAAAAAGGAGATATTTTACTGTGGTTTTTGTAAAATTTATTTAGAATAAATGTCTTCCCTTACACATTATTTTAAAATGCAAATTACATTTATGTTATATTTTTGTTTAGGTTGTTGCAGAGTTCACGCTGCTTAATAAATTTTAACACATCAGCAAAAAGACATTTTTTGTAGGCTGCATTCAATTGCTCCAACATTTTAATTTGTATGTAAGGCACAAGGTCAACATCTGAGTAATCAACAACTCTTTAACAAATAACTTTTATATATAAAAAAAAAAAAAATACAAATATGTACAAAATGTTTTCAAAAGGATTAGAAGTTTTGAGTCCAAGTGAATGTTGGATAATAAAAATATGCTGAAGAATGGATTTAAGGGTAAATTTTTGTTTTGTTCCCCTGAAGGCCTTTAACCCTTCAAATCTTTCAAAAACATCCCTATTTCTGTGCAAATGTATATGCTGAACTCAAATCGGTAATTGTTTATTGAAGAAACATACCTTTTTTTTTAATTTTATCGAGCAGAAAAATATGGAACTACATGTTGCTGTTTATCTTACCCCGTAACCACAGTTCAAAGATGTTATTCACTGCTGACTGAATTCACGTGTAGTTTTACGATTTTTCGTCCTTTTTTCAATCTTTACGCGCAAAATGAGTTCCGAAACCAAACAATTCATGGAGTAATTGCTGAAAAAGAGAAAATTGACTGCAAAAAAGAAACCTACACTTCAATTCATTCAGCGGTGAATCAGAGATGACAACGGTAGTAAGGGGTGAGATATAGTCCGATGTATTTATGGTCGATACCATGAAAGAAAGGTAGGTTTCTTCAATAAACAATTATCGATTTGAGTTCAGCATGTACATTTGCACAGAATTAAGGATGTTTTAGAAAGTTTTGATGGGGTAAAGGCCTTTGGCGAACAAAACAAAAATTTACTGATTTAAGTTATACAGTTCAAAAATCAAGATGCTATAATTAATAAAATGTTCTTAAATGATTCATTTAATGCAAGTTCATTCAAAATGTCTAGCTTTTTCCACCCCCCTTTTTTTTTTAACAATCAGAAATATAGAAAAAAAGTGTACATAGTTTTGTTTACCGTGAATTGTATGTAATGTATTTTTTGTGTTTGTTGAAAAAAATTTTCTTTTTTTCTTTAATATAAAATTGAAGATTTTTTTTTTGCTGTGGGTCTTTTGGTATTATTAGTAAGATATGTTCACTGAGATAGAATTATGCTTACTGAGATAGAATTTTTGCAAAGGATCATACAATAAGGTTTCAAGGTGCCTGCTGTTTGCTTTCAGAGTTTTCACTAAAGACTTGTCTAGCACCACAGAATTTATATTGGTCTTAGTCATGTGACTAACTCATACATTCCAATTTTTGGTGCAACTCTTGTCTACATGCAGGTGCAGGGAAAAAGATGAAAGGAAATATGTTTACTATTATTGACCAATCAGAAAGCATTTCTGACAAGTGATCCACTAATGGTTTTTAGTAGAAATAGAAAATATATTGCCCTGGTCTACTATGGGTTTATTCAATTTGTTGTTTTAACAATTATGACTAAATACCCTTTGGATAAGGTATTAATCTTTCAATTCTCCCTCCAGCTATGGGTTAAATGGCAGGACAGGTTGGGTTCTATAGCCTTGGTTCACAATCAGTCTACTGTAGAAAGTAATGGCAACCTACTGCGTGAAAATCTTCTGTCCAGTCAGACATGTCTCGAAAGAGACATGATCGCCGAAGCGGGTATTATGTATGACACTTGACTGACTGACAGATAAACTGTTGTTCCGACCATGATGTAAAAATTGTTGTTTTATTTGTTGTTTTAGTTTTTACACTTTTCAACTATTTCACAAACATTTAGCTAATTTAGTAGTAATTTTTTGTGTATTCATTCCTAGACTGTAGATAGAGTAGGGATCTACAAGGTAGTGGGCGGACCTGAAAGAGACTACCACCACCTTTAAATTTGTTGTTTTTCATTTTTTTTTTACTTTTTTTAGTGCAATCTTATTGATTACACCTTAAACTCTCCGATTGACAAAAAAAAAAAAAAAAAAAATTGGAAAAATTTCAATATTTCAACAATTTTAGCGGGAACTCAGTTTTTCATACAATGTTATAAATTGATCATCCCCCATTTTGGAACACTCGCCGGTATGACATTACAACTAAGGAATGTTATGGCTATTACTGCTGGGTTGATTCTTTCGCCTAAACATCCAAAACTTGTTGAATGGCTTTCGCTGCTGAAATAAATAGGCAAAGAGAAAAGGAAAGATACAGAGACACTAGAGGGACAGTTTGGACACTGATTTTATTTTTGGTTCCAATGACCTCTTGTTGGGGAAATTCCTTCTTGAACAGTTTGGCATGGCTTTACTATCCAAAGTCCAACAGAGAAAGAGCTAGAGTTTATTTTTGGTGCCAGGAGACCTCTCTTTTTGAGCATGCATCAATTGTCTTTCCTGTCAAAGGACTCCTGGGAGATTTTTATGTTTATTTTATTTCATACTTTTATTTTATTTTGTATTTTTATTTTATTTCCTACACAACCACCTGTAAATTGGTTGATTATCAATTTTATTTTTTAATTTTTTCAGTGCAATCTTATTGATTAAACCATAAACTTTCCGATTGACAAAAAAAATTGTAAAAATTTCAACATTTAAACCATTGGTGGGGGGGGCTCAGTTTTTCATACAACCTTTATATTAAATCGATCCCGTGCAATTTTTTTGTTTGCGCATATTTAACAAAAATTTTTGAATAAAGCCATTCTTGGAGTTTCAGAGGAAGATGCCATACTAAAGAAAATTTGAAAAAGACAAAAACAAGAGCAACAACTCTTCTCCAAAAAAACAAAACAAAGCGATCCCAACGCGAGTGATTCCAAAATGGAGGATCGATTTACTATAACGTTGTATGAGAAAGTGAGCCCCCACCAAAATTGTTTAAATATTGAAATTTTTTTCAAATTTTTTTTTGATAATCCAAAACTTTATGTAATAACTGATAAGAGTGCGCTGAAAAAAGTAAAAAAGAAAAAAAAAATAATAATATATATAAAAAACAACAAATTTAATTTAAATGTAGTCAAGTGGTAAAGTCTCTTTCAGGTCCGCCCTATATTGTTTTTCATCATGTTATACTTTTTTTTTAGCGAAAAAGTGGTGTTACCGGAAAAAAAACTGAATTTACGTTTTCCATTGCAAACTTGCGTAACGATTTGGCTTCCGGCTAACTAAAAAAATGAAAACAAAATTTTTTCCAACATTTTGAAACGTGTTAGAAAAGATTAAAAGAAAAATTAAAAAATACTTTGGTGATCTTTTCTCTTAAAAAATAACAAACATTTTGATGGGAAAAAGTTCGTTTAAGTTCGGGACCTTTTATGCTGTTTTTCAAGCGATTTTTAGTGAAATGATCCTTTTTTTTTTTTTTTAACAACAATGCAGTTATCTGACATGTCACGTCAAGGTAAATATTTTTTTTTTGTTTGAATGAAATAGCTTCACATACCAAGTCCACTTTTAAGCTTGGAAAACCATGCATTGAAAATTAAACAAAAAATAACTTTCGAAATTTCAACTGTTTTTTTTTTCCTTAAGCAATAATAACACAAAGAAAATATATTTTAAATTTAATAAATAATTGCAAAAGCATTTTTCATTTCAGTTCAAACGTATCATTACAAAGGGGGTTTCAGAATATGGGGATACGCAAAAAATTGTTTGAAACTTTGAAACTTAATCCGAAAAAAATAAAAAATATTTTTAAAAAAGTTTGAAGAAAACTGTGGCATTGTACTTTTTGTACAATAAAAACAGTAAAAATAATTTTAAAAAATCAAGCTATAAATTCGCAAGCTAAAATAATGTCATTTCGAAAAAAAATGAATGTGAAAATAACTGCTTATATTTTCAGATACTTTCCCATTCATGTGTACCGTAGATAGTCGTTGGTTCTTTTTTTATTTGAGAAATCGCCTTGAATCCATTGAACGAAAGATTCTTGTAAAAATCAACAATTCATGAATTTAACTTTGTGATTGTACCTCCACCTCATAAGCCTTAAGCTGACCAACCATCATTAATGACCGTTAGAACCTTATTATTATGTGTCTTTGAATGACTTCTTTTCTTGAAGGTTTCTTGAGCCATTAGGAACAAATTCAAAAAAGTCATTAAATTCTTCAGAATTTCTTTCAAATCCTCCAAAATGGCATTTTTTAACAAAATTACTTTCATGTTTATTTATTTATTTATTTTTTTTGCATCATAATTATAACTGGTGTTTTATGAACCCGATTCTAAACTTTTATAAAAAAAAACATTTTTACTTTATTTATTCAGTATAAGTCTTTAAAAATAGTTATATAAACTTACCACCCATTGTTCCTGTATCAAGAGAAAGTTCGTAAAATTCTGTGTTTTGATCTCGAATTCTGCGTGTTACGTCCATTTATTTATCCGGTGTTGTTTGAAATTAGTTCTACTGTTTAACGATTTTTAAATGCTTTTATTATTGAAACTTGTTCCAAGTCAAAATAGGATTTTTTTTTGTCTTGTTTTTTGTTTGTTTTAGTTTTTTTTTTTTAATACAGTCACTGTAAAAAAAAGAACAGAATTTAACTCAATGGTTCAAGTAATGGGACAACAATTACAAAGGATGAAGTTTTATTTAAAACTAAAAAAAAAAAGAAATAATAAAAAAGTGTCACAAAGTGCCATAATCAAGGCCCTAAGGAAGAAAAAAAATCATTATCGTATGGATCGAAGGAAAAGATAGCTTAACACTGTTAACGAACTCTGTTAAGTTAACAGAGTTCGTTCCTCTTCACAATTTTTGTTCAAGATTGGTTGCAACTCCAAAACAATCTATCCTGCGGTTCAACTTTTTGGAGAAAAGTGGATACATAAATTGAAAAAAAAAAAAAACCTTGATCGTGAATCGAACACGTATCAGATTTCTCCATAGTTTGGTGATTTTCTAAGCACAGCTTAGATGTGGCATAAGACCGAAAGTATGGGGAACCCAGTGAGGATCGAATTCACTACTCATTTGAGATACACTTGCTAACCATACACCAACATCGAGGCGTCCAAGATTTCTCCATATTGTTTCTGACTTTACACACACCTATTGAGCAAAAAACTAATAAAGGAGAAATGCATAAAGAAATAAGGGAGCCGACAAGACAAAGAACAGGCTCATCAACAAAATGCATAAAATCCAAGGATGGAACGATCATATTGGAGAAAGAGGAAATACTCCAGCGATGGGAAGAATATATAAAAGATCTCTTCCACGACAAGAGAGAGCAACCGATAGTAAACAGTAAACACAAAGATGCTGATGGACCGGAAATACTAAAATCCAAAGTGAAAGCTGCAATGACCAAACTGGGTATGAACAAAGTAGCTGGACCAGACAGAATTGTAATAGAGATGTTGACAGCCTTAGAAGATTTTGGCATAGAGAAAATTATGGAAATAATAAATTAAATCTACAACAGATGACCTTGTGGTGATACCACCAACCGAGCAAAAGCAAGCAAACCGGATGTTGGCTCTATGCCGACCAGAAAGCGAATGAATAAAAATCACCCCTGCACAAGTGGATTCTCGCAGATGTTCCGGTTGAAAAATAAAAATTAATCAAATATCAAATTACCATTCTTTTATTTACCAGCCATGAGAAGCCCGGAATCAAATACAAGGATAAAATTCAAAACTAGCTGTGTTTGATCCAAAATGCCAATATAAAAAAGCGAAGACACAAACCTTCATCAGACAGTCAGGACTTGAGGAAAAGAATGTAATTGATATCCTCTTGACTTGAGTCGAGTGGCTACTATTCTGACCTCTTCCACCTCCCTGTCTCAAAAGTACTAACCAACCTTTTCAAAGACATTCCACACAAACCAACTTACTGACTCACTGACTTTAGAATTGGCAACTTCAAAATGAACATTCAATCATATACCTCCACTTCCACATTCTTAAGCCTTTTATCTCTTTCAGTTCTTCATTATTATTTTGCCATGAACTCTCTCTAACTTCCGTTGGACTTTTATTTCAAGTATTGTTTTAATTGTAAAACATTAATTGAAATGTATATATGTATAAATGTTATTTTATACTCTAATTGCCTTTCTTGATTTTATAATCATTTTATGAATGATAGTGGGCTATCTTCTCACAAGGCCAAATTTCATTAACCTGCTACAGAATCCTACTACAACTAGAAAAGGAATAAGAGATACCTGCTATAACCTAATCAAATCAATTTTTTTGCTCTGCCTAAAAAGCCAGGTGCAATTGAATGTGAACTCCAACGAACAATCAGTTTGATGAGCCACATAATGAAACTCATTGTCTGAATCCTGATAAATAGAGTGCGAAGCAGATTCAGACTGGAAATAGGACAAGAACAGTGAGGTTTTGTCAAGGACACTGGAACAAGGAATGCAATATTTATGCTTAGGATGCTATCAGAAATGGCGATACAAATGAAAAAGGAAATTTACCTGTGTTTTGTAGACTATGCCAAGGTGTACAACAAAGTACACCACAAGGAATTGATAGAAATGCTCAGTAGCCTCAACACATTTGGCAAAGACGTCAGAGTAATAAAAAACCTCTAACTGGCAGCAAACCACCTGCATATAGACAGGAAATGAATTCAACAGATATACAAAGATAGAAAGGGGCGTAAAGACAAGGATGTTTCTTTTCACTAGATTTATTCAACTTGTACAGTGAGACTATTCTGAGGACCCTATAAGTTATGCCAGGATTCATTCTTGGTGGTCACAATCTGAACAACATGTAGGAGTCTTCTACCTCCACTTATTAATATTAAAGTATTCTTCATGAAATGAATAACAATGCCAATTGGTAACCAACAATAAACATGTATTGATAAAAATACAACAGTGAAAAGAAAGCATACAATTAGACTGTGAACAAAATGTGAATGAAGGAGGAAAAGTTGTCTCCCCTTGACTGCAGTTTTGGTTGAAAGTCAACTGGTTGAATAAAGTTCTCTAGTGAGATAAATGTTCTTTGAATGATTGTTCGAAACAAAGTTTATTTGAGAAGAATGATTAACACAGAGATACAATTGTTGTGAAGTGTTGTGTGGAAGTAAGTTTTGATTCAACAATGCTTAAATGATGTGCTTAGCAAAGTGTTCAAAGTGAAAGAGGTCCTGGGCATGACGGTAAACTGCATCCAGCAGCAAGGCCTCTGATTGGGAGGTTGTGAGGAGCATGGAACCACCTCTTAATTGCTGTTGTTCCCAGGTCCACCCTGACTCGGAGTGGTAGCACCTGTTAGGGTACCAGCTATGGGTAAATAGTTAACCCCCAAATTGGAGTCAAAATGCTATAAAAGTATTCAACAAAACTTTTTGAATGAAAAAATCGTTACCAACAAATTTTTTCAAATAAAAAATCATTACCAACAAAACTTTTTTGAATAAAAAAAACGTTATCAACAAAACTTTTTCGAATAAAAAAAATGATACCAATGAAACTTTTTTTTAATAAAAGAACGTTACCAACAAAACTTTTTTGAATAAAAAAGAGTTTCCAACAAGACATTTTTTAATATAAAACAAATAAACTAAATAAAACAAATCAAAACGATTTTCAGCATTAAATGACCTAATGAAGGTTGATATGCTGGTTAAATGAATCAACCAACCAACCAAAGTGAAAGAGTGTAAGTTTGTATTACAAAATATTGTGTCTGTGTGTGTGTTTAAGTGTTTGAGCAAGATTGTGTATCAAACTGACATGGATTTGAATGACAGCTGAAATTTTCCTAATGAGCTGTGGAAAGTAGCTTTATATAAAGGGAAACGGTAGGCTACCAGGAGTACTGCAGGGAAACTCAATCTTATGTTAAAAATATCTGATTGGTTAAAAATTAACCAATTGCAACACGCGTATTAAACAGACTAGGCAAATTTGTTAAGAGCTGAAGGTTTTCAAAGTCAACTGCGATTGCTAAATTGTCCTATAGTAAAGTAGTAGTGATTTATTAGCAAATCACAGTTAAACAAAATGACATGTAGAAAAGCATGTATGTATGTGGGTGTAAAACATAGTGACTGCTATACTTCCATCAATGTTGCCATTAAAAATGTATTAAAACAAAAGTTAAAAAAAAGGAATAAAGAAAGACAGTTACTTTTTTAAATGGCAAAACCAAAAATGAATGAATTTGTAGAAATAGATTTCTACATTCTCTGTTTTAAACCCATTAAATTCAGCTTCACCATTCAGTTACGAAAGAACACTTTCTGACTGGACAGTAAATATTTCTATTCAACCTTAACCCTGCATGTGCATGCATTCTTTAGTAGACAATATAATTCGCACCAACCAATTTGGAGCCTCCCATGTGATCATGAAAGCTCATAAAAATATGAAACTTGATTTATTAAGTGAGATCTTCTAATGATCAGTTCATCACACAAATCTATAAAACTCAACTTCTTGGCCTAAGGTTAATTTTTTTTTATTAACATCAATAGAGCTTCCCCTTGTGAAATACAATCTCTTCATTGGTTCCAACAATCTTGACAGCGACACAAATCTACCAAACTCAACTTACTAAAGTAATTTTTATTCACTTCATATCATCTTGTCAAATTAAATTGTCTTTTTAGCATCAACTCATCTATTGACAAACTCTCAGCAATTTCTCAACAAACTGTTTTAATTTCTTTACTAACATTCAAATACCTTTTCAGATTGACTAATATTTGCACACTTTTAAACTCCGGTTCTTTATTGTAACATCTTCAATAATTTATTTTAACATGCAACTAATAAAATTCAACTGTTATAAACAACTTCACTTCATTATTCTCTTTTGTACTTGTGTGTTTTCTTTGTGCATTTGTAAAAAAGAGGATCAGTTTAAGTAAGTGTGTTTATAATAGTACTAGCAGTATAGCCCGAGGTTGCTTGGGTGTAATGAAAGCTTTAAAACTAATCCATGGTCCTGGAGCTCAGACTCTTTGGACGTTGGAACGAAAGACTAAAAAGCAGTAGTTGTTTCCAGTTAAAACAAAACCATAGACTGAAAGAAAAATGAATGGATGTAAGTCAAATTTTGATTTCCTGGCATCAATATCAAATAAGTTTTTTTCGTTGTAAACTGAATTTTGAGGGCTAAATAAGTCCTCTGAGTAAATGGTATCATGGCTGAGACTAAGAACTACAATTATACCTACTTAGAGCCAAACCCAAAGCAAGACCTAAAATAAAAGGGCTGAAAAAATACAGACATACAGGCAGATAAACACACACAAACATCTTGTCTTATATATATATTATTGATTTTCTGCACTAAGAACTGCAACCTTGAAACTTCTGAATATCATTTCTTATGTCTTTGTCTATGAGTGTATGAAATTTGATTAAAATCAGACCACTCCTTCTATTATAGCGGGTATCTTTTCTCTTATTTCATTTGTAGTGAGGGGTAGTAGGATTCCATAACATGTTAACAGAATTTGGCCTTGTGGGAAGATAGCCCACTATAATTCATAAATTCAAGAAAGGCAATTTTTGAGTGTAAAATAACATTTATACATATATACATTTCAATTAATGTTTTACAAAATAAGTAATGCTTGAAATAAAAGTTCAACGGAGTTAAAAGAGTTCATGGAAGATAATGATGAGCTGAAAGAAAGGATGTTCATTTTCAAGTTGCCTTTTCTAAGGTCAATGAGTTGGTTGGTGTGGAATGTCTTAGAAAAGGTCAGTTAGTACTTTGAGAACAGGTGCGGAAGAAGAAGGCGAGCATAGTAGCAGCTTGACATAGGTCAAGGAAGAAACTAATTACACTCTGTTCCTCTGTCTTTTCCTGTCTGTCTGGGTGCCTTTTGTCACGGCTTTTATAACAGCATTTTTGGATCAACTGGCTCAACTTTCAAATTTCATCCTTGTATTTGGATCCGGGCTTCTCATTGGTTGATAAATAAAATTGGTAATTTGATCTTTGATTAATTTTTATTTTTCAACCGGAACATCTGCACGAACTCGGATGCGCACGACAATTTTTATTCATTTGACTTTTAGTTGTGAGAGAGCACACATCCGGTTCATCGCTTTTGTTCAGTCGGTATCACCACACTATAACCCGAGTTTTTTGATTATCGATTTTCGATATTTATCGGGAGTACCTCGACACAGAACCTAGCTAAGAACACTCGCAGACACTTATAGTACAACTGTGTAAATTTTCAAGAAAATCGCTTCAGCCATTTCGGAGTCTGTAGGTAACGGACACACACACACACACAGACAAATTTCCATTTATAAATAAGTTTAGATTAGATTTTTTTTGTCACTACTACAACTTGGATGTCTCACTAAAAATAATATATAGTTTTTTAAATATAAATTTTACCACTATGGACTTCCTAATATAATTTAAATAATTTCTTTGAAGTTAATTTAATATTTTTTTTTTACTTGAACGAAAGAAAGTCATCTCTCGATTAATGCGAATTAGATGCGCAAAATTTAGTGCACTAATCATTAGTGCGCTAAATTTTTTAATACTAAATTTCGATTAGTGCATACGTGGTTGATACGCAATTAGTGCGGTAAAAAACATTCTTCACTTTGATAGTAACTGAGTGAAAACAGATTTTTTTGATTTTGTTTACCCTCATTGTTTATTGAAAGCATAAAAGTTTATCTAAATAAAAGTTTTATTGCATTTTTGTTTTCACTATTCAGAGCAGATTTTCTGAAGAGGAGCAACTATAAAAAAATAAAAAATAAAAAAATAGGTGATTTACAATACATTCCTGAAGGAATCCTGCATAATATAATTAAAACAAAGTTTTGTGACAGTAGCAAATTTCTAGAAATTTCAGGAAATTAATTAAAAAAAAAAATTACCAAGATTTTATAAAATAAAAATAATGATTTAAAAAATAATTTTTTGTCATTTGTGAACCAATCCTGAAAAAGTTTCATCAATATCCGACCATTATTTGACTTTTGCACCGGCGAAAAACGAGGCGTGTATTTGCCGTTAAGTAAAGTTTTAATAAAAAACCAGGTCACTCGCCGACGAAAAAAGAAAAAAAAAGATTTTTAAACAAAATTTTCGAACGTGTTAGAAAGGAAGATTAAAAAGATATAATAAAATAATTAAAAAATAGTTTGATCTTTCCTCTTAATAATAATAGCATCAAACATTTTGACGGTAAAACTTTGTTTTGATTAGGTTTGAGATCTTTTTAACATCACGTTATGCTGTTTTTTTTCCAGCAAACCTTAGTGGCTTTTTTACTGCTTTGCATGGGGTGATCCTAAAACAGTGGCCCAGATTTTGAGCAAAAATATCCCAACTGTGTCCAATGAAAAGAAAGATGATTTTCAACTAAATATGACCGAATAATTTATGCCAGGAGGATGAAAGAATTACAAAACAATTTTTAGAATTGTCCGCTTTCAAGAAGATTGCAACTTTAATACACAAACGAAATAACAATATCAAAAATCTTAGACGTCTCTGCTTGGTTATTACAATGAGAAAGAAGCAGGAGTTGTTTCCCTTGTAAACATAAAAGGTCAAGGTTAGCACGTCAAAATCGAATAGAATTATCTTTATAATTCTAAAATGTACTGTAATAAGGAAAATGTTTGGCAAACCTTTATCAAAAAATATTTATAATAGATACCTTTGAATATTCCTTGTAAATGACACAGATATTCTACAGTTATAATTAACTGTAATAACTTAAGCGATAAGTTATACCATCACCTTTGATTTCTACATATACATTAATATACTTTGGTCCAAACGGCTCGCCATTGCATATAATGTAGTTGAGATTAAACTTTCAAGTTTCTCCTGAAGGGATCCATACGTGGTTCCCGATAATCTACGAAGAATATTTCTTTTCACAATTAACATTTCAAGCGATCAGGCCTTGTTAAAAAGATCAAAGGTTGATCCCATTGCCTGAGAGGCATTGTTTGTGTTGTAGTGACGGAATACCTGATTGTGATATTTGGTTTTGTATAATGTGATTGTGAAAAATGCGGCACAATGCTAAAAATGGGGAAATCTGGTCTTTATCTATCCTATCTTTAAAAACTTGATTGACCCCCCCCCCCCCCCAAAAAAAAAACTATACAATATCCTTGCACCAAAACATAACTTTCTTACTACAAACACCATAATACCTCAAAAACTCAAAGTCCTAACTAGTCCCATATATACAATTTGGTTGTGGGGAACAAATTAACAACTTTAAAAAAAAATTAATATTTACACAATGCATAATAATATTTACAAAGAACAAAATTCTATTCCAACCCCCACCCACCCAATTCCTAAATTGTGACAGAAATATCAGTTGACTGGGCAAAATTTATGTTTGACTGTGACTTAGATAAATTAAAAACAGTCATTTGACCAACCATACACACTCATCCAGACATGACAAAAATTATGAAAAAAAAAAAAACACTTGAAAAATGCACTGTATCTGCCAGGGAATTAACATTTCTGGTCACCTAACTGAAGATTGAGAATTAAATGGAAGAAAGTGGGGACAAAAATAAAAGGTGCAAATGAACATTTATCCTCTAGCTAAGTTAACTTTGCATAAAAACTAAAAGCAAAACAAACAGAATGCATGATTGTCAGCAAGTTTTTTAATATACAAGTCTTGAGAGCCATTCAAGGTAGGGGAATTATTGAATGGTATGTGAGATAGATAACGATTGACCATTTAGCATGGGGAGGTTAAGATTTTCAGAGAAGTATCTGCATAGATGTCTGTTTCATAAAATGGAACTTTCTCTGTACAATTGAAAATAAGAGAGGTTCGACCCTTTGGACGTAGCATGGTGAATCCTAGCTGTGTAAACTTAGCTAGCATGTAAAAGATTTTCTGTTGATATCTTGTAAAATCTGAACTAGTCTAGATTGATTGTGTTACACTTTTTGAAAAATCAAATTTGGAAAAAGAAAGCTGAGGATGAAACAAGTGAATATATAACCCCCACCTCACAAAAAAATAATTGGCATTTTAGTGACAGTGAGAATCAAATACACAATGAAACTCTTTCCTGCAAAATAATCTTACACATTTTAACTTTACCCTTAGGTGCCTAATAGAAACAGAAGGATGTTTATTTAATTTTTTTAAAGAAATTTTCCTCCCCCCCCCATCTCAGTTCTTATTAATTATTATTTATTGGTGCTACTTTGGTATACAATCTACATAGCCAAGATCATCTACAAGAATCAGATTTTGCTTTAGTATTTGATCTACATGTTTCATTTATTTATTGTTGTTTAAATAAAACATTTAGCATGTACATATCTTTATTTACATAAAATAATTACCATTTAATCTTTATTTTAAAAATAATTAAAAAATTTATATATTTATTAATAAAAAAATTAAAATGAAGCAAATTTTTAACAAATGGACTGATTTTATTGGTGGACAAGTGTTTGCTTTGTCTCTTGATAATAAAAAGGAAAAACTAACTTTTTTTGTTGTAGATCACAGTATAAAGTGTAGATTGTAAACAAAAATAGCTTCATGACATCACATATCAAAGTAGCACTATAGGTTGCAAAATTATCAAAACAAAATGTTATTTTGAAATGCAACCGTTATCGTGTGTGTTTTTTCTTAACAGAAGCCTTAAAATGTTTATTTTAGAATTTTTAAATAAGTTGTGTAAATTTAATTATGCCACCTCAAACCAGTCACTCTTATTTAACTTCTACAAGAAACATATCAAAAACAAAATACCAAAAGGACAGAAATGATAATCGTGTCCACATAAAAAAGATGATTGTAATCTTATGGAATCACAAAAATAAAAATGGTGTTATAGTTTATAAAACCTGGTCTTTTCTCATTTATTATCTCAACATTGTCTATACGAGAGTCACATCAAAAATTTTGTGTATCTTCATTTTTAACAATTGTTTTTCATTTATTTCAACAGGAATTGTTTTGATTTACCTCATTCAAAATTTCAAACCGAACCATCATTCACAGGGTTAGATTGTTTTAAATCTACGTGCCATGGCTCAGTAGAAATAAGTGTTAGAAGAGTAATACGAGTGACTTGACCCAAACAGTTCTGAGTTCAATACCTGGCCACAGCAGAGAGAATAAAAACTTGGAGTGTTGAGTTACTAAAAGGAATTAACTGAAACGGAGATTTCCAAATCATGGAATTAGAAGAATCTACCTCCATGGAGTAAATAAAGAGTTCAGTTTGAAATTCCAATATATATTGAAGAAGGCCAGAGTATACAAGTGTCAAAATGTTGTGAATATGGCAATAAAGATGAAAAAAAAAAACCCAGTCTGAATGACATAAAGTAACTAGTTACAATACCACATCTCAGAAATATAGCCTAATGATTTGTTTTATAAAAACTTGCAAATTTTAATTTTTTTTACTTGATTTAAATTTTACTCAGCTTAAGCAATTAATTTAATATTTTTGTTACTTTTCAATAAACTTAATGTTTAAAAAAGAAAGTTTCTTTACTTAAATTCACAACCCTTTTAAAAGATTTTCCAACCCCCCTTATATGATTAGAAGTTCATATATTTATTGTATATTGAAACAAATTTCGACCCCTCCAATTATTACCTGAGTAAACGAAAAAGCAATGTGTCTTTTCGTTAGATTAAACCACATTTAAACAATATATTGTGATTATAGTCATGCACAATTGTTAATTAATGTTTTATTTATTTATCTTTTTATGAACACAATATAGTGACAGTTTAATTAATTCTTTATTTATGTATTTCTTAATGACATGACAACACCAATAAGTAAAACATTGAATTAGAAAAGTATTTAAAACAGAGAAAGAGGCACATTTTATAAAAGTTCAATTACTCTTTGTGGCAGACCTGTACGACATTACCACCACCTGTAAATTTGTTGATTATCATTTTTTAAAACTTTTTTCAGTGCAATATCATCGATTAGACCCTAAACTTTCCGATTATCGAAAAAGATTTGGAAAAATTTAATTATTTAAGATTTTTAGGGGTGCTCAGTTTCTCATACAACCTTATAAATTGGTCCTCCATTTGTAAACACTCGCGTTGGGGTTGCTTTGATGTCGCTGAGACCATGTATAGAGAAGCTTAAAATTTGAAGATTGATGAACCCATGGATAATTTTTAATTATCCCTGCTTCATATCAATGAAAAATAAGTTATTTGAAACATTAAAAAATTTTTTTTTGACAGAGAATCTTTAAAATAATTCCTATTCTAAAATAATTTTGAATAAAAACATATTTCCGGAACAATTTCTTTTTATTAATTTCCTACAAGTTTTAGAAAAAAAAGTAAATGGGCAACAACTTGAAGCGAGTGGTTCCAAAATGGAGGATCAATTTACTATAACGTTGTATGAAAAACTGAGCATCCCACAAAAATCTTTAAATATTAAATTTTTTCAAATTCTTTTGAAAATCAGAAACTTTATGTAATAATCGATAAGAATACACAGAAAAAAGTAAAAAAAAATGATAATCAACAAATTTACAGGTAATGTCATACAGGTTCGCCCTCTCTGCTAATATCATCAAAGTATATTTTGATTACCTTTTTGAAGACATATAAAGTCTTGTCAATGACTACCACAAGGGTGAGAATCTTCCACTCATTTACTACCTGCTGTGAACAAAAAATATTATCATAATAACATCCACAAGTACCTCAGTGGGCTCATTCTCATATAAGGTATAATTTACTTGCTTGAAAGTAAACGAGTAGTAAAACTCTAAAAGAACCTACCAATGTTGTGGATTTCGGTACGTAAATAGATAGGTATCCGTTGGGATATTTAATTCCAGTTAAAAAGAACAGCAGTCATTTTTGAGTGTCTTTCATTGAACTGAAGTTAAAACACTTTTCCTTTGTAGGCATCTAATCATAATCTTATAATAATGTCAACAGTGATGTTATCTTTTATATATTTTTACCTTTGCTCTTTTTTTCTTAGTTTAATTTTTATGAAGGTGGGAAATTTTCTCTTATTGGCTTCAGCATATTATCTTGTTAAACATCATGTGTATAACAATGCTAAGTTAATATCTCAGGGATCTGTTGCTAGTGTTATTGTTGATCTATTAGACCTTTGCAAGCACTACCTCAAACCTCCTTTAAGGATCGATGTCTGTATGTAAAAGTGGATTCTAATTTGGAAGACTTCAGTGAATATATATTCATCATTTCTTTAAATGTTCTATCCTACATCATTGATAACAAGACTTGGTGTAAATATAGGAAAAGTTTGGTTCCTGCTTGTAGTATCGTATGCAAATTAATAGACAAGTATAAATAGAGAATAACTGGAGAAGTAAGAAGGACAAACCCTGTTGTCCCAAAGGACATGGATAGCTGTGCTACTGTGGTGATACCGACCGAACAAAAGCGAGAAATCGGATGTTGGCTCTCTCACAACAAAAAGGCAAATGAATAAAACTCATTGTGCGCATCCGAGTTAGCGCAGATGTTCCAGTTGAAAAATAAAAATTAATCAAATATCAAATTTCTATTTCGCGAGCCTACGCGAATTTTATTTACCAGCCAATGGAAAGCCTGGAATCAAATACAAGCATGAAATTCAAAACGAGCCTTTGATCTAAAAAGCGGATATAAAAAGCGGAGACAAAACGCATCATCAGACAGAAAGACTGAAGGCTAGAGTTATCAGTGCCTCCCCTTGACTTAAGTCGAGCGGCTACTATGCTGACCTCTTTCCTTCTCCCTGTCTCAAAAGCACTTATTGACCTCAGGAGTAACCTCTTCAAAGACATTCCACACAAACCAACTTACTGACTTACTGACCTTAGAAGTGGCAACTTCAAAATGAACATTCTTTACCTACAAGATGCCTCCACACTCCTAAGCCTTTAATCTCTTTCAGCATTATATTTTCCACGAACATTCTAACCTCTGTTGGACCTTTATTTCAAGTTTTGCTTTAATTGTAAAACATTAATTGACATGTGTATATATATAAATGTTATTTTATACTCAAATTGCCTTTCTTGATTTTATAATCATTTTTGAATTATAGTGGGCTATCTTCCACAAGGCCAAATTCTGTTAACCTGCAACGGTATACAATTACCCTTCACTAGAATGGAATCCTACTACAACTAGAAAAAGAATAAATAAGATAAGATACCCGCTATACTACTACTACTACTACTATGCACAAAGAAATGTGAAACATAACAGTGGTGTTGCTGATAGGATCCTTAAATTCTTAAATTCACTGAATGACTCAGAACATGTAGAAACATGGATAAGAACTTTTGCTGAATTTACAAGAATAAAAAAAATAAGAAACACAAAGACTGACAGAGGAGAAAACGAGATAACCAATTTATTTTTTGCTCCTGCCGGGTGTAAAACTGAAGAAAATTTCGACAATATGTTACCCAAGTGAATTAGATGTGCATTGTGGTGCAGTGGATATCAGCTCGAAACGAGAAATTGGGGAGCCGAGTTCAAATTCCAGTTGAATTCATTGCATTCACTTATGCGTAAATACCCTTGGGAAAGGTATTAATCCGTCTCTTCCTTCTAGTTATGGGTTAAATAACAGGACAGATTGGGTTCTATAGCCTTGGCAGGCAACCAGTCTACCGCAGAAAGCACTGGCAACCTACTGTGGGATAGTCTTCTGCCCAGTCAGTCATGTCTCTTTCGAGACATGATTGCCCAAGCGTGTTTCACGTATGGCACTTAACTGACTGACATTTGAAGGAATTGTGAAAATTATAAAAAAGAACATAAGACCAAAAAGAAAAGATTGGTAATCACTGAAAAAACCAAGTTTTTAGAAACAAGACAAGCACCAAATAAGTCCATTATACAATAATTACATAGATTGAAAGAACGAGTCAAGTATTGTGAATTTGAACAATTGGAAGCAAAGGAAATGACTATAGAAGATGAATCAATTCTTCTTAGATTAATTGGAGGCTTGCAAGACCAAAACCACAAATGAAAAATACTAGAATGTCTACAGAGTAGCAGAATGAGTTTGGAAGCTAGCGTTGAGTTTTTGCAACAATTAGAGTTGACTAGAAAACTTAATCAATTAAAAGAAGAATTTGAGACATGCTGGGCAAGCATGACCAAATCCATAATGTAGATATTGTGGAAAAAATCATGAGAGACAAGTACAAATATCCAACTCTAGGAAAAATCTGCACAAATTGCAAAAGAGATCATTTTCAGAACGTATACAAATACAAAAAGCAAATAGAAAAAGTAAAAACTGTTCAAACCCCCTCTGAAGAAGAAGCTGAAATATTTACAATGAATCAAGAAAAAAGAGAGAAAAAATAAGGATAAATGACCAAATATCTAACATGCAAGTTGATACAAGCATAATCTGTACGTGCCATATACTGTTAATAAATGACTGACTTATGATGATTAAGATATTGAACAAATGTTTTTTTTGTCAAATACATATAATTTTTTTTTTTTAATCATCTCACCCCAAGCAAGGCATTCCACTGCCACTATTACGCATGGGGTTACATAGGAGAAGGTAAAGAGAAGGAGTGGTTAGACATAGGGAATGTCAGGAGGAAGATGACAGATGAGTAAGGATAGCGAGGATGAGGGTTGGGCAGATGGGAAGAATGCTTGATAGAATGGAAGCAGGTTAGTGTGTTAGGAGGTGTCTATTGACCTTACATTTAAACTCCTGGAGATTGTAGCCGTCGGGGAAGCAATTGTGTGGAAGAGAATTCCACAGTCGGGAAGTGCAAGGAAAGAAACTGTTGGAGTAGAAGTTACGGCTGCATTTTATCGGTTTCACTGTAAAAGGGTGGGATCTAGTTGCTAATCTAGTATCTCGTGCAAATTCGTATTTAGGGGGCACCAGTGATCTAAGTTCATCGGAGCAGAAGCCATGAAAGTATTTATAGAAGAGACACGTCGCGCAGGTGGGAGAGAGACTGCAGGTGGTCTGCCAAGTCGGTATCTATCACATTACAGACCCTCCTCTGAACCTTATTGAGAAGCCCGAGGAGAACAGCAGGGGCACCCAACCAGATATGGCAGCAGTATATATAATGTCATCATATATAATGTAAATATCTACAAATAAAATATTGTCAGTTAATAACTTATTTAACACATTAAATTGTGACTAACTTGAATATATCTATTTGATTACCTGATCTTCTTTGTTAGACAAAATTGTGATTTTTTCTGACCTTTTTCCTGTGACTTCATTACCAGCTATCATAAATTAATTCTAACTTTTTTCTCTAGACAAAATTATGACTTTTTCTGTGATCTTTTTCCTGTGACTTTATTATCGAGCACCATAAATTAATTGTAACTTTTCCAAGTAATAAATTGTGACATTTTCTGTGACCTTCTTCTTAAAACTTTATTATCGACCACCATAAATTAATTGTAACATTTTTCTTAGACTTTTCTTGTCATTTTTTTTCTGGCCACCATGTAGTAACTTTTTCCTAATTAGAATTGTGACATTTTCTCTTACGTTTTCCATGACTGGCCACCATGAATTAATTGTAACTTTTTCCTAGATAAAATTGTTAACTTTTCCTGTGACTTTATTACCACACACTATAAAATAATTGTAACTTTTTCCTAGACAAAATTTGTGGCATTTTCTTTGACCTTTTTCTTGTGACTTTGTTATCGGACACTGTGAATTAATTGTAACTTTTTTCCTAGTCAAAATTCTGATTTTTTATATTACTTTAAATTACCAGCCACCATAAATGTAACTTTTTCATAGTAAAAATGTTAACTTTTTCTGTTACTTTCCCTTACTTTAAGTTACTGGCCGACATAAAATGTAACTTTTCCTAGACAAAATTGTAACTTTTCTGCGACCTTTTTCATGTGACTTTATTACCAGCTACCATAAATTATCTTTTCTAGACAAGGTTGTGACTTTTATTGTGACTTTATTTCTGGCCACCATACTGTAATTTCTTTCTAGACAAAATGGTGACTTTTTTTCTTGTGATATATATAAGTTTTCCTGGCTAAAATTGTGGCATTTTCTGTAACTTTTCTGTGACCTTAAATTACTGACCACCATGAATTGTAACTTTCCCTAGAGGAAATTGTGATTTTTTTCTGTGACTTTGTCATGTGATTTTATTACTGGTCACTATAAGTTAACTGTAACTTTTTCCCTAGACAAAATTGTAACATTTTTGTGACGTTTTATATTAGTAAAAGAAAGCTCTGATTTCAAACCTGGGTAGATGGAACTCTTTAGTGTGGTTGTCTAAGGGAAAGAAAATCCCAACAGTTAAATGTGAAAATAATGCCATTATCAAGATGTTGACACTTCACAATTCAAACAATAGCTTTGAAAGGAAGACCTCATCAGTACTAGAAAGAGCAATAACATTTAGTGGATTTTAAAAATCTATTTTCTTGAAAATTTTTTTTTTTTTTAACCATATCATCCCGAGCAAGGCGGTAATGCCACTGATGTGCAGGGGGCTACGTAAGAATGAAAAGATTGGAAAAGAGAAAGCCGGAAACCACATCCTAAACAGGGAACAAGGGGTGAGCCTCTTCACCTGTTCAATAGATGAGGGTGGAGTGTGAAAGAGAAAGATTGTATAGATTTCAACCAAAGGTGATGCTAATTGTTCACTCAGTTCAAAATATCAAGGTTTTGTTCAATAGCTTAATCACCATAAGTCAGTCATTTATTGACAGTACATGACATGTACATTCATTCAGCTGAATGTTTCCTTTTAAAGAAACAGTTAATATTACCATTGCCATTTGAGATGAGGAGAACATATACAACATTTTGACCCCAGCTTGATAGAAAAGTGTAATTTGAGTAGCACTGGCTATTCATTCAATGAATGTCGAATGTTTCCTTATAAGGAAATGGCTAGAATTATCATTGCCATTAGAGATGAAGAAAACAGGTACTACACTTTTGATTTGCCCTACTCGCCCACTGGAGTGAATTGTGACACAAGGTCAGTTTTTAATGTGAGGAACCTGAGCGCGTACGCTCAGGCCATTGATCAAAGATTACCCAGCCTCTGCTTACACGGTAAATGGGTACAAACTGGTCTTAGCTGGTCATAGCTTGTCAAAGCTGGTCAAAAGATAGTCTTAGCTGGTCATTGCTTCCAGGCCAGCGAACAGGAAGTGAGTACCTGAGAACAGATGCTACACTTGATCCTGCCCAACGAGCCGTGGAAGAGCATTTACCCATCCCCAACTCTGAGGCTAGATGTGACACAAGGTCAAATTTTTTAAAGTGGGGACCCCGGGCTCCAACACTCGGGTTACTAGTCAAAGATTAACCAGCCCCCGCGGTAACTGGGTACGAAGATAGTCTTAGATGGTCATAGCTTGTCAAAATTGGCCAAAAGCTAGTCTTAGCTGGTCATTGCTTCTAGGCGGCCAGCGAGCAGGAAGTGAGTATCTGAGAACACATAGGCTGGTGTTGGGGTTGGTGCTCGGATTAGAACAGATACTACACTTGATATTTACCCTACTCCCCCACTGGAGCGAGTTGTGAAACAAGGTCAGTTTTTAACATGGGGAACCTGAGCGCGTACGCTCAGGCCATTGATCAAAGATTACCCAGACCCCGATTACGCGGTAACTGGGTACAAAGCTGGTCTTGGCTGGTCATTGCTTGTCAAAAGCTAGTCTTATCTGGTCATTGCTTCAAGGCTGGTAAGCAGGAAGTGAGTACCTAAGAACAGATACTACACTTTGATCACAGTCCTATAGCCAGGAAATGAAGCAAAGCATAACTTGAGTAGCATTGGTTCTTCAAGCAATGAATGTCAAATGTTTCCTTATAAGGAGGTAGCTATTTTCACCATTATCATTATCTTTAGGATTCTCTTTGTTTAACTCATTCAAGGATTGAACTAAAATTTCCATCTGAAAAGTAGTGGCAAGTTGCAAACATTGCCAAAGAAATCGAACGTATGGCATCATAAGTGTTGCTACTTGAATATCAAAATAGTTTGTTTTTTTTATCAACATATCAACTCCTTATGGGTCATTTAATGCTGAAATTTTATTTTCTTGTGAATTTTTCTTTTTCAAAAAAAACTTATGCTGGTAATTTTTTTTTTTCAATAATGTATTGCTGTTAATTTTTTTTATTCTTTTTTCTATGAAAATATATGGCTGGAAAGTTTTCTAATGTATTTTATATTTTCATGTTTTGACCCCAGTTTGATGGTTCACTATTTGCTCATAGCTGGGACCCTAACAGGTGCTACCAAGCTGGGTCAAAGTAGACCTGGAAACAACAGCAAATAAGAGATGGTTCCATGATCCTCAAAACCTCCTGATTAGGGGCTTTACTGTCAGATATAGTTTATCGTCATGCCCAGGACAAGGTTATAAAAATCAAATCCTGGTTTACTCCTGGAAAAAGATTATCTGTGGCTGTCTGGAGTCTTGTGTCACATAAAACATTCCCAGACCTTCTCCACCATGCCCTCTTTGTAGCTGTCACTTGTGTCACTCTCCATGATCACCAGCTCATTGCTTACGACCCACTTTCACTGGGGAGGCAGGGTTCACAGTAATTCCATTGGTAGATGAATATGCTTCATTTTAGTATTTTTTTAATCAAATTGTTCCACAGGGTGTTGATTAGGCCTTTAGCTAACCTCTGTATGCTGGGGAAGGGTTGGGTTTCTGTTGGGATTTTCTTTCCCTTAGACAACCACACTAAAGAGTTCCATCTACCCAGGTTTGAAATCAAGGCTTTCTTTTACTAATATAATGGGCCTATATTCCATATGCTGTAAGAAAACTAAACAGAGTCACTGAAATGCTGTACTAAAAATTTTAACAATGTTAGGAAGAGATTTGATTATCCCAAGAAAAAAAATTACAGTATAGTTTTCTTGGTTAAGATATGACATTGTTTTTGTTTGTTTGTTTCGAGGTTTAACGACCTATCAATCCTTATGGGATCATTTTAAGGTGATTTTTGAGTAAGGTTATTATTTTATTTTTACAACATTTATTATGATTTTTGGGTAAGGTTATTATTTTATTTTTACAACATTTTTCTTTTCAAGTATCAAGAGTCATTGGGATTTGTTTTTAAGAGCAGGGTCCCCAAGTCCTACCCTTGTTATTTAACCCATAACTGGAGGGAAGGGATGGATTAATACCTTTCCCAAGGATACCAGTGCTTAAGTGAATGCAGGGTATTCAACTGGAATTCAAACTCGGCTCACCAATTTCCTTTCCGAGCCGATATCCACTGCACCACAATGCGCATCTGTCACTATACACTTACAGCACTTGGTATTCCCAAGCAGTCACCCATCCAAGTACTGACCAGGCTCAATGTTGCTTAACTTCGGTGAGCGAGCGAGAACCGGTGTTATTCAACGTGATAGGCCGTAAGCCCTGACATTGTTTTAAGTAAATAGATCTTAAAATAAAAATGTAATCTCTGATCCCTTTTTGTGCTTTTCATTATTTTTGTTAACCTTGAAAAACGTAAAAATGAAGTGTTATGATAACAACTGCACAAATAAATCACTGATAAAGTTTTTACAAATCCAGTCAAAGTCCAGAGACGAAGAAATTGAATTCAGATAAGAAATGCTGTTTGGAGTTTTACTGGAAATAACATTCATCAGAACAAATCTCAAGTTAATAACAAAAAAAGGTTTAACATTTGTAATCAAACAATTTGTAGTGAGTCCTGAAAGCAATAAAATATAAAAATTCATATATATAAACGAAAAAATAGGAAATAAAATTAAAATGAGGCAGTTGTGCTTTCTTTTAAAACTCTATCTCTTTCTTTCTCTCTTTTTCTTACTTTCTTCCTTTTTCTTTCTCTTTCTCTCTCTCTCTCTCTTTTTCTTTCACTCTCTCTTTCTATACTTCTTTCTACCTACGAGAAGGCAACTCTCAAATAAAAAGAGGGAGAAGAAGAAAAGAATCAGCCTGGACCAAAACACCAGAAGTTTCTGTAAGCAGAGCCTACTGATTTGTGTCTGAAAAATACTGAAAATCAAGAAGGCTCCACATATAACTTCCAATATAAAAAAAATGAAAAAGAAAGGAACATCAGAAAATAAAATAATTTAGCCAATCAGAAAAATTAACACAAAGAGACTATATGTGTGCCAAATTCTTGAGCCTATTGAAAAAGATATTAAAACTTGACACCTCTAGACCAGGGCAGAGAGGAGACCAGAACCACACCAGGAAAGACGGAACAAAAGATTGCAAACATGCGTGACGCATGAAGAAACAATTATGAGTTCATCTGCTACTTACATTTCAGAGCTGAAAAGAAAACACAGAAGATTGACGTTTTACCTTATTTTTGACATTACTACTACCCCTATCATGGTCTGACTTCCAACTACAGAAACAGACATTTCTTTATCAATATCTGCCTTGTTAGCCCAAGAACACTAACCATGGCTATATAGTACCCAGCACAAATGATGCTATTTTAATTACAATTTAATTAAATTTTCGGTACCTGATTTTCTTAACTAAATAATATGTTTTTCAGTTCTTATTAATGTTAACTCAAAGTACAAATTTTGAAGTACCTGCATGTAAAATATTTCAAATAAAGATTTATATTTAAATTTTTTTTTGATGTTTTCAAAATTGGGTATGATATACTCATGGTTAGTTGTGGTGTAACTTTAATTGATGGTTAGTGTTCCAGAGTTAATGAACTGTTGGTATGCCAAATGCCAAAGATCTCACTCATCATTTTAAAGAAAATAAATAAAGATATATTATTTATTTTTAACCCTCTAAGTTTCTGATTATATAATTATCATACCATATATCCAGTTAGGCTAAATTCTAGATGTGAACATAATATACCATAAATTATTTGAAAAAATATTCTGTCAAAAAAATTCAAGAGTTAATAAAATGATAAGGGATTCTATTTAAATGCTACTGAAATTATATTGGTGAAACTTGCTGTTTCCATACAGTAAATATTTGATATTCATTGCTTGAGATTTTTTTCATGGATTATTAACCCATTGTGGGTTATTTTAGTTTTCTATTGTTTTAATTGATTTCACTCCAAGTAAGGAAATAAAGCCACTAAGAGACAAGGGGGTTACAAGGTGTGGAAGAATTAGGAACAGAAACATTAAGAGTGAGCAGAAAGTGTAAAGAGTAACCAGGAGCACTGTAGATAGTGATTGACATTACATTTAAATTTTTGTAGATTAAACTTGACTGGAAAGCATGGAGCCAGAAGGGAGTTCCACAAGCAAGCAGTGTGAGAAAAGAAACTGTTAGCATAGAACTTATGTCTACATCTAACCAGGTCAAATGTAAACTGATGATCTCAATGCCAGCCTGGTATTGTGCTTAAATTAATAAAGTCTAGGTATCAAAGCAAAAACCTCATTCAAACAATTACCATGAAGTTATTTATAAACAAGGGACACAGAGACAACCTTACAGTGGTGAGTAAGTGACCGAAGCCAAGCTACCAGATCAGGACCAATAATATTGCTGATTCTTCTTTGGATCTTATCAAGGAACTCAAGGTAAATAGCAGGGATACCGGACCATATGTGGCAGCAATATTCTAGGCATGGACGAATGATAGACTGATTGATGTTGACCATGTCCACCATAGTTTATGAATATAGAATACAGCACAGTACGTAATCTGTTCAATGAAACAACGTCAAAGATTAACACTCACGAGTCAGACACTCTGCTGAATCTAACTATATCACCAATACTTGGGAAAATATGATCACCTTAATACACGTCGCATTGAATATTTTGAGCCTTCTGATTGGTTAAGCTTTGCATTGTGAACTATAAAATGAGTCAGCTCAAGGCTGGCTCACTAGTATTCAATGGTATCCAAAAATCTCCAACAATTCAATGGTATCCAAAAATCTCCAACAATAAGATAGATTCCAGAGAGAAAAATTATTTTGCACAAAACAGTGAACCAAGTTTCTTAGTAGCTGATCTAGTAATGGATGCTATATAGCCTTTGCACTTCATGTCAGCTGAGAATGTTAGCAGGAGAAGTCACTTTCCTAGAGTTTAGCATCAGCTATGCTTAGGGAAGGCAGAGATGGGTCTCTCAGATTATTTAAACCTAGAACTTATTTTGGATTGTAAGAATAATTCATTTTTTCTTTTTTACATTAACAATTTTTTGAGAATATTTTTTCCAGATAAAATTCATACTATTTAACCTATAACTGGGAGAGGAGATAAGTTACAACCATTCCCAATGGTATTTGCACAGAAGTGAATGTAACAAACCAAACTGGAATTCAAACTTGGCTTTCTGATTTCTCATTCCGAGCTGTTAATTGTTACACTTTTCAAGAAATCATACTTTCTTGGATTTATAGGGGAGTGGGTTTCTTTCCTAATCTTTTGTTCAAAGTAGTGTGGAAAGTCAGCATCTTGATTATATTATTATTTTCTCTGATATAACTGCAGTATCCATTTGTTGCTGGTGTTAACGTAGTCTCTGTTATTTGGTAAAGTTCAATATTTGTGATTCTATAGTGTCAGTATGTAAAGTCCAAAGAAAGTTGGTTCTCTCTAATATCTACAAATTTCATTCACTCAAAATCATGTTTAAAAAGACCATGCACACACACACACACACACACACACACACACACACACACACACATATATATATATATTATGTTATGGACTCTCCTGTCGATTTTGATGTATGAGCGTCTAACTTAGACTACCACACAAAGAATTGTTCTAAGTGGTTAAGGCCTGTGTAGCACCATCCACACTTTTTGGAACTACTGATAACAAACAATCGATGCAGAAGTCTGCCACAGATCGCATGAACAACAGACCTCAGTTATTTAACCCATACCTGGAGGGAAGGGACAGATTAATACCTTTCCCAAGGGTACCAGTGTGTAAATGAATGCAAAGTGTTTGACTAGAATTGGAACTCGGTTCACCGATTTCCCCCTCCGAGCCAATATCCACTGCACCACAATGCACATCCATCAATTGACGGATATATATATATAAACAACCTTAGATTTTATTTACCAGTATTGAAAACAAATTTCCCTTAATACCTGTGGGAGTGTTATACGCACAAAATAAGTAGACATATATATATTTTTTTAAATCCAAAAAAGGAAGTGTATATAGGTAAAATGCCTAAAACCAGATCTTATTAATTCTATGACATAACGTCATATGTTGTTAACATTTCCATCTCGCATGTGGTGTGACATGATAGAACCACATTAAAAATTTGCAACCTGTGTCTGCTATTTGGTGACTGTTATCATTGCGTAACAATGTTTTATATCAACACAAGATAATATCATTTTGATGGTGGGTGTCTTTATATTAACGTCCCTGTAACCTCTCCAAAGATGACTCATGAGAGCCAAAAACTTAGAACCAGCATAATAACATAATAACAAATATCCAAATGTTGGACAGGTTTTGTCTTTATTTTCACCTAAAAATAAAGCCAAAAATACGATGTTTAGAATGGCTTGTGACTAAACATAATAGACATTCTACGATGTTTAGAACGGTTCTACATTTAACAATATCCAGCACTATATTGTGGCCTTCTATGAGGAGGCAAAAATGCAGCACACAGAGATAAGCTGCAAGAAGCTCTCAATCAAACAGAATATTTTATCTGTGCCTGTTAAAATCTTTTAGAAAAGAATCCAATTGGTATAGGTTGTTTGTCTACTATTTGATGTAAGTCAGCATCAGTGGCATATTGACTGCTATCGGTTACTAACTTGTACTTTGTTATTTAAGACTGGGGATGTGTTAATGCTGGTATCTCTATTAACTGATTTTGATAACATCAAATGCATTAAATTCTTGTTCATTTAACTCAAACACTGATTACGGATTTAACTGCATACATTCAGATGACAACAGTATAATGTTTGCATAATTTGGAATAAGCATTTGGTAAAAACCGGTCATGCCCAAAAATCACCTTAGGCTTTTAGAATCTGTTGCCTTAGAAGAATTTTTAATAACTTTAATTTTCTTTTGTGTGGGTAGTAAACCATTTTTACTGACGTGAAAGCCTAAAATCGTTATTGCTAAAAATTAGCATATCATCCTGATATATGAATACATAATCCAGTTTGAAAAATATCCTATCCATGTAACATTGAAATGTAGCAGATACATTCTTTGAACTGAAAGGCATGTATAAAAATTCAAATAACCCAAAGGGTCCTCGGGATGCATTTTGATTTGATGATAGGCAGACATTAGATCTATCTTGGAAAAGCAAGATTTATTTGCGTATCATGCTGTAAAAGAATTCATATTGGGCACAGGATATTTATATGTTTTAGTTATATTATTTAAGGTGTGGTAGCGGATTTGCATTGTGGTGCAGTGGATATCAGCTCGGAATTAAAAATTGGGGGAGCCGAGTTCGAATTCCAGTTGAATTCATTACATTCACTTACGCGCAAATATTCTTAGGAAAGGTACAGTCTCTTCCTTCCAGTTATGGGTTAAATAACAGGACAGATTGGATTCTATAGCTTTGGCTGGCAACCAGTCTACCGCAGAAAGCAATGGCAACCTACTGCGGGATAATCTTCTGCCCAGTCAGTCATGTCTCTTTCGAGACATGATCACCCAAGCGTGTTTCACTTATGACACTTACCTGACTGACTGAATCATAGCAAACTTGATAATTATCATCTGGTTTTTGTACCAAATGAAAAGGAGATGCCAATTCACCGTTTGAAGTTCTACTTACACCTGTATTTAGTAACTTTTTAAATTCTGTTTGAGTTGCATCTAATTTTGGTCCAGAAAGTTGTCCTGCCTTTGTAAAATCAGGTACATGGCTTTCAGTATCTATAAATGTCACCATATATTTTATTATCATCATTTTGTGGCAAAATACTTTTGTATTTGTTATAATTTCACCAATATGTGTGACCATATCCATCTCATATACTATTACATTATCTACAGTTCTGGTTAACATTTTTACTGCCACTTTACTGCCTTGTTATGCTACTGCTAATACATTTGTTTTTTACAATCCACAACTAAGTGGAATTTTTTCAAAAAGCATAAGCGTAGCAATGAATTGGTAACATCTACAATTACAAAAGTCCATTGATAAGCACATCTTAATGAAGTTATTCTTATTTCCAAATACAAAGGAGAATCTGTAATGTGGTTGATACTGACTTGGCAGACCGGCTGCAACCACTCACTCACCGGCATGATGTGGCTTCCCTGTGCCTCTTCTACAAGTACTTTCATGGCTTCTGCTCTGATGAACTTAGATCACTGGTGCTGCCTAAGCACGAATTTGCACGAGATACTAGATTAGCAACTAGGTCCCACCCTTTTACAGTGAAACAGATAAGATGTAACCGTAATTTCTACTCCAACAGCTTCTTTTCTTGCGCTTCCCTCCTGTGGAATTCCCTTCCACAAGTCTGCTTTCCCGACAGCTACAATCTCCAGGTGTTTAAATGTAGGGTCAATAGACACCTCCTATCACACTAACTTCCAATTATTCTCAAAACACTCTCATCTACCCAACCCTCATTCTTGGTATCCTTACCCGCCTATCACCCACCCTCTGACATTTCCTATATTTAACCATCCTTCCTCCACTCTATGTAGTCCCCTGTGTAGTAGTGGCAGTGAAATGCCTTGCTCGGGGTGATACGCATATAAAAAAAAAAAAGTTTGACTATAGCATGCAATACAGTCAGCATCAGCAGATGAAAGTTGAACTGGCGTCGACTCTAAAAGTATACCTACCACTGCTGAATGAAGCAAGATGGAGATGCTTGCACCCGTATCTATTATAAAATTGATTTTTGTAGCTCCTATTCTAGCTGATAATCCTAAACCTAAGGAAGCTAGCATGGTTTGCCCTGTCAGTTTTCTGAGTCGCTCGGGCTAGGAGACAAAGGACATAAATTGGGCAATATTTGTACATTATTCTTTCTCTTATGTGGCCAATTACACCATGGTTTGCATGTAAGAGCCACGTCTGCAAAGTACAAATGAGCTCTGCAGACTTATAGTTTTTGTTTCACGGTAAAAGGGTGCAATTCTAGAGGAATGGTACTGTTAATTCATTATTTATATATTATGGTCCTATTGCCTGGCAGACTGATGCCTCTTGAAATAATGTCATCAAATTATCATATAGTCAACCTAGGTTTGTTTAAGACATTTCTGTGCTGCTATGACCAGAGCTATTTGTAGAGAAAGTACTCTAATAAATTTTTGTTGTACTATTTTTCACTAGCCCCAATTCTACTTGCAACAGCCAATATCTCTTGGAAATACAATGATGGACGAGCAGCTAATATAGTGGTTGTTGTGGGAGTGCTCCTTTTTGTATACAAGAATGGACTCGCCTGATGTGTACATATAATCCTGCCTATACAGAGAATGGCAGTTGTACAGTTGTAGAGTCTCTTAGTGGGTCAGTAAGTTGGTGCAGAGTTAGTTGGAATTGTTTGGCTATAGACTCATTACCTGGACATATTCTTTCACTTCAAGACTGTATATATTGATTTCTACTAATAGTATTCCTGAATTGACTAACCTGTGTTCCAGTTTGTATATCTTGTTCAATATAACTTACATTTTCTATCTCCATATCTGCTTTTGTTATTCATTATTTTGTGTGGTTTCTCACCCAGAATCCACAACAGTGGTCTTCATTAATTTCTCCAGGAGCTCTGGTCTGGTCTTTTCATAAACAGTCACAACTGATTCTTTACATTTTGTGTAATTTTGTGATTCTAAAAAAGAGGCAGGAATGTTTGTAGCAACATTGGGAGGTGAGGTACTAATTACAGTATAAAATTTTATATCTTCAGTGATTACATGTCTCAGTTG
Organism: Ascarosepion bandense; assembly: GCA_037127315.1. NCBI lineage: Eukaryota > Metazoa > Mollusca > Cephalopoda > Sepiida > Sepiidae > Ascarosepion > Ascarosepion bandense. The sequence continues at coordinate 554,219 of JBBBDQ010001583.1, forward strand.
AAATTAAAATTCAATTATAGTGAACCCACCAGCGACACGAAAACCATAATTGTTAAGAAGTCCAACAAGGGTGCCTTTGATGTGCCACAGGGTTTGTTTGACGATGCTGAGGTTTCAGAGCTAATGGGCCTATAAATATTAAGAAAGATCAATGAAATTGTCCATATTGACAGGTACAGCCTGTACAGTAAAGACAGAATAATAATAGTACCTGATAATAAAAGTACCGGATAATAATAGTACCTGATAATAAACACGATCAGGAAACTACTTTTCATGCTCTTTACTAACCTCAGGTTTGATATTGAGATTGATATAAATAAAGAAGTAGTGCAATATTTGGATGTGAAATTTAATCTGTATACCAGCACAGTCTCTTCATACATGAAACCCAACACTAAATGTAAATATTTGAATATTATATCCAATCAACCTGTGAGCATTATCAAGTACATTCAAAAAGGAACAAAGTGAACACTGTCTAGAAACTCCTCTTCCAAAGAAATATTTGAATAAAAAAAAAAGAATATGAAAAGGTGTTAAAAGAGGCAGGGCACAAAACAAGGTTAATATTTAAACCTCAAATAAATCAGCAAAAGAGGAATAATAATAGAAGAAGAAATATTATTTTGTTCAACCCCACTTTTAATTTGGAAATAAAAACTAATATGGGGAAGATATATTTTAAAATGCTGGATAAACACTTCTCCAAGTTCTCTGACTTACATAAGATCTTCAACAGAAACACAGTAAAATTAAGCTATAGCTGTATTGGTAACTTAGAAAATGCTGTAAAGAAACAAAATGCCAGGAATTTCAAAGCAAACATGCAAAATGATAGTGATTCATGTAACTGCAGAGACAAAAGTAAATGTCTGCTGACTGGAGCTTGTAAAACAGTGGTGCATAAAGCAAAAAATGAAAGATTCCAATGGACAGAAAAAGGTTTATGTTGGTTGCATGGAAGGCAATTTCAAAAGAAGATGGTACAATCATACGCCATCAGTCAAGTTAGTAAAACACAGAAATTGTAGCAGACTTGCCAGCCATGTGTGGGAGTTAAATGAAAAAAAACAAAAAAACAATAGAAGTTCCAATGTGAAATTGGTTATATTAAAGAAAGTCCGGCCTTACAGCAGTGGAGATAAAGTTTGTAGGTTGTGTCAGGAGGAGAAGCTGTCTATTATGACATACCTGGACCAGGATAATTTATTGAATGAGAGGTCTCATGTAATGACGAGATGCAGGTATGTAAAAAGGTATGTTTTAGGCCTATACTAACCCAGTTGAGAGTATATGTGTCTTCCTCTCCTTCACACCTGATTACCCTCACTCTTACTCATCCCCTCCTCTTAGGTGGTGTGTGTAAAGAAGCATGAAGAAATGTGGTTTGCACTTACTGTCTGATGACACTGATATGGTTGAAGCCTGGGTAGCACATAAGTGTAAACATTTTGTTCTTTTATATATTTTGACTCTGCATATTCAGTTCTTTTGATTGTGCATTGAGCACATTTTTGAAAGACGCTTCGACTGGTCTAATCCGTACCTCTTTTACTCTTGTATATAATAATATATATATATATATATATATATATATAGATAGATAGATAGATAGATTCACACTCCACCCACATCTATTGAACAGGTGAAAAGGCTCATCTCTTGTTTCCTGTTTAGGATGTGGTTTCCGGTTTTCTCTTTTCCAATCTTTTCACTCGTTTATTTTTTTTTCAATTGGAGTAGATAGACTAAACTATCGCCCGGTTCACACTCCACCCACGTCTATTGAACAGGTGAAGAGGCTCATCCCTTGTTCCCTGTTTAGGATGTGGCTTCCGGTTTTCTCTTTTCCAATCTTTTCACTCTTACTTAGCCCCCTGCGCATCAGTGGCGTTATCGCCTTGCTTGGGGTGATATGATTAAAAAAAAAAAAAATCTCTGCTCTGTAAATTGAACTGGTTTGCATTGAGCTCTCTATTGGATCAGTTTTAATATTTTTTAACAATATTACTAGGATCCTCCTGGATTATTTACCAACCTTATCCCGGATTTTACTAATCTTTCCCGGAATTTTACTGCCTATATATATTATATATATATATATATATTCAAACTTTTAATACAAGGTTTACCTGCAAAAAACTGGGTACTATCAATTTTGTACTTATCTGTCTGCTTGTTAGGAGCCTGAATTTGTGCATCTTGTTGCTGTAAGTTCATGAAGTGAAGAGAAGAAGATTGAATTTCCTGCCTAACAATGTCTTGTGTGTGTCTCCTCAGATCATGTGACTGTTTTCTACTCTCGTGAATATTTGCAATTAATTTTTATTACTATGTTCTGTTTTGGTCAAGGGGAGGTAACTTTTTATCTCTCACTATATCACCATACATTGGTGACAAAATTAATTCTGCAAATATTGCTAATATTGTAGTTGAATCAATAATTATTTTCCTAGAGCTTTCATTGTTCCTTCTTTTTATGAATTTTATATATTTATAAAGTATCTGTGTAAAAATTAAGAGAAGCCAAGTGCCAACTGAATTTTCCCAAAGTTTTCTAGAAAGCCACGGACATTTTTTAGTTATATGCAGAGAGCGTTTCCAACATTTGGCAAAGCAACTTAAAATAAAAAATATAACCCTCTACATTCTGACATGACTGAAGATCTTAAAACAAGAATGTTTCATGTGGAGAGGGAGTATGTATAAAAAAATTTTATTCTTTATTTTTGTTATTAATAAAATGTAGGATAGATGATTAAGAAACAATATGAAACAAATTTATATTGAAAAGATGAATTTAGACTTTAAAACAAGAAAGTTCCATGTAAAGCGAATATGTATAAAATAATGTTAACAGTCTTAGATCTTCATGCCCACAATAAGACTTAGTGCCAAAGAATGCTTTTCCCTTAACACTGATATTATTTTAACTACTGCCAATTCTTGGCAATGATTCTTGTTTTAAAAATCGATAAATCAAATTGTAATAAAACCTAAAAATATGACATGAATTCATACTTATTTTTTGTTTTTCATAATTTACAACAAAAATATTAAACATTATTTATTTATTTGATTGTTTATCTACAAGAATAATTTTATATTTATAAAATTTTAAAACTGAATATAATTGTATTAAAACTAATACAATGCAATATTTAGGCAACTAAACAAGATAACAGAGACAAATATTTTCTATTCAAGTCAGAAATCAATGAGTGATTGAATGGAAAAGTAAATCCTGTGTAAGGCCAGGAAGTTTTTTCTGCCTTAAACATTCAATCAAAAATCTGCCGAGGCTGACAAAGCAAACCTCACTGCCAAGCTTGAAAAGCACCTCCAATCTATGATGGACAGGGGTAAGAAATAGCTCATGAATTTTAATGCTTCCAAAACAAAGCTGCTATCTGTTAACCATCAAAGACAATCTCTCCTACCCACCCATTAACATCAGGCTAGTTTCCTTGAAAATAAAACACTGCGCCTCCTCAAGTTAACTCTCACAACAGACCTCAAGTGGAATGACTATATAGAATCCATAACCAAATCTGCTGCTAAGAAGGTTGGTTTTCTGTGCAGGGCCAGGAATTTTTTTTTTTTTTTAATCATATCACCCCGAGCAAGGTGATAACGCCACTGATGCGCAGAGGGCTACGTAAGAGTAAAAAGATTGGAAAAGAGAAAAACCGGGAACTGCATCCTAAACAGGAAACAAGGGATGAGCCTCTTCACCTGTTCAATAGACGTGGGTGGAGTGTGAACCTGGCGATAGTTTAGTCTATCTACTCCAATTGAAAAAAAAAAAAAAAAAAAAAAAAAAAAGATGTGTAAAAGTTAAGAGAAGCCCAGGGCCAACTGAATTTTCTCCCAAAATTTCCTGAAAATAGGCTCAAGAAATATAGTGTTTAACTTTCTCTGATTGGCTAAATATTTCACATGGTGATTTTCATTTCTAATGTTGTGTATGGTAATGTGAAATTTTGACATATTTGAAAAGATTGTCTGTTATTGGGTAGGAAATAAAGTTTGAGCGTGTTTTAATATTGTATACATGTGGGTATGTAATCATGTTCGAAATAGGGCTGAGTTCCAGCAAGAGATTAACAGAAAAGTACTTTAAAATGATACAACTTAAAGAATGCAAGAAAAAAAAAGTGTCGAATAATAAATATTGTGAATCAACATTAGCACTGAACAGATTAAAATGTCAAGGGAGGTAACCATTAAAAGTGAATTGTTGAATACCTTCCCTTATGACTTAAGCCGGTTAAGCATCATATGCAATACACGTTTAGACGATTTTTTTTTTTTTATAAGCGTTTCACCCCGAGCAAGGCATGTCACTGCCACTACTGCGCAGGGGGCTACATAGAGTGGAGAAAGGATGATTAAATATAGGAAATGTCAGAGGGTGGGTGATAGGCAGGTAAGGATACCGAGAATGAGGGTTGGGTAGATTAGAGTGTTCTGAGAATAGTTGGGAGTTAGTGTGATAGGAGGTGTCTATTGACCCTACATTTAAACACCTGGAGATTGTAGCTGTCGGGAAAGCAGAGTTGTGGAAGGGAGTTCCAAAGGCGGGAAGCGCGAGAAAAGAAGCTGTTGGAGTAGAATTTACGGTTACATCTTATTTGTTTAACCATAAAAGGGTATGACCTAGTTGCTAATCTAGAAACTCGTGTAAATTCGTGCTTAGGCGGCACCAGTGATCTAAGTTCATCGGAGCAGAAGCCATGAAAGTACTTGTAGAAGAGGCACAGGGAAGCCACATCATGCCGGTGAGAGAGTGGTTGCAGCCGGTCTGCCAAGTCAGTATCAACCACGTTACAGATCCTCCTTTGTATTTTGTCAAGAAGCCCAAGGAGAGCAGCAGGGGCACCCCGACCAGATATGGCAGCAATATTCAATACACGGGCGGATGGTAGATTTGTATATGTGCAGAATAGATTCAGGTAGGAAAAACTTCCGGGCCCTGTGCAGAGAACCGACTTTCAAAGCAGCAGATTTGGCAATGGATTCGATATAGTCATTCCATTTGAGGTCTGCCGAAAGTGTAAGGCCAAGGAGGCGTAGTATTTTACTCTCTGGGAGGCTAGCCTGTCCCATGCTAATGGGAGGTAGATGCGTTTGTCTATGGTGGTTAGTTGATAACAGCTTCGTTTTAGAGGCATTGAAATTTACCAGCCATTTCCTACCCCAGGCCACTACGGATTGGAGGTCCTTTTCAAGTACGGCAGCGAGGTTCACTTAGTCGTCCACACCTGGTTTTTGATCGATGCGAGAGTATATTGTTCTGTCATCGGCATACATGCCAACTTGGGATCTAATGGTGTCGGGGAGATCATTAATGTAGATCAGAAAGAGCGTGGGACCTAGGATAGAACCTTGAGGGACGCCCACGTTCGTATGGTAGTTTTGGGAGGCATGCACATTTAATACCACCTTCAATGTGCGGTTAGAGAGGAATGACTGGATGAGGTCAAACAGATGTCCAGTTATCCCGTAGCTCCGCAGTTTGCACAAGAGGCCAGCATGCCAGACCCTGTCGAACTCTTTGGAGATATCCAAGGCAACGGTTCGGGCTTCGCCATTCTTGTCAAGTGCCTGGTATATGTACTCGGTAATGGTCGTTAGCATATCAGCAGTAGACCTGGTGAAGCGAAACCCGTACTGTTTGTCAGAGAGAAGCCTGTTGGCCGTGAGATGCTGAATCACCTCGACGTTGATAATGGCTTCGAAAACTTTGCCAAAGATCGGAAGGAGGCTAATAGGACGGTAATTGGCGAGGTCTGAGGGTTTGCCAGAAATCTTAAATATAGGAACTACACAGGAGGACTTCCAACAGGCAGGAAAGCAGGAAGCAGATAGGCAGAGGTTATAGAGTTTAGAGAGGACAGAGGAGAGTTCTGGGGCACATTTCTTCAGTACTATGACTGGGATTTCATCACCGCCGCTTGCTTTGTGTGGGTCAAGTTGTGCAATTATCTTGGCGACCAGCGAGGGTGTAATGTGGACGTTATTTAGTTGAGCCTTAGTTCTGGGTGGGAAGTCTGGTGTAGGTATTCCTAACGAGTCCAGTGTCGAATTGGTGGAGAATCTACAGGCAAAGCATTCAGCCTTGTCCGCTGGGTAGGTGAGAACTTCAAACTCATTGATTAGTGGGGGTATTGAAGTCTTGTTCTTGCTGAGCACGCTTTTGCAGATACGCCAGTAATCTTTGGAGCCAAACTTAGAGGATGCTATGCGTTGCCTAATTCTGGTAGCAAACGCCCTCTTAGCTTCGTTCAGTACTTTTTTACACTTGTTCCGTGCTGAGGTGAAAAGGCGCCTGTTTTGGTTCGACGAGCAGCTTCAATAGAGCTGGAAGAAATGGTTCCGGTGGGCGATGGCGGCCGAGCAAGCGGGTGAGAACCAGGGGGACGAATTTGGTTTTAGTTAGGTCACTTTCAATTCATGACTTACTCAGCAGAAGATTTTCACGCAGTAGGTTGCCATTTAATGAAAAATCTTATGTTTTGTGTTTCATTCTCTAAAAAAGACATCATCAGATTAAAGTAATGATCTCTTTCATGGAATTATATATAGTGAGAAATGTCAGTCAATTAAGTGCCATACGTGAAACACGCTTGGGCGATCATGTCTCGAAAGAGACATGACTGACTGGGCAGAAGATTATCCCGCAGTAGGTTGCCATTGCTTTCTGCGGTAAACTGGTTGCCGACCAAGGCTATATAATCCAATCTGTCCTGTTATTTAACCCATAACTGGAAGGAAGAGACGGATTAATACCTTTCCCAAGGGTATTTGTGCGTAAGTGAATGCAATGAATTCAACTGGAATTCGAACTTGGCTCTCCGATTTCTCGTTCCAAGCCAATATCCACTGCACCACAACGCACATCCAAAAGGAAGGAGAAATCCGAATGTCAAATTGCTAGGATTTCTGTAGCAAGAGTAGTCTTTAAGGTAAGTGTCTCAAAGGGAGATTTCATCACTTTGTCCAATGAGAATCGAGAAATTTGAGTTAAGCTGCCAGGTCAGACCACATGACTTCTACAATAGGTGTTCTGAGTAGACGTTCGGGCAGAGAGTTGAAGATTGTGACCACTGAAAAGGAAGAGTAGATGGAAAAGGATTCAATCAGCGTTTTTATGATCATTTAGATTTCCAGTTGTACCCAGTTAATTACTTTCATTGCTACTTCTAAATTAAGCAACGTAAGGAAGGCTCTACATGACACAATAGCCAAAAAATGAGATATTTTCAACAAAGGAGTTATCTCTGAAGAAATGAAATCTATGAGACTATTTTCTGCAGTTATAATCTCACTCTTTTTGCTCATAATACACAGAAAGATGCGTAATCTCCGAAGAATTCAATAAGACCCTTTTGAAATTATATTAGCCCCATTTTGTGCATAATAAGCAGAAGATGGGGTAATCTCTGAAAGAACAGATACAAAAAAAACTCTTTATGTAATAATAATCACACACCCCTTTTGCACAGAAGGTGGTGGTGTAATCCTCGAAGGAATTGCAACTAGGTCCCACCCTTTTACAGTTAAACAAATAAGATGTAATCGTAAATTCTACTCCAACAGCTTCTTTTCTCGCGCTTCCCGCCTGTGGAACTCCCTTCCACAACTCTGCTTTCCCGACAGTTACAATCTCCAGGTGTTTAAATGTAGGGTCAATAGACACCTCCTATCACACTAACTCCCAACTATTCTCACAACACTCTCATCTACCCAACCCTCATTCTCGGTATCCTCACCCGCCTATCACCCACCCTCTGTTATTTCCTATATTTAATCAGCCTTTCTCCACTCTACGTAGCCCCCTGCACAGTAGTGGCAGTGACATGCCTTGCTCGGGGTGAAACGCTTATAAAAAAAAAAAAAATTACTTTAATGAGACTCTTTTTGCAGTCATAATTACCTCGGTACTTTTGCCCATAATAGACAGAAAGAGATATAATCTCTGAAGGAAAGCATTCAGTGAGACTCTTTTACAATACAACCTGTTTTGAAACGTATTTCGATTATATTGTGTTGTCTTAGTCTGTATTGAAGAGGATCCGATTGAAATAAAGATGGCAGTGCTCATAATAAATTGCCATCAGTTTTTAAGTAAAAAGTTTCCATTTAATGACTATTTCATATTTTTCTCCAGATGGGTCAGCACAGCCAGACAGCACTACTAAAACTATGTAACCATGAAAATGTTAATAATAATATGTCTTTAAATCCAGACAATATGGTTGGTACATTTATGTTTTTTAAAGTCTTTTATTTTTTGCATTTGGTTCTGTGGTGAGTACAAAATTAAAAAAAAAACTGTCTTTTCTTCACTGTTTCAAATTTGCGAGCCAATGTGAAATCTAATTTTGACCAATAAGGAAAAGGATTGACTTCGTAATCGATGCAAATTTCACGAACCTGTGCGAAAAATTTATTAACTACTGAAAAAAGAGCGATTTACAAATCTGACAGAAAGTAACAAGCTAGTGTCAAAATGTTATTTTATATAAATAGAAGAGAAAGAAAGTTGAACAATACAGACAAGGACGAAAGAGTAAAAAAAAAAAAAGTGAAAGAGAAAAGCAGAAAAAAAAACGCACCGGTTCACACTCCACCCACATCTATTGAACAGGTGAAGAGGCTCATCCCTTGTTTCCTGTTTATGATGCGGTTTCCGGTTTTCTCTTTTCTAATCTTCTCACTTTGTTTTTTTTTCAATTGGAGTAGATAGACTAAACTATCGCCCGGTTCACACTCCACCCACATCTATTGAACAGATGAAGAGGCTCATCCCTTGTTTCCTGTTTAGGATGCGGTTTCCGGTTTTCTCTTTTCCAATATCTTCACTCTTATGTAGCCCCCTGCACATCAGTGGCGTTACCGCCTTGCTTGGGGTGTCAAATTACACAATGATGCATTCAGCCTCTAATGACAACCCAGAATTTCAAGGACACTGTTTAACGGTTAAGCTAAGTACTTAAAATATATCTTTTATTTTGAATTAAACCGTATAACTTTTGTGTGAAAAACAAACTCTCTCAATTTGTTTTAAGCATTTTGGAAATTTACTTCGTGTCTGATGATTTAATATAAACATTTTCTTTTCTTGACTAATCACCGAATCTATGATCTCATAATGCTGGATTACTTATCTTCAGACAAGCTATTAACAATTAGAAATGTGTAAATTTGTAAATAAATTCCTTATCTTGTGTCGTTAAAATATATACACTTCTTTCCTCGTCATTATTTCTACATTACCTCACTAGATTTCTACTGCTTCCTTCAGGAGTGTTCATTCGTTCACTGGATCAATATTTCAGATACTGGAATATTTGTACGATCGTTCCCAGTTAGACTTCAACAGAAGACAAAATGTACAAAAGAAAATACGTTATACGATGTTAAATATAAAATGTTTTGTTGAAAACTAATTATCATTTGATCACTTGTTATATTTCTTCTTGAGAATATTGTACGAATTAAAGTTGAGGTATAAGCACTGCATCATTTTTAAATACACGCCTCCCACTTTATCAGCATTTAATACAAGTGTGAGGATGTATTTTGTTTTCTGTGGATTTAAAAATTGTGAAATTGAGTATATACATTCGCATGTTTACATACGCACGCACGTATACGAATACAAACATTCACACGCACATAACTATACAGGTTATTTACGTTTGGGTTGATAATGTGTTACAGACAAGATATGTGCTTAGCGACACAGTTGCAAATTTTTAACTGAGCTGATGGTCATAAGTGGTTTTGTGTACTTAGCGTAAGTTCGCTAAATTTGAGAAAAAAAAAAGCCTTGTTACTAGGGTCCAATAGAGTATAATTGAACTTTGAAAAAAATTATTCCTGTCGAAGACAAAAAAGGAAAACGCGATGATTTGAATCGAAGGTAGAATGCAGAAAAACTTTTTAAAAATGTATTGTGTCAAAAACGCCATTTGTCAAGGTCACGAAATATAAATAATGGAATGTGGTCTGTGACCCGCAAAATATAATCTAATTATTTGGTCAGAAGCGAAGAAATGCAGAAACAATGTTCAAAGACAAAATATAATTTGCCTTAAATGTTTCCTTTTTCTGGTAATCGTACTTGTAAGTTCAACAAATTTTGGGTATATTACTACATGAAAAATATCATACAGTACTTGCATAGGTTCTTTCTTTTTTCGCAGACCTTTATTTCTAAAACCTTTTTCTAACTGATTGTAATATCCTTTTGTGTTCCCAGTGTTTCCTTTTACCATATATATCATCTTTCCCATTCGTGACATTATTATAAAGTCTTCCCACATTTCTTTTCCTTTTTTTATAGACTCAGAAAAACACTTTTTCACCAATTTTGAAAAAAAAATAGTGCCTTTTTTGTTATCTGTTTTTATTCTTTTTAACCTGGAAACAACTTGTCGAATACCGATTTAATTTTTCTTGCATACAGCAATTCTGCCAGTGATATGCCTGAGGGTTCACTGGTATTTGGCGTTATCTGGTATATACTCAAGAATTTCTGTAATGCTTCTTCGCTCACTTTTTCATTACTTATCTTGTCAAAGCTCTCTTACAAACCGTTCAGCTTGTTCGTTTGACTGTGGGTAATACGGCGGGGTAGTAATATGTTCAGTCGAAAACATTCTACAAAAATCATCAAATTCCAAAGTAGTGGATTGTGTACGGCTATATGAGACCATGGCATCAGGAGTGCCATATCTTGCAAGCAGTTCATATAAAAATCCACTGTAACCGTAGAAGTTGTTTTTTGCGCTTATAAATTTTAGGCTACTTAGTAAAGTTATCTACTACCGTCAGATAATGTGATCCGTTTATTGGACCTGTGAAATCTATGCACAGTCTTGACCACGGAGTATCTGTCTTTGGGCAAGGTTGTAATTTTGTAGTAGGTGATGTTGATGCCAGAGCACAATCTCTGCAGGGTTTTCAGTGTTTTTCAATGTCTTGATTCATTTTGGTCTAGTATTCATAGATTCTCATAAGCGATTCTGTCCTTGAAATTCCTGGATGTCCACCATGAAATTCATTTAATATTCGTTTTTGTAATATACTAGGTATTACTACTCTTTGTGAAAACATCATTTACTCCGTTACATGGTGACTATGTTTTCAAGTGTAAGTTGCCTTCATGCTTACTTCAAGGCGTTTACCCTCTGTTCTATCTTCAAATTATCCAGTTCCTGCAGTTGGATTGATAAACCAATCACTTTGATCTAAATCCTGTCTTACCCCATGTTGTGATTAGGTTGATTATAAGACGGGCGAAACCGGGTGACATTCAAGAAATGCTGTAAAGGAATCAGTTCAGGTTTAGCAAAGTCACAAGGTATAGAAAAAATATTTTCATAGAATTCCAAGTTTTATATCTTCGTTCTTTCGGTAGAATACTTCGTCATTTCAACAGTCGGGATCTATTTACTTTCATGCAGACGGTTATCGTCTCAAACCACGCCTTAAGTTGAAATTCAATACTATGGCTGGTTTTGTTAAGTCTAGCACAGCTTTCAAGTCGGAGTTATTCTTAGAGTGGCAGTCACGTGATATCAGGCGTCTCAACTGCAATTCCAATTGCGACTTCAACCGAACTCCTCGTGGCCACTTCCAACCCCCACTCATATGGACTTTCACCCAAAACCGGTTTGGGAGAATAATTGGTTTGAAGAAATAAACGATTTTCCCCAATCTTAGCAAGAGTTTCTTTGTCGTCTGGCTTTCGAAAATTTATTTCCTTTTTTCAATTCGGGGTTTTCTTTTCCGTGGGTAGCAGTCACAAGTATTGACCCACCCAAATAACTTCTTCCTTCTTTCATTGGTATCTCACACCAATACTCTTGAAAGGGCGTGAATAATTTCCCCGCCTTCCCTAGTATTCCACCTATGCTCACCACCTCGACCATCCTTCAACTGATCTGATTCGACCGCCTCGGGTTCATTAATGATTCCAATTGCGATGATCATTAATTAAATGTTATTATTTCCTATTTCTCCTACGCAAGGAAAATGTTGTTTCCGACTTAGATATTTACCAAATGACTTCTTCAATTTTTTGTCAGGGTCATTACTTTCTTGAATTACAAAGAAATCCTTATACTCTGACCCTGTCTACAGTGCAATCTCGTCTGTTGTCTGCTCGGCTGGTCATTAAGTAAATTTTATCATTCCTAGTTTCGCTTATACCAGATTCTCTATTCATTCCTGTGTTTTGATAACTTGTACCTTGAAGACAAACCCATTAATCAGCTCTTCAAGTATACTACATGGCTTTTCTGTAATTTGCATTCTGCAGTGGGAAATTTCTTTACGTTTAGCAATTTAAACAACAAGAAAATTTTCATTTGTTTCTATGGGTATGTCTTTTTATCTATTTTTAACCCTTAAATATCGAATAATCTGATAATTTCTTTTAGTCATTTTTTTTTTATTTTGCAATAAACATGTCTTGTTATGCTTTTACTTTTATTTATTCCATGGTAATTGGTAATTTGCTTAATACATTGCATAATATATTTTTAAATTTCTACTTCACTTTTTAATACTGCAATAACAGTGTCCTCAAACAGTTTGGTATTTTCTTTATCAATCTTGATAACCCATCTGCATGTCCTTATTTTTTGATGGTTGGTATTCCATTCAAATATCGTAAATTAATAAGATGCTACCCAAGCGTTGTAATCTTCACTGTATGTGAAGGAATTTCTTCCTTTTTCTTTCTTTTTTTTAACCATATATTGATAATAGAAGTCTGTGGTCTGTCTGCATCCGAAAAGTTTTCCCGTTTATAAGTTTGTGAAATGTTTTCACTGCAGATATTATTGCTAACGCCTCTTTTTCGATCTGGCTGTATTTTTTCTGCTGGTATTATCGAACACGAAGCGTGTGCGACGGTTTTCATGAAACTGTCATCCTATTTATGTAGAATTATTTTTCCTATACCATAATCACTAGCATTTGAAGTCAATACGATTTCTGCTTTTAGATTGTAGTGTACTAATGATAAGTCTTGTTTTATTTTTACAAACACCATCTGGCACTTATAAGTCCACTTCCACTTTACGCCTTTTTTAAGCAAATTGTTAAGTGGAGCTCAAATTCTGCATATTAAGTATATAAATTTGATAATAGTTTGCTAGTCCCAGAAATGCTTGCAACCTAGTAACGTTTGTTGGAGGAAGCATATTCTTAATTGCTCTTTGCCTCAACGAGTCTGATTGCCGACCATTTTTGTCAATGATTTGTCCTAGGTACTTGATTTTAGGCAAAAACAATTCGCACTTTTTCTCCCTGAGTTTGTAGCCGTACTCATATTTTTTCGAAAACTGTTTTCATATGCCTGATATGTTGTTCCTGAGATACACTTTTAATAAATTTATCATCTAGATAAGCAACTGTGAAATCACAATCTGCAAGCATGGTATCCATAGCTTGTTGAAATATAGCTCGGGCCACTTTTATACCAAAAGGAAGTCAGTTGAGCTTATAGAATCCCTTGTGCGACTTTATGCTTGAATATTCTTCTTCAACCTGTATTTGTAAATAAGCTTGAAAATATCTAGCTTCAAAAACATTTTCCACTGTTTAACTTCGCAAAAATTTCCTCTGGACTTAGTAATTATGTTATGGGGTTTGAAATACTTGTTTAACCCTGTCAAAAAATCAGCACAGACATGAATTTTACTTTATTTTTCTTTACATACACAGCAGATGCTGCCTATTTTGAATAGTTAATCTTTTTAATTACACCTATTTTTAAGGGTTTCTTGTTCAGGCTGGAAAATTTAATCTATTCTCTTATATAGGTTCTTCTCCAGTGTAATTCCATGCAAATTATTAAAAAGAGCATTGAATAAATTTTGTAAAAATAGACAATAAATTCAGTAAAAACACAAATTTGAAATAGATGTAAGACAAGGATGTATCTTCTCACCGGACTTATTTAACCTTTAGAGTGAAGCAGTACTGAGAGATTTAGAAGTTCTACTAGGTTTCATTATTGGCAACCACAATCTTAACAATATTAGATATGCATATGACACAGTGTTGATAGCAGACACAAAATGGAAACTACAGGAACTTCTACAGAAGGTAGTGAAGGAAAGCGAGAAGAAAGGACGAAACCTCAATTATAGGAAGACAGAATGCGTGGCTGTTATCAAGGTAAATAGCTCAACATGTGAATTACAAAAAATGGAGACTCTAGAATCACGCAAATACAAAAATTTAAACATCATAGCAAAGAGAAATCTTTTCTTTGTTTGTAACGAAAATTGCCATGAAAGTATTTATAGAAAAGACACAGACAGGCAACCTTCGGCGGTGGGAAAGTGACTGCACCCGAGTTGCCAGATCAGGGCCACTAATATTCAGGGACACCGCACCATACATGGCAGAAATAATCTAAGCGTATGGAAGGACAAATGATGCATAGCAAAGAGAAATTTTTTCTTTGTAACGAAAATATACAGTTTCTTAGTATTTTGCACAGCTTTTGGAAGGCATATTTCTATGTAGTTTCGGATTTTGGTATCACAAAATCCGTCCTCCGTTAAGACACTTCCCAGATGTTTAATTTTTCATATTTGCTTAGATTTGACTTCGCTATTTCGTAATTCGCATCTTAACCTGCACCTCTAGTTGACATTATTTGCTATTTCGTAATTCGTATCTTAACCTGCACCTCTAGTTGACATTGTTCGCTATTTCGTAATTCGCATCTTAACCTGCACCTCTAGTTGACATTGTTCGCTATTTCGTAATTCGCATCTTAACCTGCACCTCTAGTTGACATTGTTCGCTATTCCGTAATTCGCATCTTAACCTGCACCTCTAGTTGACATTGTTCGCTATTTCGTAATTCGCATCTTAACCTGCATCTCTAGTTGACATTTTTCGCTATTCCGTAATTCGCATCTTAACCTGCACCTCTAGTTGACATTGTTCGCTATTTCGTAATTCGCATCTTAACCTGCACCTCTAGTTGATATTGTTCGCTATTTCGTAATTCGCATTTTAACCTGCACCTCTAGTTGACATTGTTCGCTATTCCGTAATTCGCATCTTAACCTGCACCTCTAGTTGACATTGTTCGCTATTCCGTAATTCGCATCTTAACCTGTACCTCTAGTTGACATTGTTCACTATTTCGTAATTCGCATCTTAACCTGCACCGCTGGTTGACATTGTTCGCTATTCCGTAATTCGCATCTTAACCTGCACCTCTAGTTGACATTGTCCGCTATTTCGTAATTCGCATCTTAACCTGCACCTCTAGTTGACATTGTTCGCTATTTCGTAATTCGCATCTTAACCTGCACCTCTAGTTGACATTGTTCGCTATTCCGTAATTCACATCTTGCACCTCTAGTTGACATTGTTCGCTATTTCGTAATTCGCATCTTAACCTGCACCTCTAGTTGACATTGTTCGCTATTTCGTAATTCGCATCTTAACCTGCACCTCTAGTTGACATTGTTCGCTATTTCGTAATTCGCATCTTAACCTGCACCTCTAGTTGACATTGTTCGCTATTCCGTAATTCGTATCTTAACCTGCACCTCTAGTTGACATTGTTCGCTATTCCGTAATTCGCATCTTGCACCTCTAGTTGACATTGTTCGCTATTTCGTAATTCGTATCTTAACCTGCACCTCTAGTTGACATTGTTCACTATTCCGTAATTCGCATCTTAACCTGCACCTCTAGTTGACATTATTTGCTATTTCGTAATTCGTATCTTAACCTGCACCTCTAGTTGACATTGTTCGCTATTCCGTAATTCGCATCTTAACCTGCACCTCTCGTTGACATTGTTCGCTATTTCGTAATTAGCATCTTAACCTGCACCTCTAGTTGACATTGTTCGCTATTTCGTAATTCGCATCTTAACCTGCACCTCTAGTTGACATTGATCGCTATTCCGTGATTCGCATCTTAACCTGCACCTCTAGTTGACATTGTTCGCTATTCTGTAATTCGCATCTTAACCTGCACCTCTAGTTGACATTGTTCCCTATTCCGTAATTCTCATCTTAAACTGCACCTCTAGTTGACATTGTTCGCTATTCCGTAATTCGCATCTTAACCTGCATCTCTAGTTGAAATTGTTCGCTATTCCGTAATTCGCATCTTAACCTGCACCTCTAATTGACATTGTTCGCTATTTCGTAATTCGCATCTTAACCTGCACCTCTAGTTGACATTGTTCGCTATTCCGTAATTCGCATCTTAACCTGCACCTCTAGTTGACATTGTTCGCTATTCCGTAATTCGCATCTTAACCTGCACCTCTAGTTGACATTGTTCGCTATTTCGTAATTCGCATCTTAACCTGCACCTCTAGTTGACATTGTTCGCTATTTCGTAATTCGCATCTTAACCTGCACCTCTAGTTGACATTGTTCGCTATTCCGTAATTCGCATCTTAACCTGCACCTCTAGTTGACATTGTTCGCTATTCCGTAATTCGCATCTTAACCTGCACCTCTAGTTGACATTGTTCGCTATTCTGTAATTCGCATCTTAACCTGCACCGCTAGTTGACATTGTTCGCTATTCCGTAATTCGCATCTTAACCTGTACCTCCAGTTGACATTGTTCGCTATTTCGTAATTCGCATCTTAACCTGCACCGCTAGTTGACATTGTTCGCTATTCCGTAATTCGTATCTTAACCTGCACCTCTAGTTGACATTGTTCGCTATTTCGTAATTCGCATCTTAACCTGCACCTCTAGTTGACATTGTTCGCTATTTCGTAATTCGCATCTTAACCTGCACCTCTAGTTGACATTGTTCGCTATTCCGTAATTCGCATCTTAACCTGCACCTCTAGATGACATTGTTCGCTATTCCGTAAGTCGCATCTTAACCTGTACCTCTAGTTGACATTCTTCGCTATTTCGTAATTCGCATCTTAACCTGCAACGCTAGTTGACATTGTTCGCTATTCCGTAATTCGTATCTTAACCTGCACCTCTAGTTGACATTGTTCGCTATTCCGTAATTCGCATCTTAACCTGCACCTCTAGTTGACATTGTAATCTGTCTTTTTACATTTGATGTTTAGTGCATTTTTCTCATTTTCCTTTACTATTTTACTTTGTTTATGAATTACTATATCCTAAATGCCAATAAAAGTCCCCGTTGGACTTCTAGTTCTCGCTGTAAAACTTGAATAAATCCAGTTGAAAGACGCTTTTTTGACTTTAGTCAGTTAATTGCCTTCCGTGACACACGCTTGGACAATCATGTCTCGAAGGAGACATGACTGAATAGGCAGAAGATTTTCCTGCAGAAGGTTGCCATTACTTTCTATGGTAGATTGGCTGCCAATTACGGCTATAGAACCCAATCTGTCTTTCTATTAAATCCATAGCTGGAGGAAAACAGATGGATTATATTATATTATTATATTAATAAGTAGTAATTAGTGGGGAATCATTTTATGACTTCATAACAATAAAAAAACAGATCTTCAACTTTAGGTCCAACAGAAGCTTTAATTGTATTCGTTTCCGATTATTTTGTATTAAATCTAGAGGAAATCATTTTATTACTTCATAACAGCAGAAAACCGATCCCCTACTTTATGTCCAGTAGAAATTTTAATTATTTTTCCAACTATTATATTCAGTCAGTCAGTTAAGTGCTACACGTTATACACGCTTAGGTCTCGAAAGAGACATGACTGAATAGGTAGATTTTCTTGCAGTTGCCATTACTTTCTGCAGTAGACTGGTTGCTAACCAAGGCTATAGAACCCAATCTATCTTGCTATTCAACCCATAGCTGTAGGGAGAAGAGCTGGAGTAATACCTTTCCAAAATGTATTAGTGCGTAAGTGAATGAAACGAGTTCGACTGGGATTCGATCTCGGCTCTACGATTTCTTATTTCGAGCCGATATCTATTACACCACAACGCACATTCTTGACTTACTCCCCTTAAAACTATACGACAAAAACAGTAACAGTATCCTTTGCTTTTAATCAGTTCATCCCACGAAAGGAGATAATGCTATTAAGACGCAATGGGGCTACTGAGAGTGAAAGAATGAAATGACATTAGAAAGAACCGGAAATCCAATCCTAAACAGGGATAAACTTCTACCCCGGTTCAAAATGGGAAGTGTGGTGATACCGACCGAGCAAAAGCGATGGACCGGATGTTTGCTCTCTCACGACAAAAGGGAAAATTACCAAAACTCGTCAGTGTGCCGCTGGATTCGCGCAGATGTTCCGGTTGAAAAATAAAAATTAATCAAATATTAAATTTCCATTTCGCGAGCCTACGCGAATTTTATTTATCAGCCAATGGGAAGCCCAGAACCAAATACAAGTGTGAAATTCCAAACGAGCTGCTGTGATCCAAAAAGCAGATATAAAAAGCTGATACAGACAGACCCTAGCAGGCAGACCTTGAGGAGAAGAGTCTAATCAACATCTCCTTGGCCTAAGCCAAGTGGCTACTACGCTTGCCTCTTTCCTTTTCCTCTGTCTTTGAGACAGAGGAAAAGGAAAGAGGCAAGGACCTAAGGAGCGAGTACATCAAAGACATTCCTCACCTACACGCTCCCCACATTCCTAAGCCTTAAATCTCTTTCAGCATATTAATCGCCATTAACAAAATTTTAACGGTCGTTGTACTCATATTCAAAGACTGTTTCCTCACAAAACCAACTTACTGACTTACGGACCCTAGGAGTGGAAAGTTCAAAATGAATATTCCTCACATACCTCCGCTCCATTTTCGATTCCTTAAGCACTAATTATCTTTTCACCATTATTGCCATAAACAAATTTTAAAGTTGTGTTCGGATCACGTCGGAACAATCCACGATAAAGTGGTATACCCCGACGTTACACCAGATAAACTGGCGAACTTGACGTTCCCCAGATAAACTGGTGACTACCCGATGTGATATGAACACGCACAAAGACATTTCCACCAGAGAAGTACGTAAACCGAACGATAGACGAACCTATCTACTCTTATTTATACGATAAAAAAAAAAGAAAAACGAAAAATCTTCATTTTAACATTTTAGAATTTTATTTAGTATCGAATAATGGAATTAACAAAGAACGTTAATTTCTTTTTTTGCTTAGTATCCTATTCAATGGTTGTTGGCAGGATTATATCACGCCGAAAACATAGATACGGGTGGGGAGTAAAGAACATAGATACGGGTGGGGAGTAAAGAACATAGATACGGGTGGGGAGTAAAGTTTTTTAAAAAATCTAAAATGAAGAGCATTAAAAAGGACAAAAGCAAAACAGAATTTTCATGAGGTTTCATTAGTTACTGTTGTTTTTAACAATCTGTTGTATCCATTTCAGAAACGAATATACCCGTGTGAATACATTAGGAAAATTCAGCATGTAACATTGTCCGTTACCCCAGGATATAATCCCAACCAAAACAAATTTGCCTTCACGTCGACACACCAACGGGCCTCCGGAATCTCCCTGGAAATAAAGCAATAAAATTAATTTTGAATACAAATCCGTAGCCATTACGCAAAAATTTAATTCAGAAAAAAGTTAAATAATGAGAACGTTTCATGTACTGTAGAGAATTGTCGGTCAGCTGGGGAAGGGGCAGTGCACTTACCTTGAGTTCTTGAAATCCTTACTAAACAAAAACTTACAAAAAAAAAAAAAAAAAAGACACGGAAAAGAAACTATAAGAAAATAACTGAAGAAAGGAGAAATAAAGAATTGCAATTAAACTACAAGAAAACTGAATGCATATTCATCAGTAAAAAGGGGAGTCCAAAATACCAACTACAGAACAAGATACTCAAATCAAGCCGGTACAGAAATTTAAATACCTGGGAAGTGTTCTAACAGAAGACGGAAAGTGCGACACTGAGATCTTAAGGCGAATTGGCATGGCCAAGGATGCATTCCAGAAGCTGAGTAGAGTATTAAGAAACAGGAAAATTTTCGCTAGAAACAAAAAAGAGAGTACTGGACTTCAGTATGGCAGTAAATGCTGAACAATCTCCTCAAAGATGAAGGAGAGACTTGAAGCAACCGAAATGTGGTTCTACAGAAGGATGCTGAGGTTACCATGGACCGAACATGTGAGCAACGATTAAGTTTTGGAGAGGATGGAACGTAAAGGAAACTGATACTTGACATCAGGTAAAGACAGCTGAAGTTTTCTGGGGTATGTAATAAGGAAAGAGAGCTTAAAGAATCTGATACTCACAAGTCAGATAGAGGGAAAGAGAAACAAGGGAAAGTAACGCCTAACATACTTGATGGACTTGAGCGAATGGATGGCACAGCGGGTTTGAAATTTAAATTTAAAAAAACATATTAACTTCATCAAAATTCAAGCAACACACAACACAGGTGGTCACAAAATGCAAGAAAAAAGGTGTGGGGTCTGTAACATAATAATAAAAGGAAACCACTTCAAATTCGAAAACACATTACATTTTAAATAAAAATAAATCTGAGCTGCAACTCTAAAAACGTAATCTGTTTTAAAATGCGATGAATGCGCAAAAATATACATAAAGCCTGAATAAAAGAATAGCCCTGCACAGAAGTAACATTAAACTAGCCGATAACAAGAAATTGTATGTTTTCCAATACTTACACCAATGTAGTAGAGGTAAATTCAGAGTAATGTCTATCTACCAAAATGCAGACTATGACACGCTTATGATCCAGTAAGAAATATTTATAAAAAATACAAGCCTTCCCTCAAAAAAACAACATAAAAAAAACTGAGACACACACACACACACACACACACACACACACACACACACACACACACACACACACACACACACACACACACTAAATTCAAACATGCTCAAAAAAAAAAAATAAATAAAATTTCGCAAACCATTGCGAAAAATAATAATTCTGGATTAAAAAACAACAAACAGAACTTGATGACTCGTATAATACTTATCACTAAGAAGTAGAATCGATTCAAAATCGCTGAAAACAATTTTGAAGACAAAAGACGAAATCAAATTTCGCAAGTCAGTGTAAAAAAAAATTTCTGGCCAATGAAAGGTGGATGATTCTTAAAACGGAAGAGATTTAACGAGCCCGTGTGAAAAAAGCCAACAAACAAGCACGCGCGCATATGAAGTTTATGACTATTTATCTATATATACACGGTATTTTAAGCCGTCAGAAAGACGATATGTAATCTTGATATGTAAAGTCACAAATTTATTCACCTGAAGAAAGTCAATATTTGAACTCAAAACACGTGTAGCGACACAAATACTATTATGGACACTTATGGATAACAAGAATAAAATTTTAAATATTATACGATTACATGGGGATAAAAATATAGAATTTAAAATAAAAAATAAAATATGCAGGGAGAAGAAATCAAAGGGGTATACATCATGAGTTTTAAATATTTAAATATTTAAATATTACATGTACATAAAAAATGTAGGGAAAATTAAAATTAAAATGTAAAAGATAAATAAAAAAAAAGATAAAATAAAATAAAATATAAAAATGAAAAGAAAAAATTAAGAATTAAAATTTAGAATAAAGAATTAAAACTGTAAGGAGCAAAAATAAAAGGGATTTAATTCATAATTGTTAAAAGTTATATTGCGGGGAGAAAGAAAGAAAGAAAGAAAGAAAGAAAGAAAGAAAGAAAGAAAGATAAAATTTAGAATTAAGAATTAAAAATGTAAGGAGCAAAAATAAAAAGGGGTTTAATTCATAATTGTTAAAAGTTATTTTACGGGAGAAAGAAAGAAAGAAAGAAAGAAAGAAAGAAAGAAAGAAAGATAAAATTTAGAATTAAGAATTAAAAATGTAAGGAGCAAAAATAAAAAGGGGTTTAATTCATAATTGTTAAAAGTTATATTACGGGGGGAAAGAAAGAAAGAAAGAAAGAAAGATAAAATTTAGAATTAAGAATTAAAAATGTAAGGAGCAAAAAATAAAAAGGGGTTTAATTCATAATTGTTAAAAGTTATATTACGGGAGAAAGAAAGAAAGAAAGAAAGAAAGATAAAATTTAGAATTAAGAATTAAAAATGTAAGGAGCAAAAATAAAAAGAGGTTTAATTCATAATTGTTAAAAGTCATATTACGGGAGAAAGAAAGAAAGAAAGAAAGAAAGAAAGAAAGAAAGAAAGAAAGAAAGTAAGAAAGAAAGATAAAATTTAGAATTAAGAATTAAAAATGTAAGGAGCAAAAATAAAAAGGGGTTTAATTCATAATTGTTAAAAGTTATATTACGGGAGAAAGAAAGAAAGAAAGAAAGAAAGAAAGATAAAATTTAGAATTAAGAATTAAAAATGTAAGGAGCAAAAATAAAAAGGGGTTTAATTCATAATTGTTAAAAGTTAAATTACGGGAGAAAGAAAGAAAGAAAGAAAGATAAAATTTAGAATTAAGAATTAAAAATGTAAGGAGCAAAAATAAAAAGGGGTTTAATTCATAATTGTTAAAAGTTATATTACGGGGGGAAAGAAAGAAAGAAAGAAAGAAAGAAAGAAAGAAAGAAAGAAAGAAAGAAAGATAAAATTTAGAATTAAGAATTAAAAATGTAAGGAGCAAAAATAAAAAGGGGTTTAATTCATAATTGTTAAAAGTTATATTACGGGGGGAAAGAAAGAAAGAAAGAAAGAAAGAAAGAAAGATAAAATTTAGAATTAAGAATTAAAAATGTAAGGAGCAAAAATAAAAAGGGGTTTAATTCATAATTGTTAAAAGTTATATTACGGGAGAAAGAAAGAAAGAAAGAAAGAAAGAAAGAAAGAAAGAAAGAAAGAAAAATAAAATTTAGAATTAAGAATTAAAAATGTAAGTAGCAAAAATAAAAAGGGGTTTAATTCATAATTGTTAAAAGTTATATTACGGGGGGAAAGAAAGAAAGAAAGAAAGAAAGATAAAATTTAGAATTAAGAATTAAAAATGTAAGGAGCAAAAATAAAAAGGGGTTTAATTCATAATTGTTAAAAGTTATATTACGGGAGAAAGAAAGAAAGAAAGAAAGAAAGAAAGAAAGAAAGAAAGAAAGTAAGATAAAATTTAGAATTAAGAATTAAAAATGTAAGGAGCAAAAATAAAAAGGGGTTTAATTCATAATTGTTAAAAGTTATATTACGAAAGAAAGAAAGAAAGAAAGAAAGAAAGAAAGAAAGAAAGAAAGAAAGAAAGATAAAATTTAGAATTAAGAATTAAAAATGTAAGGAGCAAAAATAAAAAGGTGTTTAATTCATAATTGTTAAAAGTTATATTAGGGGGGGGAGAAAGAAAGAAAGAAAGAAAGAAAGAAAGAAAGAAAGAAATGTAAAGAGAGATCTATATCGATCTGGGTCTAAGAATTTAAGTATTTTTTTCTATGACAGCATGTTGTCATTAAATCACTTCTTTTATTAAGCAAATTTGGATTCTTGATATGGTTTAAGATAACATGTTTTTCTAAAAGGCATAGATTACATTTATCTCATTTTCCATTGTAATGTTTGGATTTAGCTATGATATTCCAGGTAATAATTGGGTTCTTACTATTGTTTTTTTAATTTTCAATAATGTATGGATAAAGCAGTAGTATTGCTGTATTTACTGTTGTTTAAAGACATCATGTGGTTGTTAAATCTTATCTTCCACCTGTTAGAAGTGCTTTCAAAGTAAAATTTAATATCATTATCACCCGAATAAATTCGACCTCTACAAACAATACCCTCGGACATACATTGGCCATTCAATCGGCAGGTTTCATTTTTTCGGCAATTGCAATTATTTTTAGAAGGGGCATTTTTCTATTAATTGGGTGGCTGATGTTGTTTATGCAGGCCAAATATTTATTTGATATCATAGCATTATGTTGTGAAATATTTATCTATGTTTTGAACGCAACTATATCTAACTTTGACATTGTTTTTGTTGAAGATTTTTTTAATGTGGGTGAATGGGAGAAATGTTTATCAATTAAGGAATAGTTTACCAATGTCAGTTTGGATGTTTCAACTAAAGGGTAGGTTAAACTAAGTAATGTTACGCTTACGTGATTTCTGCTTATTTCTGCCTACCTGTCAATTTGAAATATGCACCTGATGACTGCATAACGCATGGCACTTTGAGTCGTGTCACAGACGTAGGATAATATATATATATATATATATATATATATACGTATATATATACGTAGGATATATATATATATATATATATATATATATACTTGGGGTATCATTATGTGTATGCATATGTATATGTGAGTGTGCGTGCGTGCATGTGTGTGTTACACGTAAATTAAAATTGATTTATTTGACGCTAACTTACAGATGTAACATTAAAATGCGAAATTTTGGGGTGCAAGTTTTGGAGAAGAGTCACAGATTTATTCGCCTGAAGAGAGTCAACTTTGGACTCGAAACACGTATAGCGACACAAATACCATTATAGGCACCTAATGTATTATACAAAAAGCAAGTAATAATAATAATAATAATAATAATAATAATAATAATAATAATAAATCAACATTATACAAAAAATTCACAGCTTTTCGCACTTTTTCCACCTATACCAATTTCTCTCGTTGGAACAACCCCTATTTCTGTTTTCAATATATATATATATATATATATATATATATATATATATATATATATATATATATATAATTAAATTTGTTTTTTAATTAAAAATACATTGCGACACGAAAATTACTATGTTTCGAGATTTTTACCTCGTCATCAAGCAATGTTAGATCATATTTGTGAAAATGAATTTCATTTAAATATAATAAACAATACGTTTGTTATTTATAGATATGGGAAGACATAAGAATTTACGTGTGTGTTCAATTTAACTAATCAGAATAGAGATTAACTTTAAATTTGAACAAAGTCCATATTCTTGGGGAATACATGATTTCTTCTTTCAATTTTAACGGCCAACTTATTTTAAAACCCCTGTCTAGACCATACTTCCGTTGATGTATCCATTATTACTACATAATCTTTTCATTCAGCTTTCTCCATATCCCAACATTTTCTAAAACAAAAAAGAAAAAAAGAAAAGAGATGAAGAAAGAAAAAAAATATTTTATATTTTTGATCTAACTTAACGGGACCTTTGAGTAAAAATACTATTTTTATTTCGATTCAGAATGCATTTTATTCTAATTTTTCAAAACCATTAATTTATAAATAACATTTTTAATATCCATTTATTTATTAAATATTTTAAAAAATTCATTTTATTCTTTTTATATAAATAAAAATATTCTAATTTATTTAATTATTTTTTTCTAAAACAAATTATCAGATATATGCAAGTTAATAAATATAAAGTTTTTTATCCATATTTTAAGGTGAATATTTTGCAATGTTTACATATGATATTTATTTCATTACGTTCATTTAACAGATTTTTATTCTTAAGAATAAACATCTATTAAATAAACGTAATGAAATAAATGTCATGTGCAAACATTGCAAAATATTCATGCAAAATATTCATCTTAGAATATGGATAAAAAAATTGTTTTCCCATATCTATAGATAATAAACGTATTGTTTCTTATATTTAAATGAAAATCATTTTCACAACTATGATCTAACATTGCCTGTTGACGAAGTAGAAATCTCTAAACATAGAAATTTCCGTGTCGCAATGTATTTTTAATTTTAAAAAGAATTAATTATGGGATTATATAATGCTCTACAATATTTATTTTATTGAGCACTTTTATTAAAAAAAAAAAAAGTAAATGCCGCAGAACTCGGAATTGTGAAACTGTTCGTTCTCATCACCTGGATTTATATATATATATATATATATATATATATATATATATATATACTCTTGGTGTAACATTATACACATATGTGTGTGTGTGTGTGTGTGTGTGTGTGTGTGTGTGTGTGTGTGTGTGTGTGTGTGTGTGTTACACGTAAATTACAGCTGATTTATTTGATATTAACCACAAATAAATATCACACAAAACGAAACCCAACACTATCACGTATAAATATAAATATATAAACAATCAATCACGCATTTAACATATTATTTTGTAAAATGCTCCTTTTTGTATTCATTTAATCTTTTATTTAGATTTCTGGAGGTTTCTCCGATGTATTTTTTGTGACAATTATAACGGTGATGTGATAATCATGTTTTGATTATTTGAGTTCTTTAATACTAAGTCTATTATTGTTTTGGCTGTAGTAGTAATAGTTTTTTTTTATGTTGAGTTTAGATAGATTCGTTTCGATTGTAGATGTGATAGATTCAGTAGGTAGGATAATATATTTTTTTCTTCACTGGGTTGCTCAGGAGTGGTCATTATATATATATATATATATATATATATATATATATATATATATATCCGAGTGAGTATAGAACGAGGAGAGAAAAGAAAAAAAAATTTCCCGTCCAAAACATTAATTTAAAACAGTGCTCGATATATGATGTATAGCGCTGTGAATATTTGTTATAAATTATGTTTTAGAACATGTACATAATTTTTTTCTATATATGTCCTCTTCTCTACAATCATATGGTTGTTTCAATGTTTGGACTCCAACATATCATCGGGAGAAGGAAAGAGTAAGAGTTTGGAATCATCCTCTGTTTATATTTGGTTCGTTGTTGTTGTGGGGTTGGTTGGGGTTATTGATAACAAAGTGAATGTGTCTTTCGTTTTAACCGTTAGGCTTTTGAAGAACCTGGTGAGTAAGTGTGAAATTGTAGATTAATGGTATTATCTGTTGGAAAGTACGTTTTATCGGTCGGGTATATCTTTTGGTTAGAATTTCTAAGAGAGCGGCGTGTGGAGTAATTTGACTACTTGGTCAGTTTTGTGTGTTTGTGTGGGGGTTCTTTTTGTGTGTGCTGACCTTAAGAATTTTTAGGATGGCTTTATGGTTGGCTATCGTTTAATTGATTGATGTCTGTTGTTACCAGACCTATTTCATGTATTTACTTTGATCCTGTGATTTATATATATATATATATATATATATATATATATATATATATATATGGAACTTTGTTTCTGTATGTGTGCGTCTGTGTGTGTAAAAAAAAAGAAAATCGGTTCAGCCGTTTCGGAGTCTATAGGTAGCGGACACACACTCACAGAGACACACACACACACACACATACACACGCAGTTCCATTTATAAATAACTTTAAATCTATCTATCTATCTATCTATCTATCTATGTCAGTATGTTCGTATATATGTTCATATCTATCTATCTATCTATCTATCTATCTATGTCAGTATGTTCGTATATATGTTCATATCTATCTATCTATCTATCTATCTATGTCAGTATGTTCGTATATATGTTCATAGCTATCTATCTATCTATTTATGGAGGACTCTCCCGTCGTTTTTTGAGGTATGATAGTCCAGCTGCTCCGTTCTTCGAACCGAACAGCCAGACAACCCACACATATGATTTGATTATATTGGCAAAGGCTTGAGCAGAACTGACGACACTTTTCGGAAGAACCGAATACAAAGATTTGCTGCATATAGTTTGTTGCCTGTTAGGCTGTTCCTTTTGCATTTCTGTCTTCTTGCAATTGACACTTAGTCCTTTCTTTTCGTTTTCCTTCACTGCTTTCTGTAGGAGTTCATGGAGCTTCTTTTCTGTGTCTGTTATCAACACTGTGTCATCTACATAGATAAGTTATGTCTATGACACAATATTAAGATTGTAGCTGCCGATAATGCTAGGACTGGTAGGACTTTTATTTCTCTCAGAATCAGCTCACTTTATAGGTTGAATAATTCTAGTGAGAAAACATACCCTAGTTTTACAACCCTTTCTATTTTTATGTATTTATTGAATTCATTTTCTGTGAGTATGCAAGCGATTTGCTGCTACTGTAAGTTCTGGATTATTCTAACTTCCTCCCCAAATATGTCATGTTTACCTAGCAGTTCCAACATTTCTTTTTGACATACTTTTTCAAATACTTTTGTATAATTAATAATACACAGGTACACACCCTTCTGGATTTGTATTGCTTTTTCTGATATCATTCTGAACATAAATATTACATTCCTTGTCCTAGTATCTTTAACTGTTGTGGCTTCCGAATGAGTAACCGCACAAAAAAATAAACAACAAAAACAGATATGGAGATAGAACAGTAGGTTATATTGAACGTAATATACAAACTGGAACGTGGGTTAGTCAATTCAGGAATACTATTAGTAGAAATAAATATATACAAGTCTTGAAGTGAAATCGTTGGAAATTGTCTGTCCGGGTAACTTATTCTAGCTGAGTGGAGCTCAGAGCTAGTCTGGTCTCTGGGTAACTTCAGTATCTGTCGGAACTCTTCAATAACTTTAACGGATCTCTACGATTACCCTCCACGATTCTGCCACTACAACTCTGATTCAAGATTCTGAGATTCACTGTTCTCTTTATGGCCGGATTATATGTATACTCAGTCGAGTCCATTATCATATACAAAAGGGGGGAGATCCCACAGCATTAACGAATCAGAACTGTTCTTGTTTTATTTTCCACCTAATTCTACTGCACACTCTGTTTTTTTTTTTGTTGTTTTTTTTTTAGGATTCGGATAAGTTTTGTTATGTGGTTCACTTGGCTGATTTTCCGATGGATTTCCCATTCGTTTTCACCTGGCTTAGGCAGCACTATGAAAATTGATCTATTTACGTTTTGCAGTATATCGCTCTTTTCTACATTTCATTTATTACCTCCGCCTAATTTCTCTGTTTGTTCGTGGTCAAGATATCTCAAGATCTGCTGGATGGATTCGAATTAAACATTCAGGGATGATTGGCCTCATGACTGACATGAACCGATTAGATTTGGGAGTCGATTCGTTACAGGATAAAGTTTCTGGGTTATTTTTCCGTTTTTTATTCATATTTTTCGCGCGTTTCATTTACCAAATACTGAATTACCTCTCCTAGATTGTTTTACGCCATTACATTTTCTGAACGCACTAATTATTCCACGAAAATATTATTTATAATGTAAACTCACTATTTATTATCCAAAAGCAAAAAAAAAAAAAAAAAAAAAAGAAAACACTTGAAGAATTAGATTCATCAAATACAATGCAGGATTTACATATGGGCTCGTCTGGGCTGCAACCCAGCAGCCTCAAGACTAAAATAGATACAGAAACAGAAGGACTCCACTTAAATTTTCATGCATCATTTTATATACATATAGATTTTAATGTAGCTTCATCGAAAAGCACACACACACACACACACACACACACACACACACACACACACACACACACACACAGATAGATAGATAGATAGATAGACAGATAGATAGATAGATAGATAGATAGATATGTGTGTGGCGGAACATACGTAATCTATTAGTCCAGAGTGAGGATCTTAAGGCCCAAATCCATCCTTGATAAGGTATAAAAACTTACTGAACAGGCTCCTCTAAGGCCATTGCCAGTGCAGAGATGCACCTTTGATATGAGCCCATGCCAACTTATATTACAGGATTGTATATCAGTAATGGACACTTTAAGCTCATTAAGGACGTTCGGATTTCCAGTACCTGCAATGTAATAGAAAAATATTAGAAAGGGGTAAAGGTTTTAATGTTGTAGGGTTCCTAACGTTAATATTTATTTGGAGGCACGGAGTCTCTTAAAAATGTTAACTTTTTTTTCATTTCAAATAAATTAATTCAACACATATCGGGATTACAAGAAGAAGAACAACAACAACAACAATAATAAGGAACACACACACATAATTTATCACTTGAACGTTATTTTTAGCGGATACTCGTATTTGAGTAGACGTTCCGTTTATTTATTAAACAGATTATTTATTTATTATCGTCTACCGGCCTGAAAGTTTAAGCTATCTAAAGAAAAATGTACGCTCTCTGGCAAGTTTTTCTTTAATAAGATTTCTCGAACATTCAGGTCGGTAGACGAAAATAAATAAATAATCTGTTTAATAAATAAACGGAGTGTCTGCTCAAATATGAGTATCCACTAAAAATAAACGTTTAAGTGATACAAAAATCTGTCGTATTAATAGTAAATCAATTACTTTCTCAATATATATATATATATAACATCACTCAATAAATTTCCGGTCTAACATATAGGTGGCGCCACTCATAAAAAAAATCCATATGATTTTTATGAAGTACTCACTTTCAAATGGTACGTGACAAAATTTGGGCCCAATCGGATTATTAGTTTTCAAATTACAGTTATTTAAATGAAGCTACGTTGAAATTTTCAAAACAATGGAAAAATCTGAATTTCGTGCTTTCTGAAATTTTCAAGCAAAGCAATGGCTTGATAAATGTTATTCGTACTCTGCTCCGTCGGAAACAACGGTTATTAAGTGGTGGCCTGCTGACCTTAAACGCGGTCGTACAGACACAAATGATGCTGAACGCTTAGGTCGCCCAAAATTAGCGGTTGTCCCGAAACACACACACACACACACACACACACACACACACACACACACACACACACACACACACACACACACACACACACGCCTTGACCGATCATACATTGAAGTTGCATGACATAGCAGAGGAGTTGAACATATCAGAAAGCAGTGTATTCACCATTTTGCATGAACATTTGTCAATGATAAAGTTGTGTTGAAAGTGGGTGCCGCGCTTGCTTACAGTCGATCGAAAACAACAACGTGTTGACGATTAAGAGCATTGTTTGTAACTGTTTCAACGCAACAAGAAGGAGTTTTGCGTAAATATCTGGCAATGGATGAAACTTGGATCCGCCACTTCAATCCGGAGTCAAATCAGCAGTTAGCTGAGTGGACAGCGGCAGCTGAAAGCCGTCCAAAGCGATCAAATACGCAAACATCAGCGATCAAATACGCAAACATCAGCAAGCCTCCGTATTTTGGGGTGCACAAGGTATTTTGTTAATCGATCACCTTCAGAAAGAAAAAAAAACATCAACAACAAATTTTATATAGCATTTTTAGTGCGTTTGAAGGAACAAATCACCAAAAAACGACCAAAATTGAAGAAGAAGAAAAAAGTGATCTTTCATCGAGACAACGCACCGTGTCACAGGTCGATCGCAACGATGGCAAAACTACATGAATTTCAATTCGAATTGCTGCCGCAAAAGAATGCTCCAGGGAAAGAGATTTGACTGCAATGAAGAAGTGATATCGGAAACTGGGGCGTATTTTGAGGCCAAAGACAAATCGTTCTACAAAAAATGCATTGAATTGTTAGAGAAGCGTTGGAAAGAGGTGTCTCACCGTAGAAGAAGACTATGTTAGTGAATAAAGCCAAAAAGTTGCCTAAAAGTTGTTTTTTATTAGTTAGGCCCGGGATTTATTGAGGAGTGGTGTGCTATATATATATATATAGTATCGAATAAATGATTGTATTCGACAAAAAGGTGTTAATGCAATATTTACTTGCAAAAAGAAAAGCATTATTCTTATAATCTTCCAACACACTTTTCATTTTTAAATAATTCCGGGTTGATAAACCGCAAAAAACAAATCGATCAAATTTTCATTCTTGTGTAAATAGTTGAGTTTTTTTTTTTATATTGACTTTCGTGCTTGCATTTATTCAGATTAATATCTACATTTTCATCACCTTAAACGTTATTTTTAGTGAATACACTTATTTGAGTCGACAGTAAACAGCGTATGTATTTATTTTCGTCTACAGGACTGAATGTTCAAGAAAAAAATAGTTTTCGGTCAGAATCGAACACGCATTTCTTTGGACAGTGGGCGTTATCGTTAGTTCCGGCACGCGCTAACTAAGCTACAGAGTACCAGTTAG
Source organism: Ascarosepion bandense (assembly GCA_037127315.1). NCBI lineage: Eukaryota > Metazoa > Mollusca > Cephalopoda > Sepiida > Sepiidae > Ascarosepion > Ascarosepion bandense. The sequence goes on from JBBBDQ010001583.1 coordinate 586,075, forward strand.
TCAGGTGAAGCGGAATTGTCTTTTTAACGTTTGATATATTATCTAATAAATAAATGGAGTGTTTACACAAATATGAATATCCGCTAAAAATAACATTTAACGTGATCTGTCGGATGAATGTAAAAAAAAAATGATTTCCTACGTTTCTAATTTAAATTTTAAAATCATTTGTTTCTGATGAAGGGCCGAGGACGTCTGAAATATCAAATATAATAATAGAAATAAATAAATACTGTCAAAAAATACATTTTTAAACTTACAACTTTTTAGTAGTTTTTCCTATATATATATATATATATATATATATATATATATATATATATATATAGTGTTGTAACTAAGTTGTTGAACTCGTAGGTTTTTTAACCTTTTGTTCATGCATTTACTTTTATAAAGAGTGCTCGATACAAATGTAGAGCGTTATACTGTAATGGTTGTTACAATGTTTTTATAAATTCATAGTATCACTACACAAAAAATTTCGTGTTTCGAAGCCAGCCCATTATGTTGTTGGCTTCATCTTCAGGTGGTTTTTTAGAAATGAGAATTATCTAGTTGAAAAGCCCGTTTATTTGTGTTGGATTTGTTTTTTGGGGTGTTAGAGGGGTTGGTTTGTATTTTGAGTTCTGTTGACCTTTTTAAGGTCTTAGGGTTATATATATATGTAACTGACTGACACACTAAATATAACGTTTGTTGTAATAAATAATATCGGATAAAAATCCTCTTTAAAATCATCTACTATGTGTGTGTGTGTGTGTGTGTGTGTGTGTGTGTGTGTGTGTGTGTGTGTGTTGTAACGATAAATATTTTTTATATATCAAAAACAATATTGAAGTTTCTGACAAAGTGGAAAATTTTACTTACGACACGTTTCGTCCTTTAGGACTTCAGCGATCTAAATTTTGTTATGTTGGTGCGACTACACATGTACACGAACGAGGGATGCTGGGAAATTTTTAATTTATAAATTAATTTTCACCATTTTTGTTATTAGATATCGTGATAAGTTCTGCCAGGAATGGTGAAATGTTGTTAGAGCCAGGGCACAAATTTGCCGTGGATGATCTTGTGTTCAAGGCACTATCTAGACATTTTCGTCAATTTTTATGAACTGTTTTTCGCCTTTGATCAGAGTAGCATCTTTCATGTCAAAATTGTGTGTCAATCTCGTTACGGTGGTTAACCAACATAACAAATTTGGTCCGATTCTAAAAAAAAGGATTGGTACCAAGAAAACTTTTTCTACTTTATCATATATCTTCCCCAATATATATATATATATATATATATATATATATATATATATATATTGGTCATAAATCTGAAAGGAACGGTTTGGAAGTAAATCCCAACGGATCCTATTAATATTGAATATTGAAACTGATCCAGCCAGAGGGCTCAATGTAATTAAATTTATGTATTTACAGAGAAAATATTAATTACATAAAAAAAAATTCAAATTTTCCAATATATGATGACCATCTCGACAAGCGAATTTAACACCCGTCTCATCAGAGAGAACAAAACATTTTCACCCCAAGCAGAGCATGGCCGCCATTGGTGCGCAGGGCTTACAGTGAAAGAAAAAAAAAAACAAGGTGCAGGGGATTTAGGGAGAAAGATGACAATTGACGTTGCATTTAAACTTTTGAAGATTGTAGCTACCAGGGAAGCAAGTATACGGAAAGGAGTTTCACGGGCGAAAGGTGAGAGAAAAGAAACTATTTTTTAATAGTTATATTATTCATAAAGACTGAGTCATGAAAGTATTTGTCTGTTCTATTGGATATGGCCACAAAATTGAAAGACATTGACCGAAATAAAACTTAAACACTCTAAATAAATGTAAGCATAGTAAACACACACACACACACACACACACACACACACACACACACACACACACACACACACACACTCAACATTGTAAACAAGAATGCAAATTTTTATTGATTTGTTTATTTTACGGCTTATCAATCCTTTGTAGGTTATTTAAAGCCGAAACATATGCTATATTCTAAGAATAATTTCTTTTTCCAAGTGAATATGCCATTTACAGTTTTTTGGAGAATAACAAAACAGATATTAAAATCCCTACTATTTAACCCATAGCTGGGGATAGAATAAATAGATTTATACATTTCTCAATGGTATTTGCGCATAAGTGACTATAACGAAATATTTCATTTCACTCTAAGCAAAGCGATAAAAAGAAAGCAGGAAACCAGGAGCGATAAATATGAGAGAAGAGACTTGTAGGTTATAGTTACAACTATCAATTTCAGCGATGATATTATGAGACCTAGCTGCCAATCTAGTACTGCGCTTAAATTCGTGAACTCCATGTACCAAAGAGGAAAGCTCATCAGAATAATTGCCGAGAAAATAATGATAGAAAAGGCTAAGTGAAGCTACGATGGGAAAGTGACTGAAGTCGAGATTCCAGATCGAGGCCAATAACATTGCAGATTCTTCATTGGATTTTGTCAAGATACTCTAGATATAAAAAAGAAGTACCAGACCAGATGTGATAGCAATATTCGATAAGAGCAATCATATCTCTTTTGAACCATAACTGACTTGGCAGATTTCCCCGCGGTAGGTTGTCATCTTTTCTGCAGTAGACTGGTTGTCAACCAAGGCTGTAGCACACAACCAAGGCTATTCATTGAATGCAATAAATTCAACTGGAATTCGAACTCGGCTCTCCGAATTCTCATTCTGAGCCGATATCCATGGCACCGCAACGGACATCCACAAAGTAATCATTCCACTTCATGTCGGTGGAAAACATGAGGCCGAGAAGGTACGTTAAAGTTGCTCCCTTGGAGATTAGCATCAGTCATGCTGATGAGGGGATCAGCCACTAATTATTCATAACAACAATGCTTCATTCTAAGCGATTAGGAAAATCACCCTCAAAATGATTGTGTCAATGCTTCTTTGCAATAAGACTAAAATAAATATCTTTTCACTCTCTTCTTTTATTTTTTTTCAATTGGAGTAGATAGACTAAACTATCGCCCGGTTCACACTCCACCCACATCTATTGAACAGGTGAAGAGGCTCATCCCTTTTTTTCTTGTTTAGGATGTGGTTTCCGGTTTTCTCTTTTCCAATTTTTTCACTCTTTTCTCTCTATTTTTTTCAATTGGAGTAGATAGACTAAATTATCGCCCGGTTCACACTCTACCCACGTCTATTGAACAAGTGAAGAGGCTCATCTCTTGTTCCCTGTTTAGGATGTGGTTTCCGGCTTTCTCTTTTCCATTCTTTTTACCCTTACGTAGCCCTCTGCGCATCAGTGGCGTTGTCGCCTTGCTTGGGGTGATATGATTAAAAAAAAATAGAGTCAATTCTGTTTTTGCCTCCAAAATATAATATCGTGTTATATAGCGTGCAAACACATGTTAATCAGTAATTGATCATTAGTGGGAAGTAAGTGTACCTCACTCTTCTGTATTTACCATAAGTTTCTCCCCATCCTGTGATCCAGCAATCAAAGTATTCAGTCGATTCTGGTTGGTCGGGTACTGGAAGGCAAGCTGGATGTATACGCCATGTTAAGTTCACTTTCTGCTTCATCTGGATCAATGCAATGTCATTTGTTGGATGGACGTTTTGCACGTAAAGTGGGTGCTGAAATCGGGGAGAAAAACTTTTCTGAAAAAAAAAGTTTTACTGTTTCCTACAACATCTAAGCTATTAGAAATAATCATATCTAGAAATGTTAATTACATGACGGTGTCGTCAGTATTGGGGGGTGGGGTGGCTAGCATAAAAGGAAGCGTAATTGTCGAATCGGGTACAAATTCGCACCGAATTCGTTAAGTTCCCTTTTGCACAGATATCATTAGAATGGCATGATTTCAATGCTTTTCTACCTCGCTATGAGTTAAATAGCAGAGCAGACTCTGTAGCCTTAAGTGGCAGCCAGTTTAGGAGGCCATTCCGAAATCAAAACCATTGAGACGTCAACAGGAAACTATCTCCACTATTTTTTTTCCTGATACGGCAATTAAAAGTAAGTTAATCATGATATTTGCTAAGTTTAGTTTAGATTGAAACAAGGAGAGACACACACAACTACTTCAACCATATAATTTTATTGTGATACAATGTAATTGCCATTTTTATTTTTAGCCTCGCAAACGATTTGAGTTCACACGCATATATATGTTAAATCATGCCAAATTATTGTTCGGGGTCTCACTAATGAAAACAAGAAAAAAAATCAACTAGATTTTTGTATATTTTCTCGACCTTTTAGCTGGGATGAAAGCGTAGTAGCTGTTCTTCCTCATTTAAGATAAAAGACGGTGCCCGGTCTCGAAGATTCTAACAGCGCCTACCTCTTTACAGGTGGGACCAGTGTAATAGTGACATTGGTGGCAATGTTTGTCCTTCGCCCATATGCATGTGTATGTACAGCCCACATAAGAAGACAACTTTGTGTCACATCCTGTCTTAGTGGGGAAGTCGGGTAAATAAATGCATTTACTATCGCCATTATTAGGGTGTCTGTGATAAATCAATAATTAGTCTTTGGTGCGGTGGGAGGGGGAGTTACAGATAACGGCACGGAAAGTGGGATCAGCGATCCGGGTTAAAATTCTAGGCTAGCCTGTTGCATCCATCTTCACCCTAATGTAATTTGGAAAAGTCATGAGCCCGTCTTTTCCATACTCTCATATATTGCTTAAACAGAAAGGCAGAGTGAACTCTCTAGCCTTGGTTGGCAACCAGCTTAAAGAATAAAATATCCAAATTCCAAACCGTGTGGAAACCAACAGGTAACCACGCCGCTATCTTCTCCAAATGTACTTCACAATTCACAGATAATAAAGTAAAAGGAATCTGTGGAGAGCCATAATCACCTACATCCTGAAGAGACATGTCATAGATGACTATTCTGAATTCAAAGCCATGGGGAAAGCAAAGGAAGACTACTCCACTCTTTCCCAAGAAATCACGGAAATTCTCAGATAATAAAGAAAAAGTAATCTGTGGAGAGCCATGATCACCTACATCCTGAAGGGACATGGCATAGATGACTACTTTGAACTCAAAACGTTGGTGAATGCAAGAGAAATTACTCCACTATCTTTCTCAGGAAATCTTGGAGACTCACCGATGATAAAGAAAAGGGAGAGTCATGATTATCTACGTCCTGAGAGAATATGGCTTTTGTTGGAAAATCGACTTGCATTACATTTCTCGATGTTAAAGATACGGTTTAGTTCCCATATTTTGGGCCGAAGTTTTTTTTTATTTTTTATTTACTTCATTTTATGTTTTTTGTTTATTTATTTATTAAAATTTTTCCAACTTCAAAACTAGAGTGCGTCTTCGAAACTGGAACATCCTCGATACAAAGAAAATAATAATTTTATTTTCCAGCAATTTATTTGCTTTATTTATCTTATTCTTGCTAATAAATCTTTGCAGTAATATCATTTTTGAAATGTGCCGAACAGTGATGTTTAACTGGTTAGTCTTGCGAACTGTTTGGCTTGTAACAAAATCAGTAACTCTTTTTCTGCATCGCATTGGTGGGAAAGTTTTTCTTTTTCCTTAAATATCATTTCCTTCTGTTAATGGTTACGTCCGTAATTCTAAAACACAGCCGGTTTTTAATTTTTATAGGGTATCAAAGCAATGACCAATAAACGTTATTTTCAAATCATTATCCTTAATGTACGTTGTGGTGCTTTGCGTATCGGCACGAAATGAAAACCCAGAAAGCCAATTTCGAATTCCAATCGAGTTCGCTTCAGTCACGTCACAAAAGATACAAGCGTGTATCACGTATAGCAATTAACTGATTGACTGGTCTATCATCAGTTCAAACTCAGCCATTGTTCTGCCGAAGCTACCTATAAGTTCAAAATTGCTTGGGATCTCGGTGTTCTGCCGAAGCCACCAAAAAAAACTCAAAATTGCTGGTCTCAAGAAAAGTTTTTCTACTTTGTCATACATCTTCCTCAATATATATATATATATATATATATATATATATATATATATATATATATATATAAAATCATATAAAATCGTCTAGGTATTTCGTTTGTTTCTTTTTTTTCTTGCCCTTATTTTCCCTCCGGGTTCGTCCCCGGTGGGTTTCAAGACGATCTCATTTGTAGTTTAATTATTGCTAGTCTTGATAGAATTAGTTCTGTTGCTATTGATATTATTACTATAATTAATATTACTATATATATATATATATATATATATATATATATATATATATATATATATATATATACATATATATATATATAGTAATATTAATTATATATATATATATATATTGGTCATAAATCCGAAAGGAACAGTTTGGAAGTAAATAAAAACGGATCCTATTAATAGTAAATATTGAAACTGATCCAGCCAGAGGGCTCAATGTAATTAAATTTATGTATTTACAGAGAAAATATTAATTACATATAAAAAAAAGCTGGAGTCAACTTAAGAACAGATTGCGTTGTGGGTTTCAAAAATCCACTAATGATGCTCTGGATCACCGAGATTTTTTTATCTGACCTCTCTACTAAGACAGGATGTGATACAAAGTCGATTTTTCACGTTGGGTGCTCATACGCGTACATATAGAATAAGGACAAGACTTCCCAGTCCTCGCGACCACAATCACGGTGACGTTGATATTGCACCGACCCTTAACTGTGCAACGAGGAAGGTGCTGTTGCAGGATTGTAATCCACGGGATCTGACGCTTCCGCCCATCTAAATTGAGAAGAACAGACACGACTCATTGATCTCAGTTCGAAAGCCGATTGGTCATGGTCTCAAGCCGTCACTCAATAATGAAGAATTCAGTGCAGCCGTGGAGGCTCGTTCAGAAACAAATATTTTGGCATTGAGATTGAAGCTTGGGGGAAAACTGTATAGCAACCAGAAGACATTTGGCAATTACTAATAAAATCGAGGTAGCAAGTCCTAAAAGTAATCCTTATCTGTCATGTTAAAAAAAATAAATAATAATAATAACAATAACAGACGGAACAATCAAAACTAATCGCTCAGACATCGTGATCAAAGACTACAAGAGCAGAATGTGCTTTCTTATCGACATAACAGTCTCTGCAGACTGTAACATATTTTTAAGATTTTCAAAAATCTATCAAGATACAATCTTGGAGTGGAAATCTTGGAGTGGCACATGAGGACATCAATAATTCCAGTCCTCGTTGGAGGCCTCCAATTGATTGGAAAAGGTTCCGATAGACTAATTAAAGGGATTCCTGATAGCCCATGCCTTCAAGAAATACAAAATATTGTATTCACAAGTACAGCTCACACATTACGAAGGACTTTTTTTATCTATGTAAAATGCGTGTGACCTTAGTTTGTTTTTTTATTATTTTATCTGATTTATTATTATTATTATTGTTATTTTTTTTTTTATTTTTTTACAAAAATATTCAGAGAAAAATATCATGATATCATTTCTGACCTTATGTCTCTTACCGGGACCCGGGAGAAAAGGTGTGTACAATAGAAATCAAAGGAAATAATAATAAGATAAAACTAAATATAAGATTAAGTACAATCAGACATATACCAAACGAAAATGCGAAATAATAATAATAATAATAATAATAATAATAATAATAATAATAATAATAATAATAATAAGACAAAGTTAATACGCATCGATGGTTACGTGCATCTGGATTAAAGTCTGAAACTGAAGGCTTTATTCTTGCAGCACAAGACCAAAGTCTTTTCACAAATATTATGGATAATAATATGGATCCAAAATGCAGGTTTTGTGATAAACACCAAGAAACAATAGACCACCTAATCTCAGGCTGTTCTGTGCTTGCTCCAAATGAATATAAAAATCGCCACGATAGAGTTGGGCAATATTTACATTGGGCAATGTGCAAACATTATGGAAAAGCTATAAACAAACACTGGTATGAACATCACCCAGCACCGGTTACAGAAATAGAAGATGTAACCATTCTATGGGATTACACCATCTACACAGACAGAAAAATTGAAGCAAACAGGCCAGACATTATTGTTAAAAACCAGAAGGAGAAAACTTGTCTATTAATTGATATGGCTTGTCCAGCGGATTGTAACATAGCAATCAAGGAATTTGTAAAACTGTCAAAATATAAAGACCTGGAAATTGAAATAGAAAAAATGTGGAAATTGAAAACAAGAGTTGTGCCAGTGATAGTAGGTGCACTTGGAATGATAAAAAATGGAACAAAACAACACATTGAAAGAATCCCTGGAAACCCCAGCTTAAGAGATATACAAAAAATTGTCTTATTAAGTACAGCCCACACACTAAGGAAAACTTTATCTATGTAATGCTAGGGATGATAGGGAAGATAGAAAAACATGAAATGGAGTCATAACAACACGCCACTACCTGCCTTAGGTCTCCCCGCAGACTTGGTTGGTAGTGAGACCAAAGCAGAAATCGAAATATGATGAAAAAATGACATAATAATAATAATGGTAATAGCAGATAAAGACAGATAGTAAGTCAACTTAATAACAATTGGTAGTTGCAGAGAATACAGAAAATATTTTGTTTTTCTTATTGTAAATACAACGAAATTTGAAAATATTCAAATTAAATTAAAATTTGCAATCTAGACATTTTTGTTTTTATTGGCGATTTCGTTTTTATTAATATTTAAATTTATTAACGATTCTCAAAGAGGATCACTGATAAGAGTTGATCGAAAATTTGACCGCTTAAGAGGATTTTCACAATCATTCTTTATTCAATATTAATCTTCAACATATCTCCGTTTCTTTATGCTATACTTAAGGTTTTTTTTTACCGTCAAGAAATTATCAGTTTTATACTACACTCACATCGTACTGCATTGTTTGATACGATCAAGATAAAGACATTTAGCCTGTGTTATATAAGTAAAGCTTTTCGCCGTTGCACGTAAGCAATACTCACGATAAAGTATTTGTCGACTCCGACAACAATCTCTGATGAAGTCGGTTGGCTTAGGTTGTAGGCTCCCAGGATAACCCGTAAATATTTCGTCTCGTAACTGAAAAGAGAAAAAGCAGCCAAATACAGGAAATCAATTCTTCAGCATTACAAGCAAAAGACGCTTTTGTCTTTTAAGTGATCTCCAGCCTTCATCGGATGCTAGACGAAACGAGAAAAATATATCCCCGTAGATTAAATAAAGGGTTCAGTACAAAATTTCCTGATGAAGGCCGGAGGGCACAATAGCCGAAACTTTCTGATAATAGCAATAGAGATAAGGATAATGATTTCACTATAAGGCAAATATTCCCAAAGATATTTGAAAATATGTCCTGTACATCAGGAGAGTCAGGACTTAAACTCTAATCTTTCGATTACCTTTATTACCTTATACATTCTTGAAAACATAATTTAGTTAATATTTTTTTTTTAATAATTTCACCTACAGTCAGAAAATAATGACACTAATACGCAGTGAGTTACTGGGAGTGGAAGAAAATGAGAAGACTTTAGTGATGAGAAAGGACAATAAAAGAACAGATTTCAGGAAGACAGAAGATGGCAATAATGCCACTAAGATGCAAGGGGTTACTTGGAGGGAAAGAGAATGAGAAGACTTTAGTGATGAGAAAGGACAATAAAAGAACAGGTTTCAGGAAGACAGAAGATGGCAATAATGCCACTAAGACGCAAGAGGTTACCAGGAGTGAAAGAAAATGAGAAGACTTTAGTGATGAGAAAGGACAATAAAAGAACAGGTTTCAGGAAGACAGAAGATGGCAATAATGCCACTAAGATGCAAGGGGTTACTTGGAGGGAAAGAGAATGAGAAGACTTTAGTGATGAGAAAGGACAATAAAAGAACAGGTTTCAGGAAGACAGAAGATGGCAATAATGCCACTCCGACAGCTACAATCTCCAAGAATTTAAATGTAAAGTCAATAGTCATCTCCTATCTCACTAACCTGCATCCTCTCTCTCATGCTCCTTTCTCCGTCCACTCCACTCTCATCAGCATTCTCATCCTTCTCTTACTCACTTCCTGACACCCCCTATAACCTGTCACTCTTTCTCATTAATTTCCTTCTATGTAACCCCCTGCAAAACAGTGGCAGTAAAATGCCTTGCTTGGGGCGATATGATTATAAAAAGAAAAAATGTCTATATTATTATAATATTGATATAAAGTGGGGGATCAATTCTATATTACAACCATTAAATAAACTGATCCCTCACTTTATGGCCACAATCATCCTTCTCTTACCACTTCCTGACACTCTATAATCTGTCACTCTATCTCAAAACTTTCCTCCTATCTAACCCTCTGCAAAACAGTGGCAGTAAAATGCCTTGCTTGAGGCGATATGATTATTTAAAAACAAGAAGCAATGGCTACTGCGTGGCCGGTAATAAAGTCTAAGAAGTAAGTCGCAATTTTGGTTAAGAAAAAAAATCAAAACTTGATTTTGCGAGTGACATGTTTGATATACGTGAACCCATTATATTTGGCATTGTATTTTAATCGTATCACCCCGAGCAAGGCGGTAACGCTACTGATGTGCAGGGGGCTACGTAATAGTGAAAAGATTGGAAAAGAGAAAGCCGGAAACCACATCCTAAACAGGGAACAAGGGATGAGCCTCTACACCTGTTCAATAGATGTGGGTGGAGTGTGAACCGGGCGATAGATAGATCTATCTACTCCAATTGAAAAAAAAACAAAGTGAGAAGATTGGAAAAGAGAAAGCCGGAAACCACATCCTAAACAGGGAACAAGGGATGAGCCTCTTAACTTGTTTAATAGACGTGGGTGGAGTGTGAACCGGGCGATAGATTAGTCTATCGACTCCAATTTACACTAAATAAGCTGCGCAAATAGTCGAATAGGAACATTAAAATAAACTAGATTAATGTTAGCTAAAATTCCCCGAAATTCTGCTTCTAAATTAATGTTTCGGACGAGCTCATGTGCGGTTCACCTCTAAATGGAAAGTGGCTCTGACTGTCGCCAATCTGAAGCATTTGCAAGTTTTCGTACCGGGCCTAAACGTAAGTTTCCAGTGTCTGAAAGCGCTTATCGAGGGTGGGCGCGGTGAGGAGGTTATGATGTTGAAAGACCCGAAACCCCCTAGTGATCCTCGCGATAACATCACTGACGACACCCCCTAGCGCCCCCATTACGGTGCGTATGTTTGAAATGTGTTATTTACATTATTTACATTGTTCAGAATGGTGTCCTCATTTGTACTGACATATTCACGACGTTTCGACCATTGTACGCTTCGATCTTCTTCAGATGATTGGAATTTCGAACCTCAAGGACATATGGACACATGGATAAAAGCGTTGGTTTAATCCACTGACTTGAACCAAAAAATTGTAATTTCAATACCTGACTACAGCAGTGGTGAACAAAAACTTTGAAAGAGGGATAACTAGGACACCCGGAAGTGGTGTGACTCATGGAACGAGAACAGTATAACCCAATGATCGAAATAAAAGATTCGGTTTGAAATTCCAATCATCTGAAGAAGGTCAGAGCATACAACGGCCGAAACGTGAATATGGAAATACAGATGAGAACAACAGTCTAAACAATGTAAATAACTACAATACCTCATCTCAAAAGTATAGACAAATATTTATATTTATGTGTGTATTTTTTTAATCTATGGTTTTATTTCATAGCATTTAAATGTATAAACCCTTTAAAAACTTTACTAAATGTACCGTGATATTTTCATTTCTTACTAGGTGTGCCATTGCTTAAAAAGTTTATCAACATTATGTTAGAGGTTAGACTTAGGGATACTATAGATAGGGTTAAAAAAGTATATTAAAAAATGACGAAGAAACGGTGTTAACATTTGCCTGTTTCTTTTTTTCCTGTGACTTTTTTTTTTACCTGAATTCGGTAACTGGGAGCGAGGACATAAATATCGTTTATAAACATGTGAGTCCTAAAAATCCAGTTTATTGTCAAAACTGTTTATTGTTGCATCAAAAATCCAGTAAGAAGTTAGATTTAAGAAATAAAAAGTGGACAATTGTAATACAGCTTGAAGAAAAGCAATCATGTTGAAATTAACTGTAAAAAAAAAAAAGAAAACGATTGTATAATTCCTCTTAATCGGTCAAATTTTTTATCAACACTTTTCAAAAGAGATCGTTAATAATTTAAGATATGAAACAAGAACCACCAATAAAAATGTTTAGAGTTTAACATTGTAAACTTATCAACGGTTCTTTTTTGATAAAGCTTGATCGAAAAGCGTGCAGATCAACAGGAATTATACGGTTTGGCTATTATTGACAGTTATTTCCTACATTAAGGGCTTGTACTGTTAATAAGGATGTGCGTTGTGGTGCATTGGATATCGGCTCGGAACGAGAAATCGGGGAGCCGAATTCCAGCTGAATTCATTGCCTTCACTTACGCGCAAATACCCTTGGGAAAGGTATTACTCCGTTTATTCCTTCCAGTTATAGGTTAAATAACAAGACAGATTGGGTTCTATAGCTTTGGTCGGCAACCAGTCTACCGCAGAAAGCAATGGCAACCTACTGCGGGATAATATCCTGCCCAGTCAGTCATGTCTCTTTCGAGACATGATCGCCCAAGCGTGTATCACGTATGGCACTTAACTGACTGACTGTTAATAAATTGTTTAAGTACTTAAAGTATTTTGTAAAATACTGCTACTTATATAATGTTTTTCCTCTTTGCTTGCCCGATATCATGAAATTAAATGTAGTGCTAGATTAGCAAATAGGTTACATAACTTTAATGTTTAAATTGCTGGATGTAACCGTAATTTCTGTTCTGATAGTTTTCCTCATCTTTCTGGCCTATAGCACTCTCTTCAGAATTTTTTACTTATCAGACAAGCGTTCAAAAAATTTAAATGCAACGTCAGTCGCCATCTTATGTCTCCTTGATTCCTGTCTTTTTTACGGTCATTTTCTGTCTCCTCGATTCCTGTCCTTTTTACGGTCATTTTCTGTCTCCTTGATTCCTGTCCTTTTTACGGTCATTTTCTGTCTCCTTGATTCCTGTCTTTTTTACGGTCATTTTCTGTCTCCTTGATTCCTGTCCTTTTTACGGTCATTTTCTGTCCCCTTGATTCCTGTCTTTTTTTACGGTCATTTTCTGTCTCCTTGATTCCTGTCCTTTTTACGGTCATTTTCTGTCTCCTTGATTCCTGTCCTTTTTACGGTCATTTTCTGTCTCCTTGATTCCTGTCCTTTTTTACTGTCATCATCTGTCTCATTAATTTCTATTTTTTTTTTTTACTGTATTTTTCAGTTTCCTTGATACCTGCTCTTTTCACTGTCATATTCTGTCACCGTGATTCCGGTTCTTTTTACAATTTTCTTCTGTCTCCTTGATTCCTGTTTTTTTTTTTTTTTTACGAAGATCTTTTGTCTCCTTCATTTCTTCTCTTTTTACTATCATCATCTGCCTCTTCAATTCCGGTTATTTTTACTGTTATCTTCTGTCTCCTTGATTCCGTTTTCTTTACTGTCATTTTCTGTCTCCTTGATACCTGTTCTTTTGGCGATCATTTTCGGTCTCCTTGATTCCGGTACTTTTAACTGTCATCTTCTGTCTCCTTGATTCCGGTACTTTTAACTGTCATCTTCTGTCTCCTTGATTCCGGTACTTTTAACTGTCATCTTCTGTCTCCTTGATTCCGGTACTTTTAACTGTCATCTTCTGTCTCCTTGATTCCGGTACTTTTAACTGTCATCTTCTGTCTCCTTGATTCCGGTACTTTTAACTGTCATCTTCTGTCTCCTTGATTCCGGTACTTTTAACTGTCATCTTCTGTCTCCTTGATTCCGGTACTTTTAACTGTCATCTTCTCTTTCTTTGATTGATGTTCCTCTCGCTACCGTCTTCTGTAATTACTGCTCTTTCTATTGTAATCTCTCGATACCTGTTCTTTTTTCTGTCATCAACTGTTTATTTGATTCCTGTTGTCTGTCTCATTGATTTCTGTCCCTTTTACTGTATTTTTTTAGTCTCCTTGATACCTGCTCTTTTTACTGCCATATTCTGTCTCCTTGATTCCGGAACTTTTTACTGTTATCTTCATTCTCTTTGACTCTTTTTACTGTCATCTTCTCTTTCATTGTTTCCTGCTCTGTTTACTGCCATCATCGGTTTTCTTGATTTGTGTTATTGTTACTGTAACCTTCTGTCTCCTTCATTCCTGTTCTTTTTAATGTCATCTTCTACTGTCTCCTTGATTCATGTTGTTTTTACTGTCATCTTCTGTCTCCTTGATTCCTGTTCTTTTTCATCTAAACTTTTGGCTCTTTGATTCCAGTTCTTTTTACTGTTATCTTCTTTTTTCTTGTTTCCTGTTCTTTTTACTTTAATCTTCTGATTCATTGTCTTCTGTTCTTTTTACTTTCATCTTCTGTCTCCTTGATTCGTATTCTTTTTACAGTCATCTGTTGTTTCCTTGATTCTTGTTGTTTTTACTGTCATTTTCATTCTCCTTAAAACCTGCTCTTTTAACTATCATTTTCTGTCTTACTGACTCCTGTTCTTTTTACTAACATCAATCTCCTTGATTCCTGTACTTTTTACTTTAAACCTCTGTCTTCTTTTTATTGTCATCTTCTTTCTTCTTTATTCCGGTTCTTTTAACTATCACCTGCTGTTTGTAACACTGCAAGTTTTACTTATGCACACGCGTTAAAATCGTATCGACGGACCATGTATTCTCACTCCGGAATAGATATCTGGAGAATATCACTGTGTGTATATTTTTGCTTTTCTTGGAAAAAGCTAATAAAGAGAGGAAGAAAGGAATAGGCTCTGGGGTGACCAGGAGAGATAAGAGAGAGGTGAAATACGCATTCACAAAATGACATCGACTGATATGACGACAATCGAACATAGACCAGATGGGAAGCTTGCCTCGCGAAGGGAGAGAACTCTTTTTATTTCTTTCTCTCACTTTCTCTCTCAGGGAAGCGAAAAGGGGCGGTTAAGATTGAATTGTCGATCAATTTCCGAGAAGACACATAAGGATGGAAATTATAATTAAAGTTGGCAGATAAATGTGCAAAGTCAACAAAACCTTGCCTCTGAACCTCCAGCTTGGCAGACATCGGCGCAAAATCGTAAGCGGGTGAGTTAAGCCAGATACTCGAAATTGACTTTTATGGAGAAACATTCCGATCACTTACCGACCCCCGCCATATCGAATATAACAATATTTTGGAACGGCGATAATTAATTTTATTAATTAATTAATAACCAAAATCTTCTAATTGCTATTATAAATCATAAGAGAACATACTAAGAGAAATTTTCCTTATCCTCCGAATACGAGGAAAGGAAAACGGAGGTGATTAATTTTATTAATTAATTATTAACTCTAGCTGGAAAATCTTTATCTTTAAAAAGAAAGCAGGGACGAAAAATAACACCTGGTATTTCTCTATTATTGTAAACCCGGAAAGAAGAAGAAAGAAAAGCGAAATGAATTTGTTTAATATCATAGCGTCGATTTCGGCCCACCCATGTCATTCTTGAACCTAAAAGAAAGATAGATTCAATTTTTTTTTTTTGTCGGCAAAAGAATAGAAAAAGAAGACCAGAGAAAGAAGTAAAAGAAAGAAAAGACTAAATTAGTTTCAAGCCACGAAACAATAGATGTCAGTTTCAGCCACCCAAGAGAAAGCTAGCATGGTCATTCTAAACATAAAGGAAAGATAAATTTAATTGTTGTTCTTTTTCTGAGTAAAGGAAAAGGAGATTTCATTGTGTCCGACTGTCTCGCTAGCATGACTTGTGAAAAGAATTAAGATAACAAATGTTTTGATTCCGAGTCAAGTAATTTAGAGAAAAGGTATTTTCACTGACATCAGATAACAAGGCATTCTTGTCGCTTGAAAATATAGGTGAATCAAAGAATGGATATTAAAAACAGGTGCGGAGAAATTATTATTTGGATAACAATGTCAATGGACCCTTGTCAACTTGTTTTGGCCGAAGCCAGTTCAAAAATTTTAATACCTATTGTTTTAAGAAAAAAAAATCCCTGAAATTGTTTCGTGAGAAAGAAAAATTTTGAGAAAAAAAATTCGGTTAAGTCCAGCCCAGAAAAGGGGCATGGGGAGATGACGTCATAAGATCGAGAGAGATTCCATTGGTCCTGTGAACAAGCCCCGAAAGGGGGAGACGACTAACAATTGACGCCATGGAAAGAAGACTAATCCCATTGGTTAAACCACAGGCAACAACGAGTAGCAGCTAACCTCAGGATGTTATTGGTTGCCGAGACGGGGGATTAGATACCCAGCGACCGTCGGCCCCACACCATGGCATGGGCATAAATACAGGGTCCCGAGGGACCAAAATCAGTTGGATCGGAGGAGAGTCCGGAGACGAGACGAGTTGGGTTCGAGTTGGAGTTGGCTCGGAGAAAGTCCCAAAGATGTAACGACGAAGATAGTTGTTGGGCGACAACCGCAGAGCCTGCCGGCCAACCTGAGTTAAAGACAGAAGAGAATTTCCAGATAAAGTTTTTGAGATTGACAACTGAATGCAGTTTCCAGTTGCAGATGAAGTCGGAATAACAGAGATCGACAGTAAAGGCCGGCCAACTTGAGTTAAAGACAGAAGAGAATTTTCAAACAAACTTTTTGAGTTGAAGTTCGAGTCGGAGCACAGTCCAGTCGGAGTGAAGTTACAGAGATCGACAACTGAATGCAGTTTTCAGTTGCAGTTGGAATCGTTGCAGCTCGAGTGGCAGAGAGTTCGATTTCCCGGTCCAGAGATGTAATGACCAAAGACAGTTCCCAGTTGAAGAAGTAAAAAGACAGAGAGAGGATTGCCATGCCGTTGGATGCCGACCGTAGAGAAGTCAGTCACCAATCAACCAACCAGAGTTAAGAGACAGACAAGAGAATTTACAGACAAGTCTGAAATTGCTAACTGAAAGAGAATAACCCGGCACTTCGGCAATTTCCGTAACATTCCGGAAAACAAGCACCAAGTTGACTAGACTTATAAAAAACGAACTTAGACTTCTGTTCGAAGCAGCGAGCTGCGGCCAGCCAGATTCCTTGTTATTGCTTAGGAGAATAATTCGATTTACCTAAGAAACGTCCATTCCGCTACCAGTTGATAGAAGCAGGGATGGGAAATTATTCAAGAGACTATTATGTATAATCTGTATATAAAGACGTTATTTTACAACACTTTTCATTCGTCGGTTTACTTATTTCCTTTGATGTTACATTTCTTTCTTTTATTACTCAATTGTGTGCACACTTCCCGGCTTGGTTTAGTTCGGCAGAGAGACAGCTAGTGAAAAACTCACGTGACTGCCTTGTGATTAATCAACACAACTTGGGACAGGGGAGAAAACCGTGACAGAGTCAATCTACGACCAGCTGGCTGGATCGAAACCAATAGCGACCGGCCGGGTAGTGGCATACGAAGCGTTTTTAGCAAAAAGGCACACAGACTGGAAGTGAGAAAAGACTCGCTCGAAACGCGTTGGAGTTAAGACGCTAAAAATCCTCTCTCCCACGCCAACAGGCACGTCCACCATTTTTAAGCAGAAACCCAAGGGAAGCGGGGCATAATGACTGTATTAACTCTAAGAACGAATAAACACAGTAGCAGCACGTAATTTGTGAACACTGAAAGAAGTTGGATTCTAATTTTCTTATTAATTCTCTCTCTCTCTCTCTCTCTCTCTCTCTCTCTCTCTCTTTTGCTGGACAAAGAGTTACAAATATAATCATTAGTCTACATAGACTGGCCTTCGCTACTGTCTTGTTATCTCTTTTTGTTCTTGTCTATTTCCCCTATTTCTACATTGTGCACCCAACCGTCTCTTGATTTCAGCTGTCGAGGAATGCAGCCCGAAGACGCCCCCCCCCCACGAGTCATTAACTTGCTCTGAAATCAGAAATCACAATGTGGAGGGTGAAGTGAGGTGATTTTAACGGATCATTGACGTCTTCGATCACCTGGAGACGGAACGGAAGCGAACAGATACAGATTCAGGTGCGACTAACTTACGGCCAGTTAATGCACGCAACACACATACATGCAAGCCTGAGACCGGGAGTAGAGTGGGTCATAGTTTCCTTGATTCCGACTGATTTTACTGTCATCTTTTGTCTCCTTGATTCCTGTTCTTTTTATTGTAATCTTCTCTTTCATTGATTCTTGTTCTTTTTGCTGTCTTTTTCTGTTTCTCTGTGTCCTTTTCTTTTTATTGTCATCTTCTGTATCCTTGATTCATTTTTCTTTTTTCTGTCATTTTCTGTCTCCTTGATTGCTCTTTCTTTTACTGGCGTCTGCTGTCTCCTTGATTCCTGTTCTGTTTATTGTCGTTTTCTATCTCTTTGATTCCGGTTATATTTACTAACATTTTGTCTTTCCTTTATTGATCTTCGTTTCTCTGTCGTCTTTTGTTTCCTTGATTTCTATTCTGTTTATTGTCATCTGCTGTCTCCTTGACTTGTCTTCTTTTTACTGTCATCTTCTGTCTCCCTGATTATTTTCTTTTTACTGTCATTTTCCGCCTCCTTGATTCCTGTTCTTTTTATTGCCATCTTCTGTCTCCTTTATTCCTGTTCTTTTTACTGTCATCTTCTTTTTACTTGATTCCTGGTCTTTTTACAGCCCTTTCTTCTCGATAAGCTTTTTTTTGTGTGTGTGTGTCTTTCACTCTGTTGTCTTCTCTCCTCAGTAATCACTTGAATTTTACTGGCCCTATCGCCTTGTTTGTGGTGTCATTTTTAAAAATATGAGGGGTTTCATTTACAGTTTATCATCCTTTTCGGGTTATTTTAAACTAAAACTTATTTTTAGATTGTAAATTTTATTGGGAATAATAATGATTTATTAATACAAATTTTACTAATTAACCCATAGCTAGGTGAGAAAGAAATGCATTCATACTTTTCCCAAGGATATTTGCATGTAAGTGAATATAATGAAACCGACTGAAATTAGAGCTCTCTGATTTCCAATTTTGAGCCATTATCTATTGCACCACCCATACATCCAAGATTACAGCACCTAATATTCTCAAGCAGTCACCCATCCAGTTGCTCACAAAGTTCGACGTTGCTTTACTTCGGTAATAGTACTTTAACCGGTATTTTAATGTGGTATAGTCGTAGGGCAGTTTTAGATGGTGATGATTTTCAAATAAGATCAGTTAAGTGACATACGTGATACTCGCTTGGGTGATCATGTCTCGAAAGCGACATGACTGACTGAGCAGAAGATTTTCCTACATTAGGTTGCCATTACTTTCTGTGGTGGAAGGCGATAGAACTCAATCTGTTCTGCTATTTAACCCATAGCTGGAAGGAGAAGAGACGGATAAATATCTTTCCTCAAGTGTATTTGCGCGTAAGTGAACGCAGCGAACTCAACTAGAGATTCGATTTGGTTTATTTCAAGTTCAAAGTTCAAAGTCTTCTCCAAACTCATATTATGGCTTCTAATTATTATGTTAATTTGTTCTTTCTTTAATGTCTAATTAGGTTCCCTGTATTTCTTCAGTTTAATTTTAATTAATTCCGACTTCAAATTGTCATTAGATATTCTTATGCAGAAAAACATTAATCAGGATTACGAACATGTTATACAACGAACAACTTCTGTTATAACTTTAGCAGCACTTAGATTACAAAGCAATTCCTATTATGAATCAATTCCTTATAAATCAATCGAGGATATTAATTTCTTTTTAAATCCCACCACCCACCCAGCAAGGTAAGAAAATCAGTAAGATGCAAGGGGTTACTGAGGATGAAATTTGTTAATATTTTGAAAGAGAAATCAATTTACTTTCATAAAAATCAACATTACATTTAATGCTTCCTGGGATTAAGTATCAAATGATTTGCACGGACATCACATGACCAGCTTGTTGAAAAAAATCTACCTAAGATTCCAAAAATTTAACAAATGAGAAGATTAACATAGCTTGGGAGGGAATTGCTTTGTTAATGTTTGTGATACTCAGGAGAAGATTACTATCAGTCAGTCAGTTAAGTGATACACGGTTGAGTGATCATGTCTCGAAAGAGACATGACTAACTGGGCAGAAGATTTTCCCGCAGTAGATTGCCATTACTTTCTGCCGTAGACTGGTTGCCAACCAAGACTGTAGAACCCAATCTGTTCTGTTATTCAATCTATAGCTGGAGGAAGAAGAGATAGATTATATTATATCAATTAGTGGGGGATCAGTTTATTATAAAACAAACATCTGTTATAACTTTAGCTGCACTTAGATTACAAAGCACTTTCTATTATGTACTTACTTATAGATGAATCAAGGATATTAATTTCTTTTTAAATTCTTTCCCCCTCCCCACAAGGAAGGTGATAAAACCACTAAGATACAAGGGATTACGGAGGATGAAATTTTGAAAAATTTTAAAAAAGAAATCAGTTTACTTTGATAGAAATAATTTTTACGTTTAATGCTTCCTGAGATTAAATACTGAATGTGCGTTATGGTACAGTGGCTATCGGCTCGGAACGAGAAACCAGGGAGCCGATTTCGAATTCCAGTTGAATCCATTGTATTCACTTACGCGCAAATACCCTTGGGAAAGGTATTAATCCGTCTCTTCCTTCCAGTTATGGGTTAAATAGCAGGACAGATTGGGTTCTATAGCCTTGGTCGGCAACCAGTCTACCGCAGAAAGCAATGGCAACCTACTACGGGATAATCTTCTGCCCAATCAGTCATGTCTCTTTCGAGACATGATCGCCCAAGCGTGTATCACGTATGGCATTTAACTGACTGAGATTAAATATCAATTAAGTTGCAAGAAGATCAAATAGGCAGATTTTTTTCAACAAACTGGCCAAGGATTCCTTTAATACGTTGACTTTATGCGAAGATACCGATATATTATAACTTGCTTACCGAAAGTTCTCTTCAGAATAACGTTACGAAAGACTAGTGTTATAAAAAATGCAATGTCAATCATTATGTTCTGTCTCTCTCCTTTATAGTTCAACTGAACATTTTACTTGGTTTATTTCAAGTTCAAAGGCTTCTCCAAACTCATATTATTGTTCCTAATTATTATTTTTGTCACGTCTAATTAGGGAGGGAGGAAAAACGATGGATTAATATCTTTCCCAAGGATATTTGTGTGTAAGTGAATACAACGAACTCAACTGGAATTCGAACTCGGCTCCCCGATTTCTCGCTTCAAGCCGATATCCACTGCATCACAACACACATTGCAATAAATACATAGTTTAAATCCTGATGTAATGAAAATGTGATGTAATGAATATTCATACACCTTGGTTCTCCCTCACAGTAATATGATTGATTGGCTGCTGTCAGCCATAAATACAGACTAAGGCGAGATCTTCCGTTGGTCTAAGGATATAGGTCTACCTCTATTGACTATGCCTATTGCATAAGTCTACGTCTCAGCATACTGCATACGACAACGACGAGTACCGGTCCATTACGGCGACTTGCTAGATTGTCTTACTCGGTTACATTTGCCAAAACCGCTTAGCTACTTCGAATAATATATCTATCCCTTTCCGGGACATATCAAATCCATAATTTCTTCTGGTAACCAAAGACTGATTTAGGTTTCCTTAAAATTTTGCCCATTGAAAGAGTTTTCGACTAGTCTGTTTAATTTGATTACAATTTTTATCATTCTCTTTTGAAACAGGTCAATTCCGTTTGTATGTTGATAATTAACCCTGAACACAAGCTCGAAAGAACCAATTAAACATCTAGTTATTTAGGCAACGCCCTCATCTTGAATGGTAAGTTTTAAACTATTGAAGGTATAGTTTTGTGGGCGGTTATCACTTATGAATAAGTTATCTTATGGCAACATCCCTCCCCACCATATATCGATATAATTGATTGGAGTCTATACTGGTCTTGCGTAATGATCAAAATTGAATACCGTTGCATCTCTAGTCAGGTGCTCCTGCTATTCATGTTGAGGTTCTCGGTAAAATTCAAAGGAGGATCTACAATATAATCGACCTTGATTTGGCAGCTAATCTTCAGCCTCTTTCTCGCCGACGTTGTGCAGTTTTCTCCGTCTTTTCTACAAGTATTTTCATGAAGGCAGCTCTGACGAACTTTTTTCCTGGTACCCCTGGTACCCCAACTTTGTATTTACTCGTGCTACTAGATTGGCATCAAGGTCTCACCCTTTTACTGTTGAAATAGTTTAATGTAACCCTCTCGTCTACTCTGACAGTTTCTTTTTTCGCACTTCCGGTTTGTGGAACTCACTTCCATTTGTTTGCTTCCCTGATAGCTACAATCTCTAAAAGTTTAAATGAAACGTCAATTGCCATTTTTCATCTACTTGATTCCCAGCCATTTCTTATCTTTTACATTACATCCCCTGTACCATTTTTATTCTCTCACTAACCCCCTGCGCACCAGTGGCATTTCTCCCTTGCTTGGAGTGAAACGATTATAAAAATAAGGAAATGCATAAGTGCGACACTGAGATCCGAAGGCAAATTGGCATGGCGAAAGAAGCATTCCAGAAGTTGAATAAAGTATTAAGAAACAGGAAAATTTCACTAGACACAAAGAAGAGAGTACTGGATTGCTATGTGATGTCGGTTTTTCAGTATGGCAGTGAATATTGGACAATATCTTCGAAGATGAAGGAAAAACTTGAAGCAGCTGAAATGTGGTTCTACAGATGGACCGAGCATGTGAGCAATGATATGGTTTTGGAAAGGATGAAAACGAAAAGGAAATTTTATACTGAGCATCAAGAAGAGACAGCTAAAGTTCCTGGGACATGCAACGAGGAAGGAGGGCTTGGAGAACCTGATATTAACAGGCCAAATAGAGGGGAAAAGAGACAGGTGAAAGCAGCGGATAACATATTTGAAGGACCTGATCAGGTGGCTGACGGAACGAGGGTTACATGGTGTAACAGGAGAAGGCGTGCTAAGAGCCACCAGGGATAGGGAGATGTGGAAAGCCATTATCGCCCACGTCCTGAAAGGACATGGCACATAAAAGAAGAAGAAGAAATGCATAGTGTGTTGAGGAATACAAAATAGATCTTTTCATTTGTCTCTACTTCTGAGATGGGGTAATATTTACAAAGAAACTGGCGCAGTGGATATAGGCGTTGGTTAGTTCCAGCGACTTAACCCAAAGAGTTGTGAGTTCAGTACCTGGCTACAGCAGTAGTAAACAAATAACTTTGAGAGATGAATTAAAGGGAGATAACACCATGACATCCAGAAGTGACATCGCACATGGAATGAGAATTATATACCCCAGTGATCGAAATAAAGGGTTCGGTCCAAAATTCCTAGTACCTGAAGAAGGTCGGAGCGTACAACGGCCGAAACGTCGTAAGCATGGCAATAAAGATGAGGACAACAGTCCGAACAGTGTAAATAATGTAAATCTTTATATATCAAAATAAAATAACACATAAGGATAGAAGGTGAAAGCTGAAGTTCCAAGAGTTCATGTGTCAAAAATATCTCGAGCATACAAGAGATAAGAAAAAAATGTACGAGAGTAAGTAAGTATATATGTATGTATGTTTAAATAATGTATATTTGGGTAGCAACCTTTCTTTCAAACATGTTCCGTTGAATACGATAGAAAAGAAAAATTTGATAAATTAGAAATTTTTGCAACGAGCTGAAGCATGTTGAAACCCTCACAAATTAAATTAATTATTAAATCGCTAAGTATTTTTCCAAGCAGATCATCTTATTCAAATTGCATCCATTAATGAGTTTGTAAATAGAGTTTGTAAATATCGACAATATATATATATATATATATATATAAATTTAAAAGATATGCAAAAAAACAATTGCTATTTTAATCATTAAATTGTTTTTTTTCAAATAGTGAGGATATTTTGCATGTTAAATAATAAAACTTTTAATTTTCCAAAAAATGAATGAAAAATTTGTTGTACTAATCTACGTACCCTACTAAAACCAATTATACTTTGTACCCCAATACTTGTTTGCACTTCTCCCAAGATTTGTTATCGATGTATTATTTTAGAGGGTGTGACGGACGGACGGATGGACTGATGGAAGTCACAAAATTTTATATATATATATATATATATATATAGATATAGATATTTTTATTTAGTTTTTTCTAATCTTTTTACATTTGTTCGTTTGATGGGAGTAAGGAAGTGTAAAATTGTCCGTAGTGTCTATTGACCCAAGCACTTTCAGCCACTTCGTTAGTTATTTTAAAGAGGTTTTGTAGCTAAGCGTTATAATTTTTTTTCAAGTTCGTTTAAAGTATATTTTTGTGATGCCTAAATAGTAGTGGCATTTATTCCGAGCACCGCGAATTGAATGTGGCTGGAATTCGAGACGGCGTTTTTTCTATTTGCAAAAACCTTCATCACGCCACCTCCACTGTTGATTAAGGTGAGATTTATAATGGGTGCCATATGTTTTATGTAAAGGGCCTTTATCATAGCGAGATGCTTTCGATTACGGGACCTATGTAGAATGATAGTGTTATCAACCAGACTTTTCCTTATGGGTTATCGTGTATTGTGGGTGGTTAAGGGCTTTTTTATGATACTTAGTTAAGTGACACGCGTATATATTCAAATGCAGTAACCACTGCTTGACCACGTGATGAAGGAAGTTATGTTTATTTTCAATCTATGAAAGACGATTTAGTTCGTTATCTACTCGTGCAAATGTATTTTGTAGCTAGATATGTTTCGATGACCATAGCATTGGAGTGTGAACAAATTTAATTGATCGACTCAGTATTTACCCGAGCCCGATGTGGCACAAGGCCAATTTTTTCAGTGGGACTTCTGAGCACGTACGCCAAAAAATCCCCGTAGACCCCAGCTGTTGTCTATTTACCTCAGACGAGACTCTACTCTTCGATTTAGCCTCGTCTATGTCCCTCTCCGCCTGAAGGTAGAGAGTCTGACAAAGTTGAGTTCGTGTGTTTATATACACATCTTCAGAGCCGCTTTGAAAAGTCCACTTGCTTCTCATTGGCTCGCGACCTTATATTCTAGTTGTGAAGGCTTTCTGGTTGGTTGGTCAAAGTAACTGTTTTTAAAGAAGGTGAATTTTTTGCCTACTTGTTATTGTTTGTTTATTTCTTTTTTTGTTGTAAAAGTTTTCTGATTAGTTGATCGAATTTTGGATTTGTTTGCCTGGTGATTTTTATTATCCGTTTATTTTTAGAGATGGTAATTTTTTTTTTTTTTTTTTTGTTAATTACTTATTTCTCTATAACCACAAGAGAAGTGCATTCTATATAAAACTAAACACACCTGAAAGAAAACTTACTTATAAAGACAATGACTGGCTGTAATTATCCACTGATTACTAATCAACGTTCCCCCACATAAATGTTCGTAAATGCCAAAATCGTTCATCCATTCTATATTGACTTGCCATGGCCATGATCCTGGGAGGGACGGATGGGCTGGAATAATACGCGGTAAGATTTGGATG
This sequence comes from Ascarosepion bandense, assembly GCA_037127315.1. Classification (NCBI taxonomy): domain Eukaryota; kingdom Metazoa; phylum Mollusca; class Cephalopoda; order Sepiida; family Sepiidae; genus Ascarosepion; species Ascarosepion bandense. The sequence continues at coordinate 611,592 of JBBBDQ010001583.1, forward strand.
CCGCACTCTCCTGTTAATAGAGATAAAATAAGTCAAATTTTATTTAAAATATGCTATCTTATAGATTCATTACAATTTTGGGTTGAATGTAGCTAAAAACAAAAGAAAAATGAGAATTAATTTTTAAAAAAAACAGACTAGTTCGATCAATGAATAAAGAGTCATTTTTTCATCTCGCAGTCATTTTAACTTTCTGGCGCCATAATGCGATAGTGAGCTAAAATAATTCTGAATAACATGTTCCGATTTTTATGTGTTTAATGTGTTTAAAGTACTGAGTAGATGTACAAGGATTGTGTGATTTAATGGTTAATTGATACTTGGACCCGATTGTAATGTACAGTCGCTGATAAAGTTTGTTCCAGTCCCCTTTCCATAACAAAATATGAGCAGAGCTAATTTTAAAATATTTATTTTTCTGGGAAGGAATAGGAGATGAGAGATCATCACCTCTCTTATCCCGAATATTAAAAGAGAGTGCATACGATAACAAACAAGACTCTAAAACTAATGAGTGACATTCTAATGGTACAAACATTTATTACACTGGCATGTAACACACAGTGCAATTTTTACTAATGCTTGTACAAAAATTTTAGTCTCTTTACTTTCCTCTTATAGTAGCAGCAAGCAAAAAAAAAAAAAAAAAAAGTAACATGTAGTAAATTATCGATTATAAGCGTCTAAAAACGCATCAGACAAGACGTTTTTAGCGAGTGTAAAAGCAAATATTATTTATATACATAACTGTACACAATTAGATAACTTTGGTAAAATAATGTGCATGCATTAATGGTGTTTTGCGTTAAATATTGTATGGCAAAGTATAGCAGTTGCTATGTTTTTCTTACCCTCATTCACTCCAAGTCATTTACTCGTCTGCGATTGGGTAATAAATCACTACTGTTTTTGTACAGGACAATTTAGCAATCGCAGTCGCCTTTGAATCTTTCGGCTCTGAAGCAGCTGTTTCATATGTGTGTGGTGATGGTTAATTTTTAGCCAATCACATATTTTTTATGTAAAATCAGTTTTCCCGCGTGTCCTCTGGGAACCACTTTTCAAAGTTAAATTCGGTTACTTTTCGCAAGTTAGCTAATAGACACCAGGCTGCTAAACGACTCTACGAAAGTTCTACTCAAACATTTTTAACGCACACACAGACACAAAACTTTGTTTTCTCTCTGAACATTTTCGCCAAGAACTTCTTTTGGACTTTTGAACTCTTGACTAAAATGTGTGTTACTTACAATCACATTCAAAATAATTGTATTCTTCGTGTTTATCATTCTTACATGAAAACCTTCCTAACAATTATAACAAATCTTTTTAGCGCAAGAACAAACTTTCTTCGCTTAGTTCACTCTGATCAACACGCAGTCAAAGGGAACGACTTTTTCCTATTACTCTATGTGTACTGATATTACATGCTTTGTTTGTTTATTGCTGTATTTATTAAATATACATATATTTATTGGTTACAAATTGGAGTTGTTGTCTTTATTTTTCTTGAATCGTATGTTGAACGAATTGTAATATAAATCATAAAAAACCTAAAAATCCTCTACAAAAGCATGAGAATTTATCTCAAAGAAATACTTCTGCGTGTTTAGATGTTTGTTTTAATTGAGAAATAAGAAAGAAAGTTTATCATAGATAATCTTCTAAGAATACAGATGGCGCTTATTTCTCTTTGGTAGAGATATGTCACGTAGGTTAAATGACGACCGCTTACTGACATTTATGGTATGTTATGGCTATTACTGCTGGGTTGGTTCTTTCGCCTAAACATCCAAAACTTGTTAAATAGCTTTCGCCGCTGAAATAAATGAGCAAAGAGAAAAGGAAAGATACAGAGACACTGGAGGGACAGTTTGGACACTGATTTTATTTTTGGTTCCAACGACCTCTTGTTGGGGAAATTCCTTCTCGAACGGTTTGGCACGTCTTTACCATCCAAAGTCCAACAGAGAAAGAGATCGAGTTTATTTTTGGCTCCAGGAGGCCTCTCTTTTTGCGCATGCGTCAATTGTCTTTCCTGTCAGAGGACTCCGGGGAGATTTTTATGTTTATTTTATTTCGTACTTTTATTTTATTTTGTATATTTATTTTATTTCGTAGTTTTTATTTTATTTTGTATTTTTATTTTATTTAGTATTTTTTTATTTTATTTCTTATTTTTATTTAATCCCTACACATTGCTCCATACAGTAAGGAAAGCGGCAGCGAAATTCATTTCGTTTACAGCAGTTAAAACGTATGGCTGCTTTCTTTCGTCCCCCTTAAAGAAAGAACAGCGTGTGAGCGGATTTTGACGTGAGTAAGGGTGTCTCACAGGTCCAGATAATCTCCTTCAGAATCCAGTGGCAAAGTGAGGTTATGGGGCGGCTGGTGGATTATTAACTACAGTGAATGTGTATATCAAACTTCAATTCGCCTTTAACCAACCTTTTCGCCAGGATCAAAGTGTATTATCTGTTCTTCTTTCTACTTTGCTTCTGCTTTCGGTCAGTTCCTAGAAGAAAACAGTTTGTCTTTTCCTCTGGATTCCAAACTTGATCAATATCACCTTTATTGCACTGTAGAAGCGTGATTGATGGATAGAAACGTCAGCATGACAGTGGTGCATCCGCCAACATCCACTGAGACCAGATTCTGCATTCGGTGTCTATGGGGATAATTCCTAGATTAACCCACTTGGGCGATCATGTCTCAAAAGAGACATGAATGACTGGGCAGAAGATTATCCCGCAGTAGGTTGCCATTACTTTCTGCGGTAGACTGGTTGCCAGCCAAGGCTATAGAACCCAATCTGTCCTTTTATTTAACCCCTAACTGGAAGGAAGAGACGAATTAATACCTTTCCCAAGGGTATTTGCGCGTAAGTAAATGCAATGAATTCAACTCGGATCGAACTTAAAAAAAGTGTTTCTAATTTAACAAGCGTCCAATACCGCTAGTCTATTTTCTTAGTTGATTGCTTTAGTGGTCCAAGCAACCCAGATTTTTGTGATAAAAGGCAACAATAATAAGATAGAGTAAAACTAGTAACAAAATAATAGTAGGGGAAATAATTCATCTAAAAAAAAATAAATAAAATTACTCAACTAAAACAAAAATATTATAGAGAATCAGAGAGGAAAGATGGGAGAAAAACAACTACAAATTTTTGAGGTTTTTATCCATCATGATTTTTGTGGTTGAATCTACTGAATGTGAATTCAAATCTTGTCAGAAAGTATTTGTTTATTTACGAGTTCGTGCAGTTTGTTCTTGCTCTCGAGGGGTGCATCCACCCCTGAATATTGCGATAAAAAGCGACATCAGCGTAAAACTAGTAATAAAGTTTGTTTCGAGGCTTAACGACCTATCAATCCTTATGGAATCATTTAAGGTCAAAACCAATGATTTTTGGGTAAGGTTATTTTATTAATTTTACAACATTTTTCTTTTTGAGTATCAAGATTCATTGGGATTTGTTTTTAAGGGCAGGGCTCCTAAGTCCTAACCTTGTTATTTAACCCATAACTGGCAGGAAGAGACGGATTAATACCTTTCCCAAGGGTACTAGTACTTAAGTGAATGCACGGCGCTCAACTGGAATTAGAACTCGGCTCACTGATTTCTCTTTCCGAGCCGATATCCACTGCACCACAACGCACATCCGTCGCTAAACGCTTACAGCACCTGGTATTCTCAAGCTGTCACCCATCTAAGTACTGACCAGGCTCAACGTTGCTTAACTTCGGTGATCGAAAGAGAATCGGTGTATTCAACGTGATAGGCCGTAAGCCCTAGTAATAAAGTAAGACAAGGAATTTTTGCATACACAAATTATCTTAAGGTATCGACATGTCAGCTACCAAAGAATGTGTCGTATTTATGACGCCAGATTGTGTCAGGATTTGTAAGGCGAAAAGTCTAATTGTGCCCACAGAATCTATACCTTTCCTTCCCAATTACACGTCACCTGTACAAACCTGTCAAAATCAACCTCAGACCGAAAGTAAATGCGAAAGATTTTCACCTGAATGCAAAACATCATATGGATTAACATACACTCCTCGCTTGTCTCAGCTGTTGAATTATCTTTAAAAATATATCTATCTAAACTTATAAATGAAACTTTGTGTGTGTGTGTGTGTGTGTGTGTGTGTGTGTGTGTGTGTGTGTGTGTCTTTGTGTGTATCCGTTACCTATAGACTCCGGAACGGCTGAACCGATTTTCTTGAAAATTTACACACTTGTACTATAAGCATCTGCGAGTGTTCTTAACTAGGTTTTGTGTCGAAGTACCCCCGATAAATATCAAAAATCGATAATCGAAAAAATCGGGTTATAGAAGGAGTGGTCCGATTTTAATCAAATTTGATACACTCATAGATACACTCATAAACAAAGACATAAGAAACGATATTCAAAAGTTTCAAGGTTGCAGTTCTTACAATAGCGCAGAAAATCGATAATATATATGCACAAAAGGCAAGATGTTTGTGTGTGTGTCTGTTTATATGTCTGTATGTCCTTTATACAAATCCACAATTTTTATCCGATTCTCACCAAACTTCTCACAAATATTCTTTAGGCTGAGTCTGAGCTCCAGGACCATGAATTGGTTTTAAAGCTTTCATTACACCCGAGCAACGCCGGGTTATACTGCTAGTTTTTGCATAATTAGGAGAAGTTGTGAGTAACAGAATGTAACACCTGGATGATATTGACGATTCTAAGATCACGTGGTTTAACTAATCCCGTATACACAGTGAATAATATGAATATTGGGTGTGCGTTATTAGAGCAGTGGATATCGGCTCGGAATGAGAAATTGGAGAGCCGAGTTCGAATTCCCTTCTTAATCCGTCGCTTCTGCCTCCAGCTATGGGTTAACTAGCAGTACATTAGGTTCTACAGTCTTTGTTGGCAACCAGCCTACCGCAGAAAGTAATGGCAACCTACAGCGGGAAAATCTTCTGCCCATTCAGTCATGTCTCTTTCGAGACATGATTCCCTAAAGCGTGTATCATGTATGGCACTTAACTGACTGACTGAATATAATAGTTGGAAACATAATTAAAGCTTCTCCTGGGCATAAAGTAGAGGATCTGTTTTCAGTTGTAATGAAGTAATAAACTCCACCCCCTAGAATTAGTACAAATTAATATAATCGGAAATGAATAGAATTAAAGCTTCTGTTGAACCTAAAGTGGGGGATCTGTTGTCTATTGTTATGAAGTAATAAACTGATCCCCCACTAATTACTATTATTAATAATTTAATCCATTTCTTCTCCCTCCAGTTATGAATTGAATAGCAGAACAGATTGGGTTCTATAGCCTTGGTTGGAAACTAGTCTACTGTTGAAATAAATGGCAACCTACTGCGACAAAATCTGCCTAGTCAGTTATGGATCGAAAGAGACATGATTGTTCAAGCGTTTATCTTAATTGACATTGAATATCAAAGTAGTTAATTTTGCACATTATATTTAAAAAACATAAGGTAATTTTTAAAAAATATTTTTTCTTGGCAGCAATTAGTGGTCTATTAAATATTGCTTTCTTTTGTTTTTGTCTTTTTTTTTTATAATCTTTTCACCCCAAGTAAGGCAGGACTGTTATTGGTGCACAGGAAGTTACAGTGAAAGAAGAAAAAAAAAAAACAAGGTACAGGGGATGCCGAAGAAAGGATAAGAGAAGGATGGTAATCAAGGAGATAGAAAATGACAATTGACGCTGAATTTTAACTTTTGGAGATTATAGTGTAGCGTAGGGAAGCTGGTTAATCTTTCTTTGATTCGGCCTTGTGTCAGACATAACCGAACTCCCTGAAGCTTACAAGTTTAAATGCAGAATTATCATCAGAAGGTTGCTTGTCAGTTGGAGTGTGTGGATTAGTGTAGAAGTGTGGAATAATGAAATATATATTTTGAATGTTAGAATAGAAATTTATTAAAGATGGAATAACAAGAATTCGCATAAATTATTGTTCAGTGAGAATGTTAAGAGTATCAAGAGTTCGTACAAAATGTTCGTAGTAGTAATTGTTGAAATAGATAAGGAGAAAGAGAAAGAGGACAATGGTAAGCTTTAATCCTTGGTACCTTGACTGCTTGAATTAAAGTTAACTACTAGATTAGCAACCAAGTCTTACCATTTTACCTGGATGTGAAGTGTAGGAAGCTGGTTAATTTTTCTTGTATTCGGCCTTGTGTCGGACTTAACCGAACTCCCTACAGATTACAAGTTTTATGCAGAATAATATTCATCAGAAGGTTTTCATCAGAAGGTTGGAATATGTAGAATTAGTGCAGAAGAGTGGAATAATAAAATATACGTTCTGAATGTTAAAATAGAAATTTATTAAAAGGAGGAATAACAAGAGTTGTAGAAATTAATGTTCACTGAGAAAGTTAAGGTATCAAGAGTTCGTACAAAATGTTCGTAGTAGTAATTTTTGAAAGAGAAAGAGGACAAAGTCTGAGTCGCTTGACGTGGAAGTTACATTTGAAATGTGTGTCTCTCTTTCGCTGCTCCCATCTCTCTGACTCCTGACTGACGCTGCGAAGACATTTATATGTCCGTTTGAATTTCGCACTGGATTGCTAAGTCCTTCAAAGTCTTACAAGTCGCCCCCATTGGTCAAAAATCATTTTAACACCTACTTGCGAAATCTGGTTTCGAATTTGTCGTTAAGTAGATAGTCAATCCTTTTTCTACTTGTCATTGTGAATTTTTGTAAAAGTAAAGAAGAAGGTTGATTTTGATTAATTTCTTATCCGCTACAATAGCTATCAGGGAAGCAATCAAACAGTAGGGAGTTCCACAAACGCGGAGTGTAAGAAAAGAAACTATTAGAGTAGAAGATATGATTATATCTAAACTTATTTATAAATGGAACTTTGTGTGTGTGTGTGTGTGTGTGTGTGTGTGTATCCGTTACCTATAGACTCCGAAACGGCTGAACCGATTTTCTTGAAAATTTACGCAGTTGTACTATAAGCGACTGCGAGTGTTCTTAGCTAGGTTTTGTGTCGAGGTACCCCCGATAAATATCGAAAATCGATAATCGAAAAAATCGGGTTATAGAAGGAGTGGTCCGATTTTAATCAAATTTCATGCACTCATAGACAAAGACATAAGAAACGATATACAGAAGTTTCAAGGTTGCAGTTCTTACAATAGTGCAGAAAATCGATAATATATATATATCTAAAAGGTAAGATGTTTGTGTGTGAGTGTCTGTTTATCTGCCTGTATTTTTTTCAGCCCTTTTATTTTAGTTTTTGTTTCGGGTTTGGCTCTAAGTAGGTATAATTGTAGTTCTTAGTCTCACCCATGATACCATTTACTCAGAGGACTTATTTAGCCTTCAAAATTCAGTTTACGACGAAAAAAACTTATTTGATATCGATACCAGGAAATCAAAATTTGACTTACATCCATTCATTTTTCTTTCAGTCTATGGTTTCGCTTTGACTGGAAACAACTATTGCTTTTTAGTCTTTCGTGTCAACGTCCAAAGAGTCTGAGGACCATGGATTAGTTTTAAAGCTTTCATTACACCCCAGCAACGCCTGTCTATACACTGTTAGGAAAAGAAAACTGAAGTCAAATCCCACCCTGCTTTGAGGGTATATCGGGAAAAGGCTGGATCTCGGAAGGCGGGTTGATGGCGTATTTCGTAACATTCCAGCAACTTTCTATCCCAGAAATCTCTTCATCTCTCACTTCCTCCTTTTCTGTCTCTCTGTGGCCCATCCCTACTGACCAACAACTAGTAGTAGTTCAGCTTTTCTTTTAGTTCCTCAAAAGATTTCACACCAGCCACACGTGCTACTCCCGCCAGCGGACATTTTAGCCAGCCACGAGTGACTCACACAAGAATGTAGACGAAGTTAAATAAAGTTTGTTTTAACAGGTTAATATTTGTATCTCTTAAATATTATCCAAAACATACTAAGTACAAATATTACAAGGGAAACGACTACATCGAATCTATAGCTGCATCTACCGCTAGGATGGTTGGGTTACTCCGTCGGGCCAGAAAGTTTTTTTCTCGTCGGAATCCATTTTATACATTTATAAATCTACCATTCGTCCGTGCATTAAATACCGTTGCCATATCTGGTCTTGTGATGATATCAAACTTTTTGCCAAAGACGACGATGAAAGGTATCCTCAATACTGTAAAATGTTTCACTGATAATATCGGTGTGGATTTCGGATAATAAAAATGTAGAAAAGTAACATTCAAGAAAGGCAGCAATGCAGAAACACACTCAACAGATCTAAATTATGTCACAAAGATTATGGAACTAGAACAAGTAGAAGCCGACAAATACCTAGGAGCCAGTGAAGGAAATGGAATACTCTATCCAAATTAAAAAGAAGATAAGAAAAGAATACTACAGGCGTGTGAGTCTGGTGTTAAATACAAAGTTGAATTCCCAAAATAGAATATCAGCCACAAATACTTTGGCTGCGTCTGTGGGGCAATACAGTTTCGACATCCTGTTGAATGTGATACAAACAAATGAGTGGTTAGTCCGAGTGGTAAACACTAAGGAACACACGATTAAATCAACAATAAAGTTTATTGTACTAAAGGTACAAATATTAAGAGTCCACACAATAGTCACTATGTACAAAAATGGAGTGTAGAGTACTTCCGTCCGTTCCTGGTCGTCTTCCGGTCATCAGCTCGCTCGTAATCTACTGCGTAGTGTATTTGTAATGGGTGACAGTCCATTGCTAGGGGGATACAGGTTCTTCTATTAAAACACATCATTAACTGGACCGTAGCTGACATTAAGTGAATGGATGTCAAAATTAGAAATATTCTCACTTGCCATAGCATACATCATTCTGTTATGTTTTTAACATGACAAAATAAAACGGTTATGGAAAAATGATACACACGCCGGGTATTGGAAATAACTAGGGAATTTATTATTGTCGAAACATGAGTACAGCGAACAGTTGTGGATGTTGAATAAGGATGTGTTTATAGAGAGCCTGGCGAAGTTCTGCACGCCATGTTGTTCGCTTTTACCGGAAGTGCCTTCTTCCTGCTTGTTGTCATCCAGCATGCACCTATTAGCTGGTGAACGGACTCCCTTGAATGGTCCAGGGGAGATAACTTTTGACCCTTTTTATGGTAGTCCTAATACATTCTAAGACTGTTGTTGGATCGTCTGTATGTGCCCAGATCCGAAGGAGGCAGAGGATTAGTTCAATTAGAACTGTCTTACAAAACTACAACAATCGGTCTTCAAAGATAACTAGAAATTAGAGAAGACTAGATGTTGATCTGTGTCAAAGAAGACGAAAGAAATACTTTATTCAGTAATAAAGGAAGCCAACAAATGCAAGAAGGAATTTCAAGTGGGGGAAAAATGCATATAAACCATATAACACCTACTGAAGAGCCAAAGAACCTAAAAAAGAAAGCAAATGCACTGTACCAAATGTAGAAATGATGGCAGATAAGCCCCTTCATCATCAAATTACTTTTCGTACAAAACAAGCTGATGTAGACAGAATTCATCTCCATCAGTGGTTATGTAATGCAGAGTTAAAAGCTGAAATCAAAGGTTTTATTCTCATTGTACAGAATCAATGCTTGATAAGTAGAAATTACCAAGCACACATACTGAAAAATTGTGTTAACTCAAATTGCAGATTCTGTGATAAATAGCCAAAAACAATTGACAATCTTGTATCAGGTTGTACGGTGTTAGCATCCACTGAATATAAAACTTGGCATGATAGAGTGGGCCAATATCTGCACTAAAAATATGCAATTTGTAAGGGAAAGAAACTGTAAGAATATGGTATGAACATCACCCAGACCCTATTTCAGAGATCTGAACTGTAACAATTTTATGGAACTCTACAGTACACACAGAAAGAACAAGTAAAGCTAATCGCCCAGACATCGTGATCAAACGCCACAAAACAATGTACTTTTTATTGATATGGCAGAATGTACTATATCAATAAAGATAATTCAAAATGCTATCAAAATAAAAGGATCTTCAAATGAAAATTTCGAAAATGTGGCACATGAGGACATCAATAATTCCAGTTGTAGTTAGGACCCTAGGAGTGATCGGAAAAGGTTCCGATAGACTCAGTGAAGGGATTCCTGGTAGGCCATGCTTTAAGGAAATGCAAAAAACAATTTGCTCACAAGTACAGCTCACACATTATGAAGATTTTAAATGATCACTGAAAAATGTCCTAAAGCCATTTCTGACCTTAGGTATCTGGGTGCAACCCAAAAGAAAGTATGTATACAACAGAAAACAAAGGAAATAATAATAATAATTAAGGAAAACGTTATCTATGTAATGCTGGGGATGATAGGGAGGATAGAAAAACATGAAATGGAGTCATAACAACACGCCACTACCTGCCTTAGGTCTCCCCGCAGACTTGGTTGGTAGTGAGACCAATGCAGAAATCTAAATATGATGAAAAATGACATAATAATAATAATAATAATAATAAACTATTGCGGCAAAAAATATGAAAATGAAAGCCAAAGATAAAGCTCTTGAACAGATGAAACAACGCTGGCAAGACAAACCTCTGCATGGCCAATATCCAGAACGTGCCAATAAATCCAATGTTGATAAAGTTAATACTCATCGATGGTTACGTGCATCTGGATTAAAGTCTGAAACTGAAGGCTTTATTCTTGCAGCACAAGACCAAAGTCTTTTCACTAGAAACTTTCAGGCAAATATTATGCATAATAATATGGACCCAAAATGCAGGTTTTGTGATAAGCACCAAGAAATAATAGACCACCTAATCTCAGGCTGTTCTGTGCTTGCCCCAAATGAATATAAAAATCGCCACGATAGAGTGGGACAATATTTACATTGGACAATGTGCAAACACTA